>CAJUYG010000071.1:68230-149767 GCA_910591675.1 Galerucella calmariensis | reverse complement strand
CACCAAACCGAATTTTACGAAAAGGGGACAAACATCAAACAACATCGTCACATAAATCTTACATATGCCGGTTCTATCCTGGGGCTATGCCACCGCTGAAAACCAAAAGAATCATTTCTGGATAGCTAATCCGCAATTTTGCCAGTGTTCCGGCCTCCCGGTCGCAGAGAGACTGGAGTTTCATGGAAAATAGCTGGGTCGCGAGCGGTAACATGGCAACCTAGTTATATTGCAGCTTGGCAATGTTGCTTATCGATTCACCACCCGCATTTTATGGTCCGTGGTAGGGGAAATTAATCATCCGTCAGCAGGGTGGAAACGAATTGGACCGAAACACTGTTGCCACATTAAATAAGGAATTTGTACTTTAGGGGATACCCTTTAAATATTTTCTTCAGATCTAAAAGGCACTGAAATACTATCTAAATAGTATAACAATTTATTTTTGCATATATTAGAATACTGTTGAACGAATTTTCAAGATTGGCTGCAAAAATCAGCTGATTGGAAGTATACAATATCTCCCCCCTAAGTTGGAATCATGTGGAAAACTTTTTTATTAATTTTAGTAAAAAAATTATTCTTTATAAAAAGTTCTGCATTATCTAAAACCTATAATACATTCATCAAATATCAAATTTTTTAGTCGTATACGAGGTTTGTAAAAAAATATTAGTTTTACTCCAGAGTAAAGTACCTTTAAATTTGACAATATCGAGATATTTTACTGAAAAAGTTGGATATATGATTATATCGAAGCATTAGTATGAGGAAAAATTAAATTTGTTTGTTTCTAGCACCAATATGATGTTAATTTTATAACTTAGTGTTTGACTGTATTTTATTATTTACAAAGTAAATGATTATGCACTTATTCCGTGTTGCAAAATTATTAAAAAACATGGAATACCTAAAAGATTATCATGTGTTTCGTAATCACAAGAGATACTTTTTATGAAGAATAATTTTTCTTCTTAAAATTAATAATCGAAAAGTTTTCCATATGATTCCAACTTAGGGGGACATAATTGTATATGTTACGGTTAAAGTATTTTTGTACAACTGTCATTAAAAGTGACACTTTTAATGATAGCAAACAATGTTAAAAACGATTGTTTACATAGCAGCGTGTTAAAAATACTTTTAACACTAGTGTTAAAAATATTTTTAGCACTGGACAGGAATGAAATTCAAATGACAGCGTCTTTTCTCATTTGTTAGTAATCATAACGTTGGCAACGTCTGCCATTCACAACAATCTTTTGATTATTTGAATACTAAAATGCATTTTGAATTTATTGTCATTGCAAATTCGCTCGTTTCATTATCAAAATAGGGAAGTTGTACAAAAAACATTGTATGGTATTTGTGTTAAAAGTGATTTTATTTTGTTCGTGAAATTGTTCAATTCGCTCCGCTCATTTCACAAACGTTTTCACTCACAAAATAAAACCTCACTTTTAACACTCATATCATAAATAACTATTACTTAGCTAGTATATAAACTAGTTGGATAGTATACAAACATTACTTAAACGTCAAACTGACAACTGGATTAAAAATGTCGCGAAGATTAGGTATTGCATCTAACGATTCAATTAATTTACCAATTGTACTTTTCACAATTGTAGTTTTAAATAAAAATGAATACTATTCGATCAAAACTAATAAAGTTTGTATTGAAAATTATTAAACATCAGATTGGCAATCAATTTTTTGAAAGCTACAAAGTAAAAAATTATCTTATCGAATACTCCTCGGGTCTTGATAAATACTCAAAATTTTGTCGTAGAGAATTCTTCAAGCGTGTTGCTCAAAGATAATTATGAAGCAACACGCTTTCAGCATTCTTTATGACAAAATTATCTCGGTATTATCAAGTCCCTAGGGGTATTACTACTGAAAATATGATTTTTCATAAAAAAAAACAGGCAGTTGGATAGTTTGTATACTATCCAACTAGTTTATATACTAGCCAAGTAAATACTTTAACCGTAACAAATATGTAGAAGTTTTAACTTTTCAAATTTATATCAAGATGTTCCGCATGGATAATTTCTATTTTCCATTTAAATAACACGGATATATCCTTTTAGGAAATTTTACGCTCTACAAAAGAGGACTCTTATATTTTTTGATAATTTGTACTCCTTATTCAAGGTTAAATTTAAATTAGTAATGAATTTTGATATTTTTTTAATATTTTCTACGCTCCAATCAAGTTTATGAAAAAATTTGAAGATCGTTTTATTGGCTAAAACTTATCTTTATAAATTACTCCATTAATATAATGAATAATAAACAATAAAATTAAGATTAAATTTTCATTTCAGTACGAATAACTTACGACATATAAAAGATATAAAAATAAATTTTTGTATTCTTAAATTTTGAATTTCATATTTAACAAAATTGGCCAGTACAGTATGTTGTATCTATGATGATCACCACGCACAAACCATTAAGTTGGTTTCTGTGGTTTCATTTATTTCCGTTCTCTTTTTTTTTTAACATCGTATAAAACTGTAATGTTTATTTTTGTTGGAAATAAATTTTAAAACATAAATTATAGCCAATAAAACGCTCTACAAAAAATATACCATGCAATTTTTTCATAAACTTGAGTGGAGGGTGGAAAAATTGAAAAAAAGGCAAAATTTATTACTAATTTAATCTTGAATAACTTTGAAAAGAGTACAGATATCAAAAAATTATGAGTCCTATTTTCAAATTTTCTACAAGTGAGTTATAAAATTCCAACACACAAGACAATTTTGTATCCATGTTATTTAAATGGAAAATAGAAATTATTCATGCGACACCACTTAATATATGAAGAGTTCAAACTTTTAGTGTTTTTTTTTCGTCATGTCCAACAAAATTTTCAGTATATTCAAAGAAAATAAAAATTATCGATTTTTTGAAACAGTGTAAGAATTTTGATTACTTTTGCTGACGGGGGGGAAGGGGGTGAGTAATCGTAGTAAATCTACTTTCATAATACCCCAAGGGTGTTTTATTTGAAAAAAATTTGATATCGTCGTTAAAAATCGATAATGGTGTTGAAAATGTTTATTTCAAAAATTGTCGTGAGATTTCAATAAAATATTGAATTTCACAACATGGTTCTCACTTTAGATCTGGCAAACCAAAATAAAATGCATAGAATTGTGAAATTGAAAAAAATTAATTAGGTATATAAATTTAAACCAATCAGCAATTGCACGAAAAATACGAAAAAAAAGACGTTAAAATTTGATAAAAACTGCATCCGGCTGCAATTTAATAATGTCATCCCCTCAAATGATGTCAGTTTTCATTTGGATGGATTTCGATTTGGATTTTGGATTGAAAATCAGCAAAATGTATTTCACATTTCTGATTGGATTTTTTACATAAAATTTTATTTAAGTAAGCAAGTTTGGAATTTATGCGCAGTTGGGGTTACAGCAATAAAATACCTAATTTGGATACGCATGAAGATGGTTGCAATTTTTTCTTTCTTTCTTTCTTTCTCTTATCCTTATGCCTTCTCAGGCGTCGGATTGGAGTTCTTCCTGAACCCATGTTTTCCATTCTTTTCTGTCCCTGGCTAATGCCTACCCCTATAAAGTTAGCAGACCCACTTGCAAATAAATCGATGAAACCTATTTCAATAATTGTCGGATAATTGTCGTCAATGTAAAAAATTTGTCGCGCTCTTAGTTTTTTTTATAGGGGGTGGCTCTGCTAACTTAAATAACATAACATAAATAAATATCAAAAAGCATCAAAATTATTACGAATGATTGTCGAGTAATTGTCGAAATCCATCTGACGTAAAAACACGCAAAAAATCTATTCCGTCTAGCATATATATACCTTTTTCTTGGAAATTCCTGGTTTTTGAAGAAATGTCGTATTTTTGGCAACAGCGCATAAGTATAATGACATTTTACGTGTTTTCCATATCATTATTGACGATTATAAATATTTTTTAAGCAACTTCCTATTTTCCAGAAGCAAAAAAATTATGTTTCAAAGCTGAATGATAGAACACACTTATGTAAGGGAGCGTTCAATTAATACGTAACGCAATTTGGGGGGAGGGGGGGTCTCGTAAAACGTTACGATGCGTTACAGGGGCGGAGGGGGTCTTTCTTACAACACGTTACGTAACATTGTTTTTTTTTTTTAACAAGAGTGTTCAAATGCACTGTCGTTACGTGCATGGCAAGACTGTCCCAGACCATTGTGAAACTAGAGTACGGCCACAGCGCCTTGCTGCCAGAAGGGCGAATGAGCTTCTCTGCATTGTGCGTCGTTATGAAACATCTCGTCTGAGGATGCTGACTGGCTCGACGAAGATGAAGTTGATGCAAGTGGCTTAACAATTCCAGAACCGTCTTCGTCTGCACTCCAGATGCCAGTGATGAAAGAATCTGAGTGGCTAGCAAACTCATGGACAGAGGAGCAGTAATTTCAATCGAATTGTTTCTATAGACCTACTTAGATACTTGGTTAATAGTTGATTATTTTTTAATTTTGTTAAAATTAATACGATTTTATTTCGAGTAAAATGTTTAATTTCAGTTGGGTTTCCATTTATAATTGCATTGTCAAAGATTAAAATAAAAATGTTATTTTATTTTAAGAGTTTATTAGTAAATAAAGCTAAAATAGGAGAATGAAGGATGAAAACAATTGTGTGTAAAGCCACTCAATTTGGGTCATTCGACAATTGTTCATTACATTTCTGAATGAAAAACATTATATTTAACCAAGTTACAAGTGGGTATAACTGAGAAATCGGAATATTTCTTTCATTACATTACACGTTGCGTATATAGGAGAAAACCCTCCAGAAAACCCCACGACAAACACGTTTTGGTCGTTTTTGGCGCGACAAATTTTTTACGTTCACGACAAATTCTCGACAATTATTCGACAATTATTGGAATGGGTTTCATCGATTTATTTGCAAGTGGTTCTGCTAACTTTATAGGGGTGATGCCTTCATCTCTCCCAATGACTTTCCTTTGTTCTTTCCAATTTCTTCAATCTGGTCTATCCATTTTCTCCTGGGTCTTCCTCTTTGTCTTTTTCTTGATATTCCCATTTCCATTACATTTCTCGCTATTCTATCTTGCTTCATTCTCAAAAGTGGCCAAACCAATTCAATTGTTTCTTTTTAATATTTGATATTATTGGGTCATTAGTTATACTTCTGATTTCTTCGTTCCCTTTGTCTCATTTCGTTTTTCCTGCTATTCTCCTTAAATATTTCATTTCCATTGCATTTATTTTTGTTTCATGCTTTTTCTGCAGTACCCAGTTCTCACTGGCATAAGTTATAGTTGGTACTGTAATTTTATTGTATATTACCATCTTTGTATTTATATCAATGTATTGAGTATTGATGGCTTAGTAATGCTCGATTTAAGGAATAATATAATCTTGTTGATTTATTTGCTCTGTTATTAAGTCTATTTTTCCATCTTTTGTTAAAATACTTCCTAGGTAGTTATAGGTTGTTACTCTTTCTAATGTTTTGTGATTACATTTCAATTCCTCGTAATTATTCCCCTGTTTTCAATTTACTATCATTACTTTGGTTTTCTCTGTATTTATTGTCATTTTCATCTTTTCTATTTCTCTTGCCAGTAAGATGGTTGCAATTTTGAAATTTCGTTAAATTCTAAAGCCAATACTCGTAGTGGAAAAAACATGAATCGATCACAAAATGATTTTATAACCTTGACCTTGAATGTTTAACATTATCAGGTGAGTGTTCAAAGTTGAATAGCATGATTAATTTTGAAATTTATTATTTTATTATATAATTGAATCCAATAATAAAATCACTAAGGTTACAGAAATAATAAGAAACGTGTTAAGATCATTTCAATTTAAAATATTTTCTATAAATAAATTTAATGTAGGTATTATAGTGGATAAAAAATCATGTTAAATTTTAGAAAATGAAGTACAACAAACATTTTAATGAATTTAGGAACAGCTAGATTTTGAAAATATTTCACATACAGGGTGATCCAACGAAAACTTGACCTCACTCTAGAAACTCGGAAACTACCGAGTTTCTTAAAGTCAAATTTTTTTGGGAGACGAATTTTCATAAAATATTGCAATGTTGTGTAGAGAAATAAATTACCTTTCAAATGTTGTGTCACTCGACCACACTTGTTAAAAAAATTGGGAGTTGCAATTTTGGATTTGAATTTTGTATGAAAATTCATCCCCTCCCAATAAAATTTGACGCGTTTTTCACATTTTTAAAAAATTGTCGGTTTCTGAGTTTCTGGGGGGTCAAGTTTTCGTTGGAACACCCTATATACCAGTATACCTATAGACTTACACTGAGAGGAAATATACATAAGAAGCATAAACTTTGAAGATTTGAAAACAATAATTAAAATAAATAGAGAATGGGGTCTGGTGAACAGAACCACCAGTGTTTGCATGATTTTGCAAAAAATATAGTATCCACTTTTAAAGATGATCCATCTAAAAATTTGAGGTGAATTCCGAATTTTCAAAGATGAAATCAAAATTATTACCATTTCAATGGTCGATATTTTTAATAAAACACCGTTTAAATGTGTCACACTGTACAGAAAACCATTTAAAAGATATTTCTTCTTTCTTCTCATTTCAAAAAGGTTTTCAAAAGTATACATGTCCTAGCCTCATTGTAGGGAGCAAAGTCGTACTTTTCCCCCTAAGACGTTTAACAATAGTATAAATAATGACTCTACCACAAATTGAAAATATGTAGACTGCAACATTGGAAATAACGTGCCTATAAGTAATACTATACCTACCTATTAGTTTTAGTTTTTTAATATTTTTTTTTAGTTTCATTAACAAATAATTTTATAAAATAAAATTAGAAAAAATAAAACGTGGAATTAAGTAGATCACTTAGGACTATAGTTTAAAAATATTTTGGAATATACAGGGTGCTCCAAAAAGCGTGCCGTATCAAAGTTAGGTTCCTTTAAATGGAACACCCTGTATTTTATCACATTTTTGAATTGTACTATTAAAAATAATGTAAGTTCATCAACATTTCCCTATATACCTATCTAGTTCAGTTTCCAGGATAAATCGATTTTACATCATTTGTAGACCCTCCGAAAAAATACAATAACTTCAAAATAAAAACGAATAACCACATTTGCTTTACACCATCTCACTAGAAGCTTTTAAAATTCTGTTTCCAATATTTACTGGTATGCTATCACATACAGGGTGTTTTTAATATGACAGTATAACACTAACCATTTAATAAATACATAAATTTCAGGCTTAATTTAAATGAAACACCCTGTATCTGTTGGGTCTGTTAAACGTAGGAATTTATTACCTTTCAGTTGATATTAGGGTTGCCTATATCTAACTCTGATAGTTCTCAAGAAATTTTAAATTTGTTTTTTAATGTTCAATTATTTGCTGACATCTAGTTACCTATGACATGATACTCCAATGGAAAGTTTTCAAAAATTTAAAATTTGTTATTTTGACAGTAAGTGCTTTGTTGTATGATTAATTATTGATAAATACTCAATCATTAACTTTGCAATAAGATTAATAAAAAAACTTAACGCTAAGTTGTATTTTTTCGGAGGGTCTACAAATTATGTTAAATCGATTTATCCTGGAAACTGAACTAGATAGGTATAGGGAAATGTTAATGAACTCACATTATTTTTAATAATACAATTCAAAAATGTGATAAAATACAGGGTGTTCCATTTAAAGGAACCTAACTTTGATACGGCACGCTTTTTTGGAGCACCCTGTATATTCCAAAATATTATTAAATTATAGTCCTAAGTGATCTACTTTATTCCACGTTTTATTTTATTTGCCGTTGAGACGCCAGAGAATAGTTCGGTTATATATAATATCATGGGGGTAAAGTGCCTATTCTTCCCTTGAATGATTACTGCTTCATTCTAGGGTGGAAAAATAGCACTTTCCTGCCTTGTTATACAGATATTTTCTTTTCATTATTGTTTAAAATATAGTATTTTAAAATGTAGATAAATTATTTATGAGATAATGCTTTATGGAAGAAAAAAGTTGTATAATTTTTCCAAGATCAATTTCAGAAGCTAATCAACATTATGCGAATCAAAAGTAAAAGTCGGCAAGGGTGATGAGAACGTATTATAGCTTCTACAATTGATATTGAGTAAGCTTTACATCCATATATTCTATAAAATCCGAAAAAAAGTTATGAAAATTTAAAAAGAATACATACTACAATCTTTTTCGCATTCATGGTGTTACAATTTACAAAAATGTTTGTTGTCAAAAAAGGTAACCCACGTTGTAAAAATATACATATTTCTTCGACCAGCCCGAAAAAATTCGAACTCGCGTTATTTATTATACCCGGTGTCACAAAATCGAATACGATACACAAAAACTCGTTCACACTTTGAAATATCCTCGTCAAGCACCAGTAGAGTTATCCTTCCCAATATATCCTGGTAATGCCAATCACATCGGTTTAAAATTTCGTTTCACTCCGTATCACGAAATCACTTTTTCGAAAAACCTCGATTTTTTGAAAATGCGAATATATTTTTTTACAAAGTGAGTACCATTTTAAACAATTTGGAAAATACATTTATATACTTACACTGTATTAAGACTTCTACTTGTAGTGATAAAAAAATGTATTACCTGAAAAAGAAAATCACTGGATTAGGAACAAATACTTGACAAAGATTTGAAATACCAAAATCATTTGCCACCACCAAATAGTTATTTATATTTTAAGGGATGTAAGTAACATTTACTAGTGGAGACCGATTTTGCGCCAGAACGATAGCGGGGGCTGGCAATGAAGTTCGAGACTAGTAATAGCTATTAATATATCGATATTATTATGCGATTTATAGCAATGTCTGATATTCCTGACGATATATTAGCTGCAACCAACACTATAAAGTCGCGTCCACATTATGTCGAATGGTGTCGATCGACAATGTCGATTCAGTGTGGATGGTCGCCCGACATTGTCGATCCATAATGTGGACGCAGTTTTACAATAGTCGATTGTCGATCGACCATGTCGATCGAGACCATTCGACATAATGTGGACGCAGCTTAAGGTTGAACTTGCTTCCGGACAAATCTAAAATAATTCATAGAAAAGAATATCGACAGTTTTGTGAGTGGCGAAACAAAGTATAATGTTCAAGGATGTTGCTGGCGTATTTCGCAAAACTCTGAGGAATATTCTACTTCATCCTTATGGCCGAAATATTCGATGTTACGAGCTAAAGGAAGGAGTGAAAATCCGCAAATACGGCGTTTCATCAAAACTATAAAATATCATTTCCAAACCAATTGATAAGTTTTACGTGCTATTTAAAAATATCTGTACAATGGAAACAGTTTATCAAGAAAGTAAAGTAAATGGAAAGTGAGTTAGGATTAAATTATTCTAAATTGTCAAGTAGAATTGTGCACCATTAACAGAACTTCTACAAACTTTCCGGGCTTGGAATTTCTCCATGAATATCCATTCTAGTTTAATCTTTCCAATCCCCTCCAGTCGGTTTCCTCTTGGAGAAAGATATTATGCCGACCCGAAAACATTCCTCCATCATGAGTGGGTAACAACTTTTTCAATGAAGTATAAAAACTTGCTATTTTTATTTGCAGTTTTTGAATGAATTTTTTTTTGAAAGATGACTGGAACTTTATTTCATACCTACACATCGCGAAAAGTCTATTCGAGACATACGATTTACACCAGTACGTTTTTGCTTTTTATAAATAGTATGGTAAATATAAGTTCGACCATTCACTTCACATTGTATACAGATGATACGTCGGTCTTTATTTCGGATAAATCCAATGTCCTTTGGAAAGTAAATGTAATGATCTTTGTCCACGACCACCTAATAATAAGTCGATATTTTACCTCCTAACAAAAGGTATATAGTACCCATATATCTGCTAGAGTGAATTATGGTTCATAATACACTGGAGTGTATTATGGTTCATAATTCACGCCATGACAATTCAACACCCAAAACATTTCGTTACATAGGTGACTAGAGATATGAAATAAACTATTAAAACTGTGTATTTTGTTCAGGAAATTTGTTTCTGGAATATATCGTATCGATAAAATATCGAAATTTTTAGTATTGATAATTTTCATAACGATATTTTCTAATATTAAGTAATTCAAAACGTGTCAAAACAATAATATATTTATAACGGTACGTTGTATTGATACTTTACAGTTAACACAGTATCGCCCATCTCTATATATGTCAAATTATTTAATTTTGACGTTAGTAATACCAAATTGTTACGAACTATGTTACTGCAACGATGAATTCATTGAATTCGGATAGTGGAAACTTCTACACCAACTGAAATAAAATAAATAAGTAATACCTAATGATGTTCAATAAAAACTTTCCGTTCTACACTCGCATTATTTAGTTAACTTTTATTTAATAAAGAAATCAAGGGTTGTGGACAAAGTATAGTATTCTACTCGAAATTTATGGCCAATATTCAATAATGGCTATCATGAATAGCTCGTTCAATAATATACGACTAAATAATAACGCACAAATTATTTTCTCATATTTAGCTGCATAATGACATAAATTCTTCATAAATTCACTCTCGTTAGCCAATCACATTCTATTATTGTCAGAATTCAAGCTACCGAAACGTCGAAATAAAAAATAAAAAACATTATTGTGGTTTGATTCCCAAAAGAATAAGAGAAAAAAAAGAATAAGTAATGCCACAAGGAACTTACAGAAGATAAAATAAACAAATCAAATCGTCTCTTTTAAAACGTCAAATACCTAATAACGCAAATCGCTTCTGACAGCGCGTCGTTTGAAACGTCAAAATAATTATATAATAATAATTTTACGTTTTATATAGAGAAAAAAATGGACAACAGTAGCGATAGTGAAGATTTAATATGTGTGCCTCCCGAAATTAATTTCATTTATAAATGTAAGAGTTTCGATTAAAAATATATGAGTTACGTATATATTTATATATATTTGCTCTTTACATTTTTATAAAGAAATGCTCTATAGCCTGGTGGTAGAAATGGTTGACTCTGGCGCGGACGATCGGGATTTGACCCTCGCTGGTTTTTTTTTAATCGTGGAGAAAGTATAGTCTTTTACATGTGTAGAATGGATATTATTCACTTGGATGATTCCAAAACTCACTCGCTGCTCTCCCTCGTTTTGGAAACTTCATCCGCGTGAATAATAGCCATCACTCTGCACTCGTTGAAGAATATACTATTATTCCAGCATATACAGCGTGTCTACGGATGGAGTATCCAATAGGTGAAAAATTTTTAAATATTAATTTAGTGAAAAATGTTATTCTTGATAAAAAGTTTTGCTTGTTCTGAAACCCCATAAAATGAAATAAAATTCAAGTTTTTCAAGACCCGTCTTATTTTATGGCCAGTTTTATGAAAACCTGGAGTCTGACTTTTTGACATTTCTTCACATATTGGCTAATATTTAGGGAACCTTAAGGTTTGCATGGTTCTAGTCTACGCCATTCGATTCAGAATTGAATTTTCTACGAAAAGAAGAATTTTTCACATCGAAAAACCTTAGATATGGATTTTAGAATTTTCAGGTTTAGAAATTTTAATCAAGTCCACACCGAAACTTATACTAATTCGCGGAGACTCATAATTTTCAAAATTCCTCTTTTTATAGAAAATTCAATTCTGAATCGAATGGCGTAGACTAGAACCTTGCAAACTTTAAGGTTCCCGAGATATTAGCCAATATGTGAAGAAATGTCAAAAAGTCAGAATCCAGGTTTTCAAAAAACTGGCCATAAAATGAGACGGGTTTTGAAAAACTTGAATTTTATTTATTTCATGGGGTTTCAGAACTAGCAAAACTTTTCATCAAGAATAACATTTTTCACTGAAGTAATATTTAAAAATTTTTCACCTATAGGATATTCCATCCGTGGACATGCTGTATAGTTGGTTTGGTAAAAGTTCAGTTCATCTCTATGCAAAAAACTCAAATCGTTCATTTTCAGTACAGGCAAAAGCAAATACAAAAAATTAAAATCAAATTTTAATCAAACATTGTTTTCACAACACAAAGGATTTTCTTAAACTGGTGAATGTTGTATGAATAATTATTTATTAAATTAAAATTAAAATTCTATCAGATATTGTTTAGTTATAATTTGCGTGTCACTTCTAGATTAGGATCAGGATTAAGTTTCCATTGTGACTAATTCTATACAAATTTTGTTTGTTATGCCCGTTTGTAATTATCAATGATTTAGTACAAGTTTTAGTCAATTTTTTAGGATCCTAAATAAATGATAGATAGGTACATACACATTTATCATCAATTTTTCAGTCAATTTTGAAATTGACGAAACTTGTCCTATTTTTGTTCAATTTTAATTGATAGAAAATATTTATAGAACCAGTCCTATTTTCAATCAATTAAATGACAACTTGGGGCAAACATATAGGGTAAACTTTATTTTAAGGTTATTGATTTTTTTATTTTTCATGATGGTGGTGACACTGGTTTTGCTACATAACCAACGTTTATTCAAAGATTATATATTATATCGTTTATTGAGGGGTGAGAATGTTGTGTATATGTTTAAGTTTTTCGTTTGAGCTATTTTAAATATCAAAAATGTCGTGGTCTCATGATCAAGTACTTTGACTTATTGAACTATATAAAGAAAGACTTTGCCTTTACATAGTTAAAACTTCTCAATATGAAAATTAGCACATCAGGGCTTCTCTTTCTTATATAATTCCTAACTACTACTATATTAATAAGAGTTGCTGCTGCTAACAATAAAAATTCTGTGTCCATTGTGTCTGATACCTATTTAAATTGAAAAATTCAAATTCTTTGCTAAAATCTGAAAAGTGACAGGTTACTAACAAAATCATACTGCTCAGTGCGCATAATCACAACCTAAATAAGTGACTTAAACATGGTATGTTGCAAACACATTTTTTTCTTGTCAATATTTTAGTGTCCCAAGTTTAGGATCCTGAAAAATTGACTAAAACTTGTACTAAATCATTGATAATTACAAACGGGCATTAAAAAGAAAATGATAAGTTATTATTATTTCCAAATACTCTATGAGGCGCTATCATTCAATAGCCTTCTTGGTGTGCGTCATCGTTTGTGACTTATATGGGTATGTCGTTCATTTTATTTGCTATTTTGACATATAGCTAACCTTAAATTTGATAAATAAAATCATCAGGATTGTATTCAGCTAAATTCGAAAATGCTATGAAATTAATAATTACCAGCCTCTTTTTCCAACTGAAAATACTTTCAAACTTTCAAAATGCTGATGTATCTAGGCATATTTTTGTATTATTTAAATAAATATAACAATAAGATTAATATTTACTTTTCATAAATAATAATTGACCGTAAACAACAAAGTACAGACCCGAAGAGAACTGTCAGTGCGACATTAGAAAAAGGTAAAAAAAAGGTACGTCTGCATCCTATTTTGTTCGATGTAATTTCTCCTGATTGATAGGTCGCGCTTGCGCGTAATCTAAACATCAGCTAATCAATTTTTTCAAGTCAAAGATTAGGGATAACGTTTCTAATACATTTAAACGGTTCATTATTGTGATATTTTGATTATTATTAATCACAGACCTGCCATTTTTTCCATTTCATCCAGCATTATGTTTTTCATTTCTTCCAGCGTAATGTGTTAGAAGGACATTAACAATCAATGAAGAACACCAAGAAGGGTATTTTATACTATTAAAGTATACCTTTGACATCCTATTAATAACACGTTTTACTATATAATTACATTTTCTTTACAGGAAAATGTAAATAAAGTAGATAACTTCAAATAATGATCCTTGTCGTACTACTTTCGACATTTCTTTTTCCGACAAACGTGTTCAAATAAAATGTATGAAAACAAATATTGTAAGGTGAATGAAAAATTTCGTCTTTAAAAGTTTCCAGTCATGGTCAATGGTCTTTTTATTTTTTTTCTTTCTGACGCAACGAAAAATGATTTTCTGTACCTTTCTCGAACCGTCACGTTGGATATTTTATGTGACACTTTATGCACTGTAAAAATTTTATGGCCGTCGTACTATTTCCGTCTACCTAGCAGCTAGCGCGTTAGAATTATGCAGGAAATAAATGTCAATATTAGACAAAAATATGTGGCGGAAAAAATCCCAAGATTTATTGTTACTGATAAAGTGGAATTCTCAATAGTTGTTCAACTTGTTTTATGGATGCTTTAATTGCAAATTCACATTGTTTCATTATCCACAACATCAGTACGAGGAGTTAACTTGTAACAACTCTATCGATCTGTTTTGATTTTTCAATTTATGTCTCAATCCATCCTTCAATTCCCGCTTGTCGTCTCATTAGCCAATTCCAATTTGTTAAAAAACAAAAAGCGTACAAAGGCATGATATAGAAATTGAACTAGTGGGTGAAATAAGAAAATCCCAAATTTTTATATAAATCGGTGTTGGGGAAAAAGATTGCGAGGTTTTGCCATTTTTTCAGCCTCATTTCCTAACCTAATAAAAGTGAAAAGATTACTTAGAATGGAAAAAAGATGATTCAAACCCATCCCCTGAAGTGCTAGTTGCAATCGAGTTGTCGAAATAGGCAAGGTAGCTAAGGCCACAAAAAAGACTCGGAATAACATATAGAAGTGAAAGTCCTGTGTCAAGGTATGAAAGAAGAATTTCAGCGATCACAGTGGACTGTTTTTCAGGTTCACTTACATCCTCTTTGAAAACTATTTTTTCTACGACAAACTCGATTAATGTTCATTTTATAACCGTAACCTCAATCATAAACAAGCACATTTTGTACAGAATTCCATTTTTGCATCCGCTGCTAGGCAAGTTGCTAAGCAACAAATGCGAAATGGAATATTTCGTGTTAGGTCTAGGTTCACTTTAAAATCACGCCGACTACGGCTTGTCAAATTATGACGTCCAGCGACAAATTGATGAAATGTCAGCAGATCGTTTCTGTCAAAGTTTTAGTAGATAACGAGTAATTTCATAGTTGTTTTCTATAAATACATTTTTATAGGCTTCTATTTCTGTGTACCTAATAAAGAAAATATTTACATATGTCTTAATATTTTAATTCTGTTAGAAAGCCCATTAACGGGGAATTGTAATGGAAGTAATGGAATATTATCAGTTTATTTCTTTCAAAGTTTTTCCAATGTATGCATATGTATTAAACGTGAACGATATATTGTCATAGAAAAAGTATAGTATGCAATTCGCAACAAAATGGCCATTTTGTGTTCATTGCATAATATACTATTTCAGGTTCACTCACTTCTTCTTTATTTTCATTTATTTCTGTTTATTTCTCTTCAATTAAATTCTGATATTCCTAATTTTAATTTAATTGAAGCGAAATTTGTCTCAAAAATCGAAGGGAGATATACAATGACAGTTCTTAATGATTCGTCATCTCAAAACAACGAGCTGTTGCCGTATTTTTTACTATAGCTTACTGAAGCCAGGAATATCGAAATTTTAAATTTTTTTCTCCTTTTCGTGTAAAGGTGTTAGCTGCCAGGCCTGTTTCGACAACTCAATTGCAGCTAACCTTCAGGTGCATGGGTTTGAAAGCTTATTTTTTATTCATATTTATCATATAAACTTTCACTTAGTTCTATATAATATATAAAGTGGCTAGACACCCCTCGTGGGGTTGCGTCGCATTAATGCTGATCAATCCCCTTCATTTCATCATTTTCTCGCTTATTTTTTTCCATAGAATCCTATCCCTCATTTTTTCCTCCCCATCTAACGATTCCTATCCTTATCAAGTCCACTTCCTTCAGCCACTTAGATCTGGGTCTTCCTTGCCTTCTCCTACCACTTGGTTCCCACTGTAGCAAAGAGCAAACAATAGCGCGCTTTTTCTCTCCATAGATGTCCGAGCCCTTTTATTCTCTTTATTCTCTTTACTATATTTTCCCCGTTCATTTCTCTCAGTATTTCACGATTTCACTTTTATAGGTTTGTCTAATTTGTGATGAGTCGAAAAATGAAATTAAGCCGAAAAAATGTTCGCACGTTAATTTTTTACAATTTTCGAAGACTGTATTAACAAGAATTTCGGCAATGAAGCACCATATTAGTCGTCAATTTCTTGTTGGAATGGAGAATTTAAACGTATACTGTTTTTTTTTCTAAAGACGACCCTCATATTAACAAGTATCAACGATTAAACTCACTTTTGTATTTGTCATAAATGTTTTAAAATAAGTAAGTACATCAGCAATTTTTAGAAATTGAATTTCCTCAAAATAAATATCCTGTTCTTACAGCCATTCCAAAATTTGTAATATACTTAACAATTTCTGTATATATCCCTTTTTAATTAAATCTATCCACTCCGCTGGTGACCGTTGTTTGAAAGTTCAACACTTCTGAGTAGTTTTGGCATTATTTCAATTATTTAGGAATAAAGTGCTTTCGTCTTAAACTTCAAACTTAATTTCCTTACAAGTTCTGTTTCGAGGTTACTTGCCCAACTCCCTTTATATAGCCGGACAAAGTGACAAAGGACTACATCTTGTCATAGACAACAACATATAACAGGTCTGGATTTAACCTGTTTAAATTGTAGTAAATAGTAAGCTATTTCTTGAGATCGAAACAAAGAATTTTTCACAATTCAAATGCGGCGAGTACGGTCCTGTTTAAATAATTTTTTTATAATGTGGTTGGAATTTGTGTGACCACAAACAGTTGTAGCAAAAAAAACCAACAATGTATTGAATTTGATTTATTCGTACAATTTGGTGACGATGAACAAATTCGTCACAGTCTGGTGTTATTGTTGGAAGCTTAGCAAGTAACAATCACAACAGGTTGTGACCGTTTTGGTTCACTTTTAAAAGAATTAAATTATTTATGGAATAAATTTTTTTTCAACAAACCACCATGAGTAGCAATAAAATACTGGTTCAAAAAAAGAATACGGTTTAACAGTACCTCGAGAATTGAGGTAAGTACCGGCTTCAACTTTTTGAAAATAAAATTGTTTTCTTTATTCAAAATGGAACCGCTGAAATTATCAACTTTTTCATTATAAAAAAATCAGTGGCAGGAAGCGTAAACAAATATAATGAAATGATGTTTACTTCGGAGAAGATCTGGTAATTTTTAGTGGTTTAAGAGATGAGGAAGGCTCGTCCAAACTCAAGTTCTACACGCGGCGATTTGAAAGAGCTCTTGTGTCAATTTTTTATTCCTTATTAGCCTAGTCAAAGTATCTACTCAAAATATCCGTAAAATGTCGCAAAAATACAAAAAACTTGAAAATTCAAAATTGAGTATTTAAAGGATTGTGATTAACATGAGAAAAACTTTAAGGTGCTATGCATGCAATTTTCCGGAAAATCGTTGAGTGAATTTTGGTACTTTAGTTCTTTACGCCTGGTTATGTTTGAGCGACCAGGGGTCGCGACGCAAAAGATCTGACCGTTACGCGTTACGTTACGCTACGTTATGTTACATTGCATCGTTATGTGCCTTGCTTTTGCGTGCTTGTGCCTCCTTAGTCTCTCTCTCGTTTACGAAGCAGCGATTCATAATAATAAACATGCTCCTGCCCGGATTCGAACCCGGGCCGCCCGCGTGCAATGCGAGCATTCTAACCACTGAACCACCGATGCTATATTGAAATTCTATGCAAAGCTGGTATTCGCAGTGCTAGTGATCTACTTGAATTTGTTCGGATAAATTTTTACTATTATTTCCATAATTTTTTTTGCACGATTAAGGGGTCTAGCTACTTTTCGAAATACAGGGTGTTGAAATTTTGAAAACTTGAATGTTTTAATTCGATAACTTTAAAATGGATGGATAAATTGATTTGACATTTGGCAGGTAGTTTTTAAATGTAAAAGGGCATGTTTTGAAAGAAATTGTAGTTTGTGCAACTAGTGTGGATATGATGGCCATATCGCACGAGGATGAAGATGGAGCACGACGCCGTAGGCGGAGTGCTCAATCGTTCAAGTGCGATATGGACAATTCACACGAGTCGAGCAGCATATTTTTTCTACGACCCACTTAGGAAAAAATCTAGAAAATAAAAATTTCTATAAACTGTAATATAACTTCAAATTAAAAATTTAACAATTCAATTTTATGTTTCCACCAATTTTGTGGTAAACGAATGTCCAATTTGTATAATGCTACGGTTTCCTTTTTTAAATATACGATGCTGTTATAAGTAGATGTTGCCAGTCGGACTCCCTCATGGAGGGTACCGTACCATTATCTATAATAATGAATATTCTGCTAAATATTTCAAACGTCTACCTGTTGTCGTTATTAATATCAAGCAGAATGATTATTTAAAAATAAAATTAACAATAAAAAAAATTCCTCGCGGGGAATCGAACCCGGGTCTACCGCGTGAGAGTATGGTGTGCTTACTACTCAACCACCAAAGAATATGCAAATTGTTTATCTATAACGTCAGATGTATTACATAAATTTTGCTTAAAAGGGACTAAAGTTCCTACCGTGTGTCCCGCGACACGTTCTACCTTTTTTTTGTTTTTTCTCTCTAATTGTTCAAATAATGAAAACACAGAAAAATGTTAAGATCAAAAATTGTAGCTAATACATTTATCTACAAAATTTGTCTGAACATTTTTTTTGTATCTGCATTAGTTTTCAAAATATACGAAATTTCCCTAGTAGTATTTTTGAACATCAATTTTCATGTCGTTAAATTTACCATATTAAATAAACAATGAAAAAAATTTCTCCTATGAAATGTGTTCTGAGGTAGTACAAAAAAATTTTTCTTATGAATTATCATCGGTTTTCCACGTAAACCTCCTCTGCTAAAAAGTCGTTTTTTCACCAAATTCCTCTAATTAACACTAAAAAATTGAAAAATTAAATTATATAGCATAGCGTACTCCAAAGATTATGGCGTAATCTTCAAATTTTATGTGAAACTTTTTTTTGTATCTACATTTTTCACAAAGATACATACGATTTTCCACATGAACCTTCATTTTTTTGAACCCACTTCGTTTTCATTATTGTTATAATAACAGCCTCTACTTTGAATGCAATTTTTTGTTGTTAATATATCATTATTGTTGTTGTTATTAAACGGCGGCGCGTATACTATCTCACCTGCTTTTCCACCTATATTTGGGCTCCCTTCTCTTTCTTACCTGAGCCATAGATGTGTTCTTTTGTATTGCGGTCTCTTCTAAATAGGTTCATTATAAAGTTCAATAATTATCTATTATTTGAAAAATTTGATATAAAAACTGTATAGTAGTTTCGAAAATAGACACTTCAAAGTGTTTAGTGGTAAAGTTTCATTGAATTATATTATTAATTTCGAAAAAGTAAAATTAAGCCTGCAAAAAACAAGATTTTCAAGAAGCATTTGTTTAAAATTCGAAATATTGATGGCTTTGCTTTTATAATGATAATGTTTCATATTCATTTGCAATGCTAAATATAGAAGGAATTATCGCTGGGATAAATATTAATTAAATAGAAATTATAATTGTTTTTTGACTTTTATCTAGTTTTTTAAAAATTTTACAGTTAGAAAATATACTTTTTTAAATTTGAAAGTATTTCTATCTGAAAGCTGAGATCTTTCTCTAAATTTTACATGTGTTTATTTATTTTTTCAGAGTGTTTTAAGCCCAAAATTATTAATTTTTAAGTCGAGCGGTTAATAAATTTGGCTCCCGGGCCATTCGCGCGTAACAACGAATTGACTACCACTGAAATTAATTTTATCTCGTAAACTTTTCAATTTACAGAAAAACTTTTTAGATACAATTTGTAGATAAATGTATTAGCTACAATTTTTGATTCAAACATTTTTCTTTGTTTTTATTATTTAAGCAATTAGAGTGAAAAAACAAAGCAAACCCAACAATTACTCAACAATTTTCCGGAAAACTGCATGCGTAGCATCGTAAAGCTTTTCTCATGTTAAACACAACCCTTTTAAATACTCAGTTTTGAATTTTCAAGTTTTTTGTATTTTTTGTGAGGTTTTATGTGTACTTTGACTAGGTTATATGTTGGTTTTCATTATTATTGGAGTGTTGAATTCATTACGATTTTCAGGAATTACATATTACAACCTTAATTTTGAAGTCAAGCCAAATTCAAATTTGAAGTAAAAACAGGGTGTTTCATTTAAAAAAAAGTAACTTTGATCTGGTACGTCGTTCTGGAAAACGCTATATAAAATATATATATAAAATATATAAATATTTTAAAATATGTGCCTTCGGGGATTACCACAAACATCCGTGCAAACATCAACATTTTATTTTGAAATCCTGGAGTAGTTAAAAGATATTGGTCTTTATTTGCACAAATAAATCACTCTGTATATATACAAATAGTGTATTGTAGTGTCCAACTGTAAATGCGAAATTCGCTTGGAGGGTCGCATTATAAAATACTTGCCATTCAACTTCATCACTGAAATAGTCAAATTTCCATCAGAAGGGGTACCCAAGACTAGGGATTTTGGTTAATATTGAATTGATTCTGTCGTCAGTTAAAAAACACATTTTTAATCTTGCAATATATCACATATACCTATATTGAATAGGAACAAATGTAATTTTTTTTCTCTAAAATTATCCACTGCTAAACTGGAACTGATTCAAAACCCACGAGATTATTATTGGGAACTGATTTGAACTTCGATTTACCGTTTTAAATTGATGTGGGTGTGGTTCAATGGATGGCTGTTTAAAAT
The DNA here is from genome assembly GCA_910591675.1 of Galerucella calmariensis. Lineage (NCBI taxonomy): Eukaryota > Metazoa > Arthropoda > Insecta > Coleoptera > Chrysomelidae > Galerucella > Galerucella calmariensis. The sequence continues at coordinate 128,921 of CAJUYG010000071.1, read as the reverse complement.
GTAGATAGTTTAATAGATCTTGTTTTACTGTAGAAACTGATCCGTCTGGAAATTGTTTTACGGGTTGAACTTTAGTAGATAACGAGAATATACTCTGGAATTATTTGTAGATTTTAAACTCGTAGGTATAGTAAATCAATATAGAAAAAAAATAACTGTAAGATGCTATTCATCTTAAAAATATTTCATCCGAAATAAGACTCAACTTTAAAAATTCAGTTTTGATAATAATATAATAAGTTTCATGCTAAATGATATTGGTTTATCAACTGCACTAAAGTGCCTGGTTTAATCCCATTGTGTAGAAAATCATCAAGTAAATGAGGCAAATGTGCTAAAGGGTCGAACTTAAGAAATTTGAATTATATTTTGCATAATGTAGGAGATATACAAGAACTTTATTTAAATGTACAATTCTATTCTATTATATCTTTAGTTAAGTGTTCTGTTCTGCTTTCACATTATCGTGTTGCGAAGATCCTTATACTTCCAGTATTTTAAATTTATGCTTCATTGGTCCTTTTATATGCAGGGTGGTCCGTAAGTAATGGTCCAAAGTGAAATATAAGATTTTTCGCCTAAAAATATCACAGTCTGACGCAACTAGGTATTTTCAATAATCGATGATAAGAAAGATACAGGGTGGCATAGTTGAAATGTCAAAAATGTTTTTTCTTAGTAATTTGGAAGATTTTTGATATACAAACGTAAACATTTGAAGATAGGGGTTTTAGGGTCTGGAAAATCATAAAATGTTATTCATTTTGATGTATTTTCTAGAGGTCGCCACAAGAGCTATGTAACGACGACGAAGGCTGAGGGCTGTTACCTCAAAGCAACATCCTTGAGGCAAATTATGGCAAAATTATTCCAAATTATTAATGTTCTTGCTAAATTAAAGCTGATAATAAATTTTCTGACATCAGCGCCTACTAACATTATTATTTTTGTGCTAATAAATGAAACGAAAATAATGAAGGGGGGTTTAAAAATGCGAATATCTCGAAAGCCAGTAACTTTTGAGACTTACGATAGATAACTTATTGTCGCAAAAGTGATGCAGTTTTAATATTTTCCAATGAATAGAGGAATGCCGTTAACGATAAATAAGTTAAAATCGCTGGACATTTTTGTCAACATTTAAAAACAACCTTTATATATCCATGGACCATAGGAATATTGTACCAGATTGTATTTTATATGAGCATCGTCAGACAGAAATAAAAACAATGTTTAAATTACATGAATTCAATTGACAAATATTATAGTGGTTATTAAGCGTACATATTTTTCAAGTGTTCATTAAAAATTACTGGCGAGTTTCATAATGCTTTGTTATTCAGTCATACCATGTTTATTAATGTCAATTAATACTAAATTGCCAGCTCAATAAGGGTAGTGTTGAGTTAAGTGTTATTACACCAGTTTCATTTGTCTGATTACATCAAATTCCGAGAAATTAATTTCTATTTCGTTTAATTATTAACTGTTAAGTCTTACAACTACGGCGGGTATCGAGATATTTAACGAAACAACAGATTTAAAACAGACTACAGACCACATAATACTTTCTTTTTTGGTAGCTTTATTTTGTTTTGGGAATAAAAATAAACAAAAACAATACAAAAGTTATGGTCATTGGAGACGACAAAGAGGAAATTAATGTAAGAATAGATACAGACAAAATAAAGTAAGTTAAATATTTTCAGTACCTTGGAACAATAGTAGACGAAAAGGGAACACAGGAAACAAATATTAATATTAGAATAGTTAAAACTAACAAACTATACTATACCTTGAATACAAAATTCATACACAAAAAAAATATCTAAAGAAACTATTTAAAAAATTTAAAAATATTTAAAACAATATATATATATATATATATATCGACCAATACTTTCATGGAAGCGAAACATGGGTGTTAACAGGACAACAAAAAAGTAAAATACAGGCGACAGAGATGAAATATTTAAGAAAAGTAAGAGGTGTAACAAAAGAGAATAGAATGAGAAACATAGATATGATAGGATCACAATTCAACCTTCGAATTTATAGAAAAAAGACAACTACAATGATGAGGACATTAACAACATCTGGATAAACGAAAACCAGTAAAGAGAATATGGAAAGCGAACATTGAAAAAAAATAAAAAAAGGGGCAGACCAAGAAACACTTGGGATATGGTAATGGCTGTATTACAGGATAAAAGAGGAAGAAGCTGGAAAGGCGCGAAGGATTTAGCTCAAAATAGGAAAGAGTGAAGAAAATTCGTTGCGGAAGAGTAGCTGCAATACACCCTAACTACTAATGGGTAAAAGGGCTTCAAGATTATCTATATGTATATTTTGTTGATACCTTGTTACTAAACTAATGTCTAGGAAAAACATGAAAATTTGGTATTATAAGTTTATCCATTTCCTGTAATTTTTAGAATTCATCTCGTCGTAAAAATCTCCAGACTTGCTTCCTGATTGAAATAGATAATAATAAAGGTTAAAGTTGTCAAATTTAGAAAAGCTTGCCTTGAATAAAATCTGACACAAGATTAGGGTAATATTACCTAATACTACAATAGTATTTGCTAGTCTTAAATAAAAGTAATTGAGCAAATTTATTTATTTTTAATAAATTTGTCCGAGAAAAATCTTACTACTTTTCACCAAGGAGGAGGAAGGAGCGGGGATCAAAAAGTTTTCAAAAATGCCTTAGGTAATTAATGGACGCCACCAGACTATCCTTAATAAACCCCTGTAGGCATGAACTATTATTAGGTCAGCCTCTTTGAAGTAATTTGTAATTTTATTAAACTTGCATTTTAGGACAAATCATTGAATAGAAATGTTGACAATGAAATTCAAACAAAAACTTTCTAACGCGACTACAGCTTGCACGCTACTGAGTGTTTTACACTGGTTGGGGTTTACCCGAAACGATATCGCTAAGTCACTTGTGTAGGTACTTGGCGGTTTGTATAAGGGAAACGTAAATAATTATTTGTTATATTGTTACGAACTCAGTGATTCAGAAGCCGGTCCTGTCGCAAACTATTAAATTTTGGCGAATGCGACCTTTCTAGAAAGGTCCTTTAACAGGTAATATTCCAGACTGTTCTCGAAGCGTAGAAGGTGGTAAACTCAAGAAAGTTCTAGAGTTGCGGAGAACTATATATACGCGGGTTTTCGAGTGAGTCGGGGAGTTGTTCAGTATACAGTGAATCGGTAAACAGTTTCAGTATACAGTGAGTGAAGAACAGATAGTGAATATAAATAGTGTTGAAGATAAATTAGGACAATTATTATACCGAGTGTAGATAAATTAGTAGACATTAAGTAGTGTGTATATAAATTATGTTTATTATAGTGTGTAAGTGTTTCTTCAATAAATCAACTGTAATTAGCCATAGTGAGCGTATAATTTCATCCCACGGTAAAAACAGTCCAAATAAATAAGAAAAAAATTACAATATTTTTTATGTGAAGTCATCGGTTTTTATTAAACTATATATATAAATATCTCCCAGTTGAACCATAAACTAAAAATGTTTGTCCCTTCCGTCCATTTTAGAGCAACTGAAATCAGTACCTACCGGGTTGCCTAATACCGGGTCTGCGCCATAAAATTTGTGAAAAAATGTATTGCCGTGAAGAATGCCAAATGAAGGGTGGCTATAAATGCCTTGCTGTTCACGATCCGGAGAAGAATAGAGGCTAAAAAATATGTAATAAAATTCCTCATAGCGACGCATAGTACAGCGGAAAAAAGTGATTCTTTTTTTTGGGGAAACAACGCATATCGTTACATATTCGATTGGTGTATATTGGAAATTTGAAGAGGGCGAGGAAACGAATACCAGCCAATATGGAAAAGGTTCTCGAATATTTTCTTGGATATTTTTACAGGGAGTTGGGTTTGAGGCTCGGAATGCTTCAACAGAAATTAATTGAATTATTCGATATAAAATGGATTTTTCGAAAAAAAATTCTCGGCTTCTACCACAACTTTTTCAAATTTTCAAAATGCAAATTACTCGTGAAAACATATACTATTTTAGATGGTATTTTTTATTTTATTGCTACATTCATTTACCTTGTAGAATTCGTCATACCAAATTCGCGAAATTTACGGTTTCCAAGGCGGATTTGCCGTGACGGAGTGCGTAACGTGTACTGATTTGCGGAACTATTTTTCGATTAATAATGTTAATTATAATACGATTCTTTTTCTATCGTTAATGTTTTATTAATTTCAGCTACAAAATATAGGTTATAAAAATTATCAAGTTATGAATGTTAAATTAATATGAGACTTATTTTAAAATAAACAAACTGATTTATTTACATAAGATTTACATTTGAATATAAACATCACTGTTTTAATAGAGTTACATATAATCTTCAGCCTCTTCTTCATCGTTTGAGTCTATATGATCGTTTGAAGTGTTTTGATTATTGCAAATTGTAGAACACGCACATAGTTCGCAACATGGAAAACCTTGAGATAAACAAGAACATCTTTCGTCATCTTTGCACGGTGACTTTCCACTACAATTACAAATGAATTTTTGTAACAATTCCATGGCTGTATCTCCTTCAAAATAATTGACTAACAATAAGTCGTTATTTTTTATCCATCCATATTGAGTTGGATCAAATGACATGATATTACTAGATCTTGCTTGCGACCATTCGTTTACTTGCCATTTTACACGCAAAATATGCTGTACCAGCGCGGGCTCTGACGTAGGCAGTTTATCTACCGCAATATCTTTAATGCAAGCTATCCTATATCTTAGACTATTTTATTAATAAATTTTCCTCTTCAAAAACTTTTTTGCTAGGAGTGTAAATGAAGCTCAGCCATTTCGTGACTGCATACAATGCTTTGTCTAATGATATAGATAAACTATATTAATCAAGTCATCAATATCTTCAGCTGACAGCTTAAAAAATCCAACATAAGCAGTTTTTTTCCCTATATAATTAAACGAACTGACAGTGTCGCAACCACTCAGGGCGTGTAAAGTCATAGCTGAGCTGAGCTTTTCTGAGGTCCTAGTTTGTCGTAAAGAGTATGGATTGGTATGAATCGTCTATATACTATACCATTTAATTCATTTCCTTAGTCTCCTTAATTTTGTGTTTATCTTGTTGATAGCAATTCGGCTCCTAATTTTTGTGTTCTTACTCGTATTCAGGAAGAAAATGACCGCTGCGCGCAACTCATCCCTGTCCAAATTAACACCCTTTAAACAGGTCAGTTTTCACCCTGACGGGAACTCGAGTGACAGCTTGAGGTACCCTAATTATGACACAGGTAGAGTGGTTATCCTGACGGGAATTAGCATGCGTCCGACCCAATAGTGGAGCCAACAAAATGACTTACATTAGCTATCGATTGGATTAACAATATTTCTCTTTCTCGTAGAATTTAGAAGAGTATACCTTTTTACATCTGTACACAAATGTACATTTTGATTTGGTTAGGTACAGTTTACGTAAACAAATATCCTGTTTTAAAATGTTTTCCGTCAAGCCTTATGTTTGCATCTGAACGCATAAAGTTTCTTCATAGATATCGAGTTTCGCAGACGTAACATTAGAAGGGATAAAAAATTGCTTACCGAATGAAAATGTATTTCTTACCGTATTGTTTACATTTGCGTCATGAAAGCATTGTTGTTTTTTTTGGATTTTCTCTTGAAATCAAGTATATTGAAATGAGTTTCAGTTCCCATCATTATTTATAGGAAATCATAATTAAGTAATAAATAATTTTAATGAAATTTTTCTTTGTTTTGAAAGTGTGTTTGCAGAAACTATAAAATCTGTTTGTTGTAGGGATATTACTTTTGACACAAAATACATCAGTGATTATTTGTTAGAAATTATTAAGTGTTTTTGAAGCCCTGACTTTACACTGCCCCACCTCTCCAGATGGCTTAGCAATTCAGAAAAAGTTATCGATGTATAACCTGATGATTTTGAAGTACTTATAGTATTACTACTGATTACTTTTTCGTATCATTTTCAACCAATCAGAACGATCAATTTAGTTAAGTTACCTCGTTAAATTTCGATAATACCTGATTTATACACAGAGTAGCTCTACAAATCAAAAATTTGATCATATTTTAATAGACAGCCTAAGTGCTTACGTTACAACTGTGGGAGGAGCCTGGACTGGTTCCAAACAAACTCTCTTTCTATGTAAAAGTCCCACAAGGAATTGTTTATTTAGTGTTTTCAACGTTATAAAGGCAAAATAAGACATCTAGTTTCCATATTGTGTTAGAGGAATGTGCCTTTTAAGTGTTTTTGTATAGGTTTTTGCCAAGGTGAGTTAATTTAATGACTAAATTAAGTTGTATAAAAAATAATTTTCCCGCTTCGCGGTCGGATTATTAATTATGCAAAAAGTTATCGATGTATAACCTGATTATTTTGAAGAACTTATAGTATTACCACCGTACACGAACTACCGACAAGTAAATTCACTTGCGCCGGAATGTTTGAAAATTTTGGTACATCTTTTCTCTCTGGCGCCTTACTGTATCGTAATACAACATTCAATACTCGATGTAAACTAGCCAGAACTCGCCAGACGATAGGAGGGGTAAGGAAATTTTCGGTAACCCATAAAGTGAATTTACTTGTCGGTAGTTTAGTGTAAGGTGGTATTACCATTGATAAAATACAAACCTATTGTGTTATTATGAGTGAAAAATGTATTTAAAATTTCTATTTTTTAAGCACACAGGGGATTTCTGTTTATAAAAAGGAAGATAATAGGAAAGATTTGTATAAAATAGCTAGTGTAGCTCACAAAAGAATAAAAATTCCAAGAAATTCTTCCTACTTTAAATGGGTTCACTCACATTTATTTAGACGAAATGTGGATTTCCTTTTAAAAAGATAGGTAGAATAAAAAGTCAGTAGTATAAAATCTCTAAAGGACACTTTAGAGAAGAGACGTATGTCGGAATATTTGATCATTTTCGTCAAAATATAAGTAATAGTTTAGTAAGTAATCCTTGAGAGAATTATATAATATGTACGTACGAGGGTCGTTTTTTTTTCCACCTTTCCACCTTTCCATGCTCGAGGAAACTAGTGTGCGTAGTAGGCGACTTCGCATCTCCTCTTCAATACATTCTGTCACTGGCGAGACCAGGGGGTCTATTCTCAAACAGTGACATTTTTTGTCGCATGCGAGATTATACTTTTGTAAATCAAGGATGTATATAAAGAAGTAAAATCTCGCATGCGACAAAAAATGTCACTGTTTGAGAATAGACCCCCAGCACGCCTTTTTTTGTTGAGCTGTAGTTAGGTAAACATGGCTGTCACTATTGATTCCCCCTCCAAGGGTGAATTTCGTTTCTTGCAAGCAGAAGGTAACAGTGCTGAGAAAATTCATCGCTCTAGTGCGTGATGGTGTTGTTCGTCAATGGCCGAACTAATGTTCATGATGAAGAGGGGGCCAAGATCGCAAGTCTGTGGCTACAGACGACCTTGTTCAATGCATCGACCAAGTGATTAAGGAAAATCGAAGGTTCACCATAAGTGAATCTTTGAACACCCAGTATATAGTCCCGACCTAGCGCCAAGTGACTTTAATCTTTTTCCCGATCTGAAACAGTGGCAGATGACTTGGAACACCGTCACTCACTTCCAATCATTAGCGGCAACATTTTATGAGGAGGGTATTGCAAAGCTTGTTCACAGATATGATAATTGTCTCAATCGTCAAGGTGATTATGTAGAGAAGTAACCTGCATTGTACATTACTTCTGATAACAAAATCTTTTCTGTATATTCACCCGTCTTTTCTTTATAGCCTATCGGAGGTTGAAAAAAAAACTTACTTGGTACATTGTTTATTGTTTAAGCAACCCTTCTGTGATAAATTGTTTTTTATTGCCATAATAAATGTTCAACGTTGTATTGACAACCGGTAATTTTGGTTATATTGTTTATGTATCAGTTTTTTGTAAAATTTTAAATTGAATTCAAAAACTATGAGATATCGCTCTAAAAGTGTCTGTTTGAATTCGCCATTATGCATCGACCTACAACTCTTTTATTTTCTGAAAAGGAAACAGTATTAACAACAAGAAAATCATAGAATTTAATAACATAATGTTTTACATGACAATTTGTTGCAAAACATAAATCCAATATTTTCCGTGAGGATTGTCTAACTCTTGAAAAAATTTAAACATGTAGATCAAAGGAAATACTCGGCATGAGAGAGAAACACGTGCCTTTTGAAATTGATTTTGGATAAACTTAACCTTCAAGTTTATTCATAAATATTCTATTCTCGTTATATCATGTGAAGGGATACGTCAAAGAATGTATTCAACTCACTAGGAGAGTGAAAAGGTCAATTGGAATATTTTTAGTAATTTTTACCTTCAAAAATTAAAAAAAAGTAGAAATTATAATCACTTCTTAATTTTTCACATAATTTACATTATAGGAGAAGGTAGTAATATACAGCGTGTTCTATTTAAAATAATAAAGCCGGTATGTGTCAAAATATTTTCTGTATATTATGTAATCCTAATTTACATTGTAGTATGTTACTATCTTTTGGTTGTGTCAACTGTTGCACTGGGCGGCCTTACCAATCTGAGAAATGAACACTGACCCAACCTGTAGAAAAATGTTCTTATATACCATCAATAATTTTCAAATAGACTATACCGACACCCAAATAACTTCAATTTTATTTATAAAATACAATAGATATTTACGTAATTAGTTATGAAAAGAACAATGTCGCTCTCTTCATAACGTGTTTACGTACAACGTTCTATCTAATTCCACGCTTTTATAATATTTAATAAAATCTTCAATTACAATGGTAATATTGAAGTGGATTCAAATGGTGCTAAAAGTATTGTTACTATGAAGTATTCACCCAGAAAATTGACTTACTTGTAATAACTGTGTCCTGAATAATGTTGTTTTCAATGTTTATAAATCTTAAAATACTATCGAATTAAAATAATGGGGTAATTGTCAGTTTAAATAATGAAATAATTGTCAGTTTTGACAGTACCTAATAATAGATTATTCTTTGAAACTCATGTGGTATCTCTATGTTGAAACATAAACACTTACGTAAAGTTTTTACATAACTACTTTTCATAACTGATATATGAAGGTTATGAAAAATGTGACGTTACCTAACGTCAAGGAGTGACTTAAAGTGTCACATTTGATAGCGGAATTAGATAAAATATATTTTCTATTGTTTGCAGGTACCGGAATAAACTATACATTAAGATAGCAAAAACATTTCAGAATTCTGTAATGTAATGTAATTTTTTCTTACAAGTCTGTCGGTTCAAAGAAGATACATTTATTGTGTTCAGCCAACCGACAACGAGAACTCTCCTTATACGTATGAAATATTTAAAATGGAGTAAGGTTAACATCTATTTCTGCACTGTTGTCTTCGATTCATGCCTTGTTAAATTGAAATATTCAAGTTACAATGATTAGAATTTAGTATACAACGCCATGTGAGTCAGTAAAGTCAGTAAAGGAAGAAATATTTTTATCTAGATTTGTATCTGTTACTTACTGTAGTACAAACTAGTATAAGGGCAAAGCCAGTATAATGCGAACGCGAGACTTAAAAAAAAGGTGCAATTGATAATGATCCCTTATCCCACTACTACTAAATCAACGACAAACACAGCGACAATTTTATTTCATTTGAGTAAACTAGACTAGTGTTCTTTTTGAAATAAAAAAGATGCTGCTCACTTCCGGCATAACCGGAAATTAATGTTTGATAAAAGAAAACTGTATGGAATACAAAAAAGTTTATAGAAATCTCAGAAAAGTGCATAGAAAACTCAAAAAGTGTATAGAAAGTCGAAAAAGGATTATAGAAAGCCAAAAAAACTGCATAGAAAATGTTTGAATGTACCTACATAAAAGTGCACCAATTTTATTCCTGAAGAGAAATTTCAACTTTTCAGCACGATGGTAGAGAAATATAATTTTAAATTGTAGTTAAATGAGATTCCTTGTTATAATTATTACTACATGCGAATGAAGGTCAGTTGCAATATAATGCACGACACATAACACAGTAAAAGTTTTTATTAGTTCCCTTGAAATAAATAAATGAATACGTTTAACCGTTACTTGCTGCATGTGTCAGTTAACTTTATGATTCAGGTTATCTTTACATGAATATAAATCGATTATTTTATACAATAAATTAGATATTATTTCTAGATTAAAATGAACTATAAAATTATTCATGAACACATCAATAATTATTTTTGCAGGATTACGATAAATTGGATAAAGATACATTTATTTATTAAACACATTCCGTATCCCCTCAATATCTTGCTAGATTGTACCCTTCAAACTATTAAACAGGGGGCAGTGGGGATTAGAGTAGACAGAAGAACAAAACTAATAGCTATAAAATCTACAATAACTGGCAACATTGTTGTTATTTTGGTATAAAAGTTTGAATGAGATGGTGTGTCAAAAAATGTTGCTATAATTTATTAAAATTAAGATAAATTCTAAAATTTAATCTAAGTACTCCAAGATCATAATGAAAAGTTGATCTCAATTCAAATTATAAAACGAATAAATAAAATATCAATATTAAAAATTGAAGTCTATACTCAAAAAAAGAATCGAGGAAATTTGGGTTGTTTAATGAGAAATTGTTGCCTAGCGATTAGACAAGAAAAGCTTTCAACTATTAAAAACGCAACACCGAAGGTGGAGAGGTTTTAGGGGATTTATGATGTGGACCAGAATTTCTCTGGAGGCACACACAGGTACATTGAGGACGTTCTCAAAGATTTTCTGTCACTTATGTTGGCTTTAATGGAAATTACTTACATAAATACATAGTGTGAAGGGATTGTAGGTTTTAGAAATAAAGAGTTGAATCAATAAATGCTTTTACTTTTGGAGGGTAGCTGATGATGTAGCTACATCTTTCAATTTATTTTGCAATTTTTCCTCATCAGATTACCAAACAATTTGTTGGAATGAGTTTTATAGTAACTCCTTATGAAATAGATACTTAGATGCATTCTTTTCATGTAAAACATTTGATTTTTTTTTCATCAAACAGGAATTGTTTTGCTGATGAGAGAAACTCACTAATTGATTTGGTGAGCTCAGTAAGATTTATTTATAAGTTCAAATATCTATTTAAGATGAAGTAAACACTTGGAAATAGTCATTTTAAAATTTATGTTTTTCAGAAAAAAGAAAGAAAAAACAACAATCTAAGTTGATTTAGGTAGTTGGAATATGAAATACTAGGACGATGCAATGGAGGAACTGTGTGTTTTAATAAAGCAACTTCCTCAATCAATCTGCTATACCTCATTCAAAAACCAGGAGGAGTGATTTGAATTTAAGTTGGCAATTCTGTAGACCTCTGATTGGTCAGATTCAGCCCAGTTTCACACAACACTTTTTAATATTGATATCAGCTGATAGTTTCCATTTTTGATAGTTCTGACAGATAAATAAATAAATATTGGATGAAAAACCAAAAGTATTCTCAAGCAGTTGGTACATTATTACTTTACATTTTTTTTAAGTAGTAAAGTCGGTTTAGCGAGTATCAAGGGAATACTGAAGTAGAGAATCATTATATAGTGCAGAAAATATTGGTGGAATACCAGGACTTTTGAAAAATTGTGATGAGTGAATAAAAAATGTCGTTAGAAGAACAAAAATGTTATCTGTGCTGGACAACATTTTGCAAGCTTCAAAGAAACGTTCAGACTTTCTTGAAACAAATTAAATTTATCTGTGTCACCTTTTGACGAGTCAAATGTAGGTACTATTTATTAGTTATATACATATTTGGTTTGGTAGAAAATACATTATTGGTTTTTCAAGTTAAAAAGAAGGAAGAAGGTATCTCAGAAGTATTTGAAAAGTGGTTTATTACACTTAATCCTGCAACATAAAGATAACTGTTGGAAATGTTTAAATTAAAACTGCATATTGCTCTACAATGCCATTAATTTTGTAGTATTGTTATTGCCAGAACATATTATCAATTGTCATATTCTTTTCAATTTAATTGTAATAATTAAAGTAACTTGACTATCTGTAATTCTCCACCATCAACAATGACCATAATTTGTTTGTTGTCGATGTGAATCTGAATCTTCTTATGTTTGAATAAGAAACGAAACAGGAAAAAGTCTTACATTTTGTTTAATGCGTAGGTACATCTGAAAAATATACTGCAGATCAGAGCAGATATCGACTTGTGACTAATATCTTTGCTATCAAGGCATATTTAATATATTTGGAACACGACTGTTGACTACGTTTTCGGAACACACCCTTTAGTAACTAATCTGGTAACTTTTAGTGGTGTGAGTAAGGCTTTTCAAATTACTCCTCCTGGTTTTTAAATGAACTATAGCGAAGTGGCACTTCAGCACGCGTGCTGCAAAACGGATACCCATCCTCAATCCTGTCAATTCAGTCTGCCTGAATGTTATCGCACATGCGCATTTTCATTGTTATTTTGAGATAACGAGGTAATTAAAAAGTTCAACCTGTGATTATTCTTGTAAATAACTACTTATCAAAGAGAACAAAATATAATTCCGATATTAGAAAACAATGTATGTTTGTTTACAAAGATAATAGAATAAAATAGGGTTAGGGTACCTAAATTATTTTCCCATGATTAAATGCGCATGACACAATTGAGCACGCACCGAAAAAGCTTACAGCTTGCCTTGCACTTCCAAGTCGGCGCGCATGTCAGCACGGGGATGGATGTGCCTTACGAGTTGACTGTAAGTCATCTTTATTATTAATTTTACAACATTACTAGGCCAATAGAGCATGCAAGTATAGTAATTTTTAACAAAAATCCTGCTAGAAATCAGATGGTGTCATCATATAAGACATTATGTAGTATAATTTTTATATATCTTGGACATGCAAATGTTTTGAGTGATTTGTCAGAAATATTTAAAACCTGATGCATAATAATGCCCTGCCTCACATCGCGAGAATCACTTAACAGTACTTAAACGAGGTAAATATTCCTGTTGTAGGGTGGCCAGCGGTAAATGTGGATGTTAACCCCACAGAACATATTTGTGACATGCTTGGACGAAGGATCCATAGTCGTGTTCCTGCTCCTTTAACTAAATCAGTTGCGACAAGCAAGGAATGGGAACTTATTCTACAAGCGGATTTGATTTTAGGCATGACAAGTAGCTTAGTCAAAGTACACAAAATATCCGTAAAATGCCGCAAAAAATACAAAAAACTACAATATGTATTTATTTAGTTTTTCAGAATGTTATAAGCTCAACTTTTCAATTTACAGAAAAACTTTTTGGATAAAATTTTTAAATGAATGTATTAGCTACAATTTATGATTCGAACATTTTTCTGTGTTTTCATTATTTAAACAATTAGAGTAAAAAAACAAAACAAAATTTACTCAACGATTTTAGGGAAAATTGTATGTCTAGCATCGTAAAGTTTTTCTCATGATAAACACAACACTTTTTTATACTCGATTTTGAATTTTCAAGTTTTTGTATTTTTCGTGAGGTTTTATGATGTGTACTTTGACTAGGCTAAAGGGGATACAGGCAGTAGTTCGAGCACGTGGGAGCATTACCCGTTATTAAGAATGCGGCTCCCCAGTTTTTGCTAGAAGTTTTGGTTAATGTAAGTTAATTTTTCCGCAACACCAATTTGTGCGTTTTTGTTATAGTTTTTTTAAACGTTTAAATTAAAGGTTTATTTGTTAGAAAATACCCCGGAAAATACGTAAAACATATTGTTTTGTTTGTGTGTTTAATATATTAGAATAATAAAACATTACAAAGCATTAAAATTTGAAGTTTGTTTAAAAATATTCGACTGCTCCGGTTTTCGTTCAGGGCACTCAAAAAAATTTTATTGAACCAAAAATAGATGTGTGTTATTTCATGGTCGCAATTATATATTTTTCGTGATGTAATTATTGTTTTGTTGCTAACGTTAAAAATAGAATTCCTGATCCGTCTGATATCGAGTACTTTCGAATGATTTAAATAAGTATATACTCTGTACGAACTCAGTTGGAACTTAAAAATAAAGTTTGTCCAAAATAAATTGCAGAAGCGACCAACACTGGTGCCGACTTTTTACTTCGATCTACATATGCTTAATCAAAGGAAAAGTCGGCAAACGTATTTTTCACTCCAGCAATTGATTTTGAATAAACTTTATTTTGGAATATCGGCCTAAGGAACAATTTATAGAACCGCTTCATCTGTGCCTTTTTGGCCAGCATATGATCCTTTGATTTTTTTTGGTTTGTTCCGTAGACTTATGTAAGTATTTATAAGTCTATATTTAGTTCTAAGTGACTTTGTACAAACTATACTTATAGTACAGTCAAAATTGCATAAGTCTGTCTTATTTATCTTACGGATTTTATTTGGAAGTTGTAACTAAACGCAATAAAAGAAATCAAAAACGGTGAGTATGTCTTTGTTGAATCTTATAACCTGCATGATAAGACTGCATTTGACTATATTGCTTTTTCGAAAAACTAAATACTGTATTCTTTGCTTAAAATTTAGTGCTCTATTGATTTCCGGGGTTATTTTGAGACCAGCCAGGGTAGAAGTGTAAACCGGTGCTGTCACTAATATTCGTTGACACATTTTCTAATTATCTACGAAATGTCAAGTCAATTGGTTTAGTTTTAGAGATCTCGGAGGTCAAAAGACTGCACTGTTAAGGTTGTTGATAAACCGCATAGTATTGTACAATCCCATAAATTCAAATTTTTGAAATAAAGTGTCCTTTGTGGCATTTTTGGAGACCATAGAGTTGTACCATTGCAAATATCAAATATGGAATCTCCGTATCCTAAAATAGGTGTTACCCCAAATTTTGTACAATTGGGACTAACAATTTCCAGACTTTTGGGCCACTCTGTATATTATTACATATACGAAAAACAATAACAAAACCTAAATATTTTCTGTAAGTTCCTTGTGGCATTATTTATTATTTTTCTTCTTATATTTTGGGAATGAAACCACAATAATGTTTTTTATTTTTTTATTTCGACGTTTCGGTAGCGTTCCAGCTACCTTTGTCAAGATTAAATAATGATAAAATAATTTTTGGTCCCTATCTGACACAACGAAAAAAAATATGACAACTAGACCTCTGATAAACCCCTAACATACGGTATTGTCAAGTTTTTAAAAATTATGTTAGCTGAATTATTAATATTATTGTTATTATTATGGGGTATTAACAATAAGCCCTTCTCTATATTCTTAATTTCTTTATTTACAAATTCTGCCGGGTAATTATTGGCATTTAAAACATTTTTTAGAGTTTTCTCCTTTGTGAAATGATTATCATTAGAACAAATGATTCTGGCCCTATCGTATAAAGATTTTACTACCCCTTTTTTAACGCTAATAGCATGATTTGATTCAAAATTCAAATACCTATTAGTGTGTGTTGGCTTACGGCTTACGATAAACACTTGTTTCATACACTGTAGGTGTTTTATTGATAAGAACATCTAAAAATGGCAAAAAATTGTTACTTTCAATTTCAATTGATTTTTCTCCTTCATTTATATACGTTAAGAAATCATTCAGAGATACTAAGTCATAAGGCCATATTGCAAAAATGTCTACATATCTCCACCAGACAATTGGTTTTAATTTTTGATTATTTACTATTTTGGCTTCAAAATATTCCATGTAAATATTCGATAGAATTGGTGAGAGGCAAGAGCCCATGTCTAGTTGTCATATTTTTTTCGTTGTGTCAGATAAGGGACCAAACATTATTTTATCATTATTTAATCTTGACAAAGGTAGCTGGAACGCTACTGAAACGTCGAAATAAAAAAATAAAAAACATTATTGTGGTTTCATTCCCAAAAAATGAGAGAAAAAAATAACAAAACCTAAATAATCACTAGCATCAATTTTTCTGACGTAGAGCATGCGTCACCTTTGTGACCAATCAAATTTCCACATCGCTACCATCGATAAAACCAACATTAATTAGTCGACTGGTGAACAACAACTGTGCATAACTAATCGCTAGCAACGTGGATAACACGGCGAGCAACAACAAACAACGGGAACAACAACAGAGTTTATAAATCCAACTTAAATCATCGAACTTTCAATAAAACTAAGTCGCGACTGCTTGGCTGGCTAGCAGGTTAGATACATCCAATACATTTAATTATTTCTCTCCTTGACGTCATTCGACCCGGCACAGCTGCTTATGTAACTCTGCGACGTTGCCAATCGCATACAAATGAGTTGCGACGTTGTCTAAACAATGTTAGTGTGCGTTCTCGGCCTACTCTGCTTTTGTATATTGTTAGCTGTTGGATCCGTTTTCTACGTGCGGCTGGAGTCGTGAGATGAATAGCGGGAGAGGAGAGAACGGGGAAATATCGATCGAAAAGAAAAAAACAAGGGGTGAGACTCTTTCAGATTATAATACATTTTTTTTCAACTTTAATCTTTATTTAGTAAATAGTCCAGTTAGCCAATTGAATATTGTTAAATTCTAAATTGAATTTTTTTGTTTTGTATGTAGTTCAAATGGAAAATAAAAGAACGTGTCGGATTTAAACCTTCTCTTTTTATAAAGTTACCCTGTATAATTGATTTTCCATGATCCGATGAGACGCAGATTTATAGCTAAACGGCAAAAGTTTCAAAATATTTATTTTTTCGCCCACTTTACCGGAAAACCAATCATAAATATGAACACCTAAAATAGGTCGGAATGTATTATTTAGCAGCCCAAGTAGCCCAATTCATAACGCCACAATTTTTACTTAGGTGAAGACTTTTTGGTTTAAACGGTAGGCTCAAAACAGTGGTGTGTGACAATGCAGGATACGCTTTAGCAGCACTTATCTATCAGCTGCCCTCTAATAGTCCTGGGCTGTTAAGGCTTATTTTCTGTCCTTGTGAAGCAATATACTATTTTCGACTGGCACCTGAGTTTAAGAAAATTTTTATATTTCTTAAAAAATGCCTTTTGGATCCTTTCTGAATTGGTAAATCAAAACAGGAGTAAAATCGGAAGATGATGACAGTTATCTTCAACCAACTAAATAAGATACAAAGTACTTGTAGATTCCTCTTTATATTATTCGAATTGGATCTTTTAAAAATTACGTCGGGTATAAAAAGGCTAAAAGTAAGATAAGGAAAAGTGTTATAAAAATACCGACTTATGGAAAATTAGTTGGACAATTAGATTTTATTGTCAATTTCATTATTATAGTCTTAAAATATTCAAGAATCACTAGAAATTAATTTGTTATATTGGGTTTTTAATTAGAATAATATCATCATAGCTGGGAGGAGAATTCCTCCGGGAAATAGGACTAAAGGAACTACTAGTTTCTGAGACTCTCCTCAGAAACTGAGTAGAAGTAAGGGGGCACAATAGACCTTTTAGGTCTCAGTGAATGTCACCCCAAAAATCACACACATCACATACATAGCTGGGAGTTAAGACAGTAGGGATTTTGAAATATTATAGAATCATCTTCAAGAAGTGACGAAGACTATTACGAAAGAAGATAACTCTGATCATATTTCGAACTTCTATTTAACTATCACCATTCGTAAAAATCGATAGCAAAAATTGACTGGATACGGAGAAGGTATACATAAAAAAATAGTGTTTATTCTTAAGAAGACAAGTAATATTAAAATATTATTTGGGTGAAGAGAATCAAATAAAAGTTTTGACTCATTTCATGCAAACAACTGAATCTGCCTAATTTTTATTTCAATATTGAAAATGAAAAGTTAAACTTATATTGAGCGACACGTTATTAATCTTATAGTAAGTAAGCTTATGGAATTTGGTTAATCGATTGATATATTGATATATATATTCCTTATATTATCTCCGTCTTACTTGTTACCATCCTATGGTCGATAATATATTATGTATATCAAGACGGTAAGCTTTATATACAATCCCTGTACAGCCTTAAGTAATGGACAAGTTTTATAAACTGGTGTTACTAATATTTCAAACAGAACTAACAGGTATCTCAATTGCCACAAAAGAACAAACCAGAAAAAGAATGTCTGGCAAAAACATAACAATCTGCACTGATAGTAGACAAGCCCTATTAGCCTTGAGCAGACGTGTTATAGTAGTACTAGAGTGCCACCAAGATTTAGCTAATGCCTCGGCAGATAAAAATATTATCCTGAGATGGTTAGCCAGGTAAGCAGCTGGACTAAACATTTTAGGACACCTACGGCCTAACGACTTCGACAATTGCGGAACTAGCCAAACGGGACACCCATGCTCAATCCCTTAAGAGATGGGATGGAATCAAAGGATGCAGTCTTGCTAGGATCACCCTGGGCGACCCTGGGAAGCTGGCGCCGAAGAAATATTTGGCAATGAACAGGAAAAACCTACGTTTAACAGTAGGATTTCTGACTGGCCACTGTCAACTAATGAAACACCTCCATACTATGGGGCTAGTGGACACACCTCTATGCAGGATGTGTGAACAGGAAGATGAAACTGTCAGGCATGTCTTATGCGAGTGTCCGGACTTATCGTCAATAAGAGAGTGTGTGTTCGGTGAGTCTTGGCCTACACTTGCCGATATAAAGGAGATGTCTCCTAGTGACCTGTCCACCTTCCTGGAAAGGACGGGATGGACGATGATCTAGGAGGACAACTCCTCGGGAGGATGTACAATGGGTCACATGTGGCCAAGTGCTGTGAGCCTACACTCACCCTCCCTACTCACATATAGATACTAATATTTCATATTCTTCGTAATAAAACAAGTGTTTCAATATGTGTCATGTACAAAACCAGAAGAGAAATAAAAAAATTCTAATAATACTGTTATACATTATAAAATGTTTATTGAGTTTTGTCAGTGCGAAGCCGAGGCGGAGCGATAGTATTATTATAATTAGTAACGTTAATATAGTCTTGCCGTTCTTTGTTTACTACCTTCGGATTAGAAAGTTATACCGATAAAGTGTTGTGTTTTTTGGAAATTTCGGTAGTAATCAAACACCTAAAGTTGTGTCGTGTATGACCGTATGGCCAGATTAGACCCAGCCAGATCTATTAGATACTTCATTCTAAATATTATGAAAACAAAAATTACGACCTTTTTTAGTGACCATAAAAAACAACACAGTTTTGGGTATTTTTTTGCTACAAGGTATGTAAAAAACACGTTTGAGTACTGCTGAAATTTACGACGAGCACTTCACCTTGTCGCTATAACTTTCTAATCTGAAAGTGGTAAACTAAGAGTGTCCCGACTTTAGTAGGAAAGCACTTATTTTGGATTTACATATTAATTTTTTTCAAAACCTTGAGATTTTGTAAGATTTGTTAATGTTAAAAATACAAAAAGTTTAAGTATCGGTTGAGATTCAGCTAGAAATATCTTCTAAATCGTAAAATCGAACCTAGTTACTTTTAAAAAAAATTCCGAGTGAATCTATAAGTTTGTTTATTTATTTAACTCGTCCAAATTCTTACAGTCCCCTCTGAAAAACGTGTTTTTTATAGAAAAAAAAACCGAGGGCGGCGTATTTAATAACAGCTCCCGTGAAAACTATGCACTAAAAACATTATTTTGTTATGTTATCTCACGCCAAAAATCTGATTTATGCATCCACTGCGGTCTGGTGAATAGTAATTTAAAAAGTATTGGGTTCGTAAAAATCAACATAATTAGTTTAATAATACAGAGCACAGTTTGTTGTTATCATTTTACAGAATACAATTAAAATAATGAAGTTCCTTTCTAGTATCAATATAGTCTCAGATTGTTTATATTATAGTTAGTAATACAGAAACACATTTATTTGTTCAAAATTACTTACCATAGAACCATTCAGTTGAATAGATAGAATTTCTTACCTGCAACAGAAAGAAAATCACTAGATATAGATTTTTATGTAAAACATGTGATGGAATTTTAACTTAGTAAGCGCAGTAAACGTGTTAAATAACTAGAGGATATAATTAAGGTATACTTGACGTAATAGATATTCGGCGAACTTAAAGTTGTCGGCTTTTTTTTCGACTGTAATTCGATACGATAACGTCATAGTCCGCAATATAACTTAAAGGGGATATACGATTAGATAGCTGCATTAAAAATATTATGTCCACTACACAATAAAACTCAATTTTATCTTTCCACGAATTTTTTAAAATAATTTCGCAGCCTACATGTAGTAGTTGTTCATACATAGTGATTGGACGAATTCAGTCATACATGTTGGAAAAGTGGAAAAATCATATATCCAGATGATTATATAGCGATGAATTAAATGAATAAATATAATAATAAAAATAATAATAATAGTAAAAACAAATCAAATATTATCATCTGTATGATCCTTGTGGTATATTCATTATTCCTTTTATTTATTTTCGGAAATCATTGCAAACGCTGTTAATCAAAAACAAAAATAATCGTATCATAAAAAAGTAACACTGAATCCGTTTTTCCACTACTCTGTGAAGTTGACAATTATTGCTTCTTCTAGCCAACTGAGAAGTTGAGTTTCTCCATTAGTGGTTAATCATTTTTACTATTATTAACCTAGGTCAATAATGGACAAATTCAATTATTTTGAGAATTCAGGAATAGCAGTTCAACAAGAACTTGTGCAACATAATTTTGTATACCCAGGAGATTGTATTTAACATATTTGCTTGAAATCACCTATATACATCATGGTGGTGAAGAGATTTATAAGCCTCGAATCTTATTCCGCTCGGTCAATAATAAGAGTCTTCCCACCTTGGTGGGATTTTATTTATTAACAACATGCGTGCACTTCATTGCATCCCATTCCTAGTAGACTATGATATTGTTAGCCTGCCATAAAAAAATAATATCTTGCAATCTTAACTTAACACCAAAGTACAGATCTTTTCGGTCACATTCTTTCTTAACAGAGGCCTAGTTAGTTACTTCTTTATCAGTATGAACAGACTTTACCAAAAATACATATAGGTTTTAAAACTAAAATGACATTTTCTTTGCAGTAAATGCAGTAAACTTTTTTTTTGTGAAATTGAATATTATTTTTTTGACAGTGTAGACGGTAGAGGATGTAGAGCCATTAATACTGAAAATTTGTTTTGATTAATCCAGAACTCAAATAAAATTTCATCAAATTTCAGCTTCATATTTTTTATATATTTTTGTTAAAATTGAACAAAATCCTAGACTATAACTAAGATAAATAAATGTCACAACGCCGCACCCAACCAAAGTAATGGCTGGCACTAAATAAATGAAAGAATGAACAGCGTTGCCGCTTCGCAGACATTGTTGCCTCGAGGCGGGCAATCAAGAATGGATAACTGAATAATTTAAGTTTAGTATGAAATGAGAAAGACGGTGAGAGCGAGAGAAAGAGGTTTAAAGTTTAATGTTTGTTCTATGTTTACGCTATCGAAAAATTATGTACCGGTATTTTCAACGAGGTAGTAGATTTCACAAAGAAAGTATATTCGTGTGTAAAACAGATCTCGCAACATATTTACCGAATCAGATGATTGACCCCGAACAAAAACATGGAAAAGTTTTTTGGGTGAATCAATCAATACAAATATATTATTTACTAACCTGGTGGTATGATAAGAGACGTATTACTTAGCAAAGTATTTACGCCGAAAATACTCGCATAAATCTCTCCAATTAATAAGTATAAATAATTCTTATCAAATCAAATTATATGTGATTATCTATTAAATTTTCAGTATCTTAGATAAACAATTCGATATTGACCTTCTTAAAACATTAATTGATATTGTTTAAACTTCCAGGTAGTTGTTAAATTTATTTACTCTAATTGTTACTATATATATCTTCATGTCGTAGCTTAGTAATGAGTATAAATTATAGAAGAAGCGTGTGACCCCGTATGCCATTAATTGTTTAATTCTTTTAATTATACCATCATTTAGTTTCTTTATTAGAACCACCAAGTCAGGTTGACAAGTATATTTAAATTATAATGGAATTAATAATACAATTTTGAGAAAAATTTAAGTAATTTTGACTTTTAAAGACTAATAAGTTGAAAACACTCGAAGCAGTTGGAGGTAAAGTTCGTCCGAAATCAATTGCAGAAAGTAAATAACGTGTTCGGCTCCCTTACAGATCCATCGGTAAACCTGAATGACTTCTCCAGAATGCATCCATCTCCCCTGGATGGGATGATGTTATTCACTTGCTCAGTGAATATGTTCTCCGGTGTCATGCTACCAAAACTCATGTAAAATATGTGTTGGAAGAATCCGACAGAAACTGTGTATAAGCATTGTCTATAAAAAGAAATTTATTCAAGACCATCCTGAACAAAATTAAAATTTCAAACTGAGTCTGAGAAAATGTTCCGTCATTTGTCTTTAAACATAGGAAATCTGAGAGCTTTAGCTTTAAATCTTATAAAGTTTCGGTTTTTTAAAAAGGGATGTGCAAATTGAATTTTTTTGGAAAAAGGTGGTTTTCTCCCAGATGACTGGGAGTTTTACAAAAAAAATATTTACAAACTATTTCGGTTCTAAACATAATTTTAAATTGTTTGATTTTAATTAACCTTAACACATACTTATCTAATAAATATGTATGTATGTATAATAATTACGACAGAGGTTTGCCGGACCCTGTATGTAAAAAGGGGTCATAACAGATGTATGTATTGGGATGCTATTCACTTCAATTAATTGCAAAATGCCACATCAATTTTCAATAGTCGAAAATGCGGACATAATTTGTGTTCACACATATTGTGGTTTATCAAAAAAATAAATAAACACGCCAAAAACTAATTGACCAATCGATTTGTTTTTGGATGTAATTTCGGTTTTTTCTCTGCTAATAATTGATACTTGACACATCTTTATGTTTTAGTATCATTCAAAACAGTTTGTACCTTTTGAAAGCCGGTTCTGTAAACTGACCAGAGCATTATTTGTATCATGAAAAATATAGCACGAGCAATAAAATAAAGCAATGTTGTCAGATATATTTACTAAAATTGTTGGGATCACTATACAAATCTTCCCCTTACTTCAGTAAACTGCACAATATAGCACCAGCCCGGTGGTTCATGCTGGGCAATTTTTTCAGATTGTCTGGCAAAATGAGCATTATTTACAATACATTATTTTGCATGAATGGGATTGAAAATATGGGTCATTGTATTAACAGAACTTTACACAAAGTAAGTTTCTTAAAATATTTTTTTTATATTTCACATTTTTATTGAAAATTTGAGTGATCGTGTGGAGGAAGAAATAGTCCGTTTCTTGATCTATTTCTATACTTTTCTAAATTCTAATTAGTCTTTAAAATAATATACAGGGTGAATTTTTTGTAAATAAACACGAACTAAATATAAGACAAATCAAAACATTAACGTTAAGACTAAAGGGCGGAATATATGCACGTCAATTCAGTTAAAATATGCGCATATATATGCATAGTTTTTCTTTGAAATATGCAACAATATGCATTTACTTGTCAAAATATGCAATTATATGCCTTAAATATAACATGGAAAATTGGAAATAAAGAAACGCCGACTCTTACAAAAATTATTTAATTCATGTAAAATTAAAAGAAAAATATAATAGGTGAAATTTTTAACCTGAAATAGTAAAAAATGCATTTATAACGATATATTTTTCAAACTAGACTATACAATATAAATACAAAAGAAGAGACCACATTTTATCTCCAATTAGTTCCAACTATAACAGCAAGCCACCCCATTCCAACTAGACCCCCAAAAAAAAGAAATTTTGTTATGAATTCATTGATTACTTGGAAATTCCTAAACATCCAATAAATGCCGGGCAATAACCCATATAATAATAAAATGGGTCCATAAACCATATAATAATAAAACCTACCCACCTTTTAAATTATTTCAATTATCTGCAAGGGTCACACTTAATCTTTTGATAAAACGAAAAACATAAAAAATATGCACACAATTTTTATTTTTGCCGAAATATGCAAATATATGCACTTTGCATATATTCCGCCCTTTAGTTATAAAAAATTTCATTCAAAATTCTCATTTCACCCTGTATGTTAGTAAACAATGGGAGCAGATACTTTTTAATGGTCATTTCCATTTGATATACCCCATATGAGACTCAATAATACTAGGGTATGACCCCATCCTTTATACCAATCATAACAAGTTGAAAACCACTAAGCAGTAAGTTTCTACAATCAATGAATATACCATATTTATAGTTATAGAAAGGCAACACAATTCTCTAGTAATTTTTCTCTATAAACAACAGTATTATTCTGAAATGAAGGTGGTATCTTGTAACGTACATATGGCAACATCGCGAACGTTCGAGGTGAAACGAGTAAAGTAACGTTATAAAGCCGACCGTTGCTTGGACGAAGTATCTTTTCTTCGATAAATAAATTTTATTCGCTGCTTTTAATTTATGTTCGGACGGTTTTATTTATGATATCGCCTTTATTAACCCTTCGGCGGGCGCGCCTAAGAATTTCACATGAGCAGGCGCGCGGCGGTACTCTGTACCGCTATTCATTTTTCATTTTAGACATGAAATAAAATACAAATGCCGTTCTAAAAGAATACAATTAAACATATTTTGAACATAAAACACAACAAGGAACTCAAAAAAACAAATAAAAATAAAAGTCGCTATAAACATAAATAATGCAAGGAACATTGACGAAAGGACAATAGAAAATGAAACCAACAAAATATTTGACATAGCTAGTAGAAAATTAAACATCACTTTCGTCAGTCTCTACATTATTACACATGTTACAATAAACTCTATGCTCACTATGTTTTTTACACACAAACATTCTACACGAAATACTGTACGCAGTGCCGAAAACTGAACTCCTCATGTTTGACGTTGAACTGAGACTGATTGAGTGCTTATAAAAGATTTCTGACTTCAGCAGTCTCTAACAGATATAGTCAACATGGAATACTCAGAAGCATAAGGTGTTTCGGGTAACAGGAGACGCGTGACGTTCAAAACAGTAAAACTTCGGTACACAGTGCCATAGCGCGCCCGCCGAAGGGTTAAGTTTGATGCTTGAATTTTTCAAGAAACGGTACTTATATGCACGATAAGATTAAATATTGACAATATCTAATTTTGTAATACACCAATTAGATGATTAGATGGTTAATAGCTCCAAAATAGCGCGTTTTTTGGGGAAAAAAAGTATTTGATTTTTTTCAACTAGTAAATTAGTGTCTTGGATGTGATATAAATATAATATAACAATTTTTCTACAACTGCAGAGCACTGCACACATTTTGGGCAAAGGTAAATTGCACACAAATAATCCTTTAATAAGTTTGTTAAATTGGGCGGTATGATATTCGTCAAAATTTTATTACAGGTTAACCGGATACATCCAAATATAATTGTAAGTTTTCTTGTCAAATCTATTTTCCAGATATTTAGATGCAATAGTCCTCTTTCTATTCAGTAAAAGGGACATATCTCACATTGCATCAACTATAAAATTAAAAAAATAGCTTAAAAATGAGTGTTTTTAGGTAAAAATCGCCCCCACTCTCTCGGAATGGGTGCAACTCGTGAAAAACAGAAAGAGAACTTTCCGTTTCAAAACCGGCAGTTTTTCCCATCGATAGGTTGTGCCTCCCTAACAAACACTTCCAAAGTTGTATTATCGGATTTGTCAACAAAATTCAGATTACTGCCATTATTTTCGAAATAATAAGCCTACAATTCACATCCTTGACTGGATTAAAGCTAAACATAAAAATCAAGTATACCCAAAGTATTGAGAACCAAATTACTCATTTTTTCTGACCCTTTTTAATATGGGAACCAAATTACACGTACCATATTTAAAAGTGTGATTTAAGTCTTATTTTGAAGTAATTGTTCGACACGTGACCTTGAAATTTTGGGCTCGCAATCGGCGTCTTGCTCCGCATTGATTGCCCTTACTGAAAATCGTGTCTGGATCCGCCTCTGATGTGTACACATTTGGAGAATCGGGTAGTTTCTTTATAACATTAAAATATTAGTTCTTATTGTTTCCGAAACCTCTTTTGGGCTGAAGGTAGGTGAAAAAGGATTGAAAATAGAAAACAACAAAAACCCAAAATATACATTTAAAAATATACCCAAGTTTATGTTATATCCATTAACCTGAACCCGAGCTTGAACCCACTAAAAATAAATTGCATACCGCACTGAACTTTTCTTCGGTTAGTTTATCAAAAGTTCTTTTGTAATTTTTTCATATTTTGTGATAAAGGAAGCTTTTGAGATAGAATTTTTTTCAGTTTTGGAAAATCTCACTTTATCTCGAAAATGGAACTACTTACTGAAGATCATGGCTTTTTTAACAAAAAAAAAAGTCTCTATCTCCTATATTTTTCGAAATTAAGGCAAAGCCATCGATTTCGAAAATTGTGCTGGAAACAACAAAAATTAATTAACCAGGTTAATCACTTGATAGACTTCACACCTTAGTGTACCGTTCAAAAGTACTTCTACATTGGAATTAATTGTTTAAGGCTCGAATTTTTATTACTTTAAATGTAGTACAAATAATTTCAGTTGAAACAAACGTTTTGTAAAGCCATAATATGGCGATATTTCAACATAAATTATACTATACCAGTAAACCAAACCAAATAATTGTCCCGTTTAAAAGATTTCAAATTAACAGTAATTTGATTCAAGTTTTTAATTAGCAAAAGTAGAAACTTCATGATTTTTACGACAAATTCTTAATTTTTTTTGAACACTTAAACACAAAACATCAATTATTATTACAATAAAAAGACACGATCATCTATAATAGTTTTTGGTAATAACATATGAATATATTATTAACAACGGTTTCATTAAAATCCAATGATAATAATTGAAAAAATTGTACAATCTTGAGTTATTCACGTAGCACAGGGTTCCTGCGGATTATTTAGTAGCCAATGAAAAGCCTCTAGAGACATCGAAACGGGTATCATAAATATCTTTAAATTTTTACGTTATTACATTCAGAATCTTTAAATTTACGGTGAAAAAAACATTTTTCCTCCCACCCCTATAGAAAGTATAGAAAAATTTTCATAAAATGTACCTGAGCTAAAACAAGTTTTCGATCTTTTATTTGTCTTCTATAACCATAAGTTGTATAGAACAATAGGAAAAGGTTTGGACAGGCCAAAAGCCCTGTTGCACGAAAATGACAGAATTTCAAATTTACAGCTTTACTGAAATTTTAGAAAAAAAATTAATACTCAGTTTTAGTCACTACCTTTTAACGGTGATATCGCGGAAAGGGGTGGGCTGAGGGAATTTTGTTATAGTAAAAGCCCATCTTAATTTCATACAAGCAATCACCTCCTGAATTTTGTCGCATGAATTTAGAAACACCCTGTATATTTCTATAAAAAATTATAATTTGATAAATTGTGTCACTTAGCTCTTATGTGTTTGTGTTTTGGTGACACATCAAATTTCATTATGTTAAATTAAACACTAGAAATTATTGACGAATAATGTAGCAAGACAAGATATCACTAAGTGACAGCTCCGAAATTTGCTTTCTAAATTATGCTTATTACAATTTCAAATAGAAACTTAAACGGTAACTAGGCGTCCATATTAAAAACATACTCGTTGTCATAAATAGATGGGTATTTACAAAATACAGTTACCCTGATTAAAAGAAAAAAAGGGTATTGATTTGATTGAAATTATATTGATTGTAAAAAATGTAGCCGGTTTGAGAACGAAAAACAATATTTGTCGACCCCAACATATCAAATGACGGTAAAATATTATACAGGGTTGTGATAAAGTAAGGAACCAAATAAATAGCTTTTCGTAGTGAAGAAACTGAATACAACATTGAATGAAAATTGTTTTAAAAATACACTAGGATTGTAATAATAGGAACGTCGTATGCAACTCAGTTCTTAGATATAAAGACAATAATATTCATGACATTGACAAAGAAAGTTGGCCTTTTCTGGATTTAAATATAGCTAATGCTGGGTATTCATTTTAACTTATTATAGGAGCAATTCTGTAAGCAAAATGTTAAATTTTAACGCACAGTTAAAAATAAGACAATCTGCTAACCCATTTTTACTAGTCTGCATGCACATTAAGATTTAAAGTATTAACGGAGAACTCTTTATCGGACACCATATATGTTACAATTTGAATCATAATCTTGACTATGTATAGATTAAAACATTTATAATAGCGTAAACTTTGTCAAATTTAACGGCTTACCGTTAATTTTTAACCACTTCTTATAGAATTGACCCTTATGAGTAGCGTTTGTCCTAAGATGTACTAAAAAAAGTGTTTTCCTGTTTTGTATATTTATCGTATCATTGAAAATTAAGACATTTTTGATATGAAATCTTTATTAATAATTCGATGGTATTTTTCCTAAAGGGCGAACGCGCCAAATTTGCGATTTTAAGTTTTATGTACCAGATTATAGATACTGGCTCTGCGGACATTTTAACAAAAGGACAAACGTATTAGCATGAAAATAAGGAATTTATAACGAAAAATTTAAATTTGCTTGGGGCGAACGTACTCCAAAAGTTTCTCAGAAAGGGCGAATATCAAGTACTACTAAACGGCAAAAGGGCGAACGTGTATTGTTTTTGTATTGGAATTATGACCTCACTTATTTCATTCAGTAGACGGCAACTTGTGAATGTGTTTTCCTTCAAAAAAGTGACAATTATGAATAGAAGAACCGAAAGAATATTGAATTTAGCCCGCGATGTGGATGAAAACAAAATCAATATATTGAGCGACATGAAATTGCCAGTCAAAATACCAAAAGTAGCTGAGAATTTAGAGGTTAAAGATGTTCTAAGTTCCTGTGAAATTCTCACAAGTCCAATTCCAGAGCTTCAAAATGAAGAGGTTAGTATGCCACCCCAGATCATTTCAAGTGCAGCACATCTTTTACTGATGACTCACCCTTATTAAAAATTTGTCTAACTGAAAATAAAACGAGAAGAAATTATTTGGAGTATATATTTTAAAAATTTCGAGCTTTTATTTTATCCAATTTTTTCAACATTTCTACAAGCATTATTATTAATTCCACCGTGTAAAACTATTTGGGCGAATAAAGTTTATGTTTTAGCAAATGGGCTAATGTAGGGCGAATAGTCATTTCTTTACAAAGCTTATCTGGAAAAAGAATCCACAAAAAAACGTTTTTTTAATTAACTACTTGAAAATTTCAGTATTTTTTTGTCATTTTAAGGTAAGTAATGAACATTTGAACTGCTAAACTCAACACTTAGTAGTTGGCTCTTAGAATCATACCAAAACAGTTTTTCTTCGTTTTCTCAAAACATAAAAATGGCGCATTCGCCCTTTAGGAAAAACACCATCGAATTGTTAACATCATGAACGTACCATTAAAAAAAATAAAACCCTATTATTTACTCATAATACGTCAAATAATACTAGAACTAGTTTTCATGAACATGTAAAACAAAATTTGGACAGTTTTCTATTTTGATGGATACCGTAAATTAGAGGCACGATGGAGCGTTAAGAAATATTAAAAATACCCAAATACAACCTTCTTAGTTTGCGATATACAGGCTGTTGAAGGATACAGAAGAAATACACATTTTATTTCATATCTTTTCGGGGACGAGAATACAAATTAAATTTTTTTTGAAGGTTATTGTTCCTTCAAAACACATCAACAGTATCAATTCGGTTATATTCCAAGCCAGTGGCGTGGTTCGAGGGACTCGTAAAGCTAAAGACCTTCATTTTTTTTCTTATTTTTTGGGAATCAAACCACAATAATTTTTTTCATTGTGTCAGATAGGGACCAAAATTTTATTACTAGTTAATCTTGACAACGGTAGCTGGAACGCTACCGAAACGTCGAAATAAAAAACATTATTGTGGTTTGATTCCTAAAAAATAATAAGAAATGCCACAAGGAACTTACAGAAGATACTAAAGACCTTTATCTGCAGTTCTTTATTAAGTTTCCTACATAAAAGGTACCCTTTGTTCCAAGATTTTCAACTTTTTATTGCAGTAAGAAACAGGAATAATTGGGGACCAGTTTAACGGTCGTTTTATTCTACATAAATGGATCAAGATATTTAAATTTTCTTAGGAATTATTTAATAGATCTTGATGGTGTATCAACTTAGACCGTCAATGTGGCTTATGCGCGATGGTGCCTAGCCACATTTCAAACTGCGAGTTAGGCAAATGGTAAATGAAATGGGCGAGTTCAACAAAGTTTACCTATTAAGTAGCAAATTTAATAATGAACTGCAGACCGAATTATTTAGCTCTGAATACAGAGTGTTTCAAAAATATGGTACAATAAAAGTTTACGAACCCCTCGTACCACGCCACTGGCTTATTACAATTTGACATAATTAATACTGTTGCTGTACTTTGACAAGAAAATAACCTACAAAAAATTTTAAATTTGTACTTTGAACTCCCGAGGAGATATGACATAAAATGTGTACTTCTTCTGCACCTTTTAACATACTGTATCTCACAAACTAAGAAGGTTAGAGAAAAGTTGTATTTGGGTATTTTAAATAATTCTTAACGATCTATCATGCTTCTATTTCAGGGGACACTCTGTATATTTATATACTAATTAAAGTTTTATATATATTTATCGACAGATTGCGAAAATTCTTTTCGCGACATACGATTTACACAACTACGACAAGGAAAATATTAGAAAAACTACTTGAAAAAGAGGGAAGAATAATTGTGCGCAGTCAGCTGTTGCCCAAAGGATTTATCTGTAAAAGTTATTCCCAATTTTTGTCGGCAACAATGTTAAATACCAACAATTGTTAAATCGAAAGCAGTGTATAGATTTCATTTATTGCAGATTATTCTATTATTTTATTCTTATTTGTGTTGATCTCACTTATTTTTCAAAATTTAATAATATTAACAATCTCGATTTTCTCCCATTAAATACGACGTTATCCCGTCGTAAAAGTCAAATGCAAAATAAGTTATTTATTCCTTAGAAAGTATCAAACATTCTAAACTGGCAACGCTGCTTACATATTAGATTGGTAGCTGGAACTGAACACACGCCCAACGCTGACTGCGAACAATTATTATTCTTCATTTTTAGTAGTTTTTTTCATATTTTCCTTGTCGTACTTGTGTGACTTTTCGCGATATGTATAATAAATCGTTACTCCCGATGATCCTGTTTGGGATATTAGAAAAACTTATCAAATCCTTTGTACTTAATAAGTGTGCAAAGTGTCAATTTAATCTGACGTTTTGAAGTATCAGTTATATAAATATAAAGTTGAATCCGATTTTTATAAACAATTACAGGTCAACCGGTTAAATGTTGAAAATAGATGGCGGTATATTAAAAGCCAGAGTGTTTCGGTCAATACAACAATGCCCTCATTCGCTGTAAAATTCGATAAAAGGTACAAAAACAAATGAAAAGACTCTTTGTTCATTTGTTTTCCTGTTGTCTGCGCATAAATTGACGATACGATCGTCCAACTAGAAAGCCAATTATGGAGAAACGCGCAAATGCCCTAAAACAAATTGTTTGCACCTTGCTTCCGGTCGAAAGTCGAATATAAATTGTATGTTGTTGATTCACCTGTAACTATGTGAACAATGACGAACAGGAAAAGTCTTTTGTATGAAAACAAAAACTACCCTGGTATTAATTTTTTTTCAGCAAAAACAATCGAATGCCTTACTAAAAATATTGTTCAGGTTGTCCAGGAACTTTCCTGTCAGAACCAAACTACAGATTCTAGATTTTATATCCCCATGTGGTTCTTTTTACAGTGTGAAAACCACTTATGGAATAAAATTCTTTATGTCATTATTTCAGAAAATTATGAAAAATGTATGCCATAGCCGGTGTTTTTTTTAATGAAAAACCCTGTATATTTGCATAGTTTTGAAATCCTCTTAATGAACCGATTCCAACAAACTAAATAATGTATGGTCAATTATGAATTATACAGGGTGAAATTTTTATTTTTACAGTTATTAAACACATACATAAAATACCTTATGTATTTGATTTTAATACATTTAAAAAAATGCTCAAAATATTCTCCACCTAGTTGTTGGCAATAGCAAAGTCTCCTATAGAACTTCTCCTTAACTTTGTTTAAAGTTTGAGGTGAAATATTCAGTATTTTTGTAGTTATTCTGTCTTTGAGGTCTACAATGCTAGTTGGTTGTGTTGCATATACTTTGTTCTTGAGATAACCCCACAGAAAAAAATCTAACGGCGTAAGGTCTGGCGATCTAGCTGGCCACTCAATAGTACCTCTTCGTCCAATCCATTTATTGGGGAAGATTTCATCTAAATAAGTTCTTACCATCTATAAATATAGGACCAATAATATGGTCGCCTATGATACCGGCCCAAACGTTCACCTTTTGAGGGTACTGAGTATGTGTCTCACGCATCCAATTAGGATTCTCTGCTGACCAATATCTGCAGTTCTGTTGGTTTACCTCTCCATTCAATGTGAATGTTGATTCGTCAGAAAAAAGAATGGTAACAAGAGCTATCTCATTTCTGTTCAGCTCGAGGTTCAGCTTATTCATCAATCTTTCGCAGAAATCTATTCTTCGATCTGGATCGTCTTCTGTTAACTCCTGCACAAAAGTTAATTTGTAGGGATGAAGTTTTTCTTTATGAAGACATCTTAGAACAGTTGTATGACTAACATTATTTTCACGGGCAATTTGACGTGTACTTGAAGTTTGATTCTCTTCGACACTTAACAAAATATCCACTTTCACATCATCTTCAACGAAGTGTGGTTTTCTTTTCAATGGTTTGACATGGCCAAGTTCTCGGAATATATATGTGGTTTGATTCCCAAAAAAATTAGAGAAAAAAGAATAAGTAATGCCACAAGGAACTTACAGAAGTTACTTGATATATATCGTTAGCGTCACTCACTAGATTAATACATTATTTTCGAACCTATAAAATGAGACAGGTTTTGAAAAACTTGAATTTTATTTCATTTTATGGGATTTCAGAACAAGCAAAACTTTTTATCAAGAATAACATTTTTCACTAAAACTAATATTTAAGCATTTTTCACCTATAGGATGATACCATAGTGATACCCCATCCGTGGACACGATGTGTGCTTTTTTAAAATTTCCTTATGTTGGTATATTTTACCTCGATTTTATTTTTATAAATGTTTGGAATAAAGTATGGCAGTGAAGACTGTCTGAAATGTCGTTTTCAAAGGGAAGTTTAATTTAAAATCGCAGCTGTATAAAATCAGCTAACCAACCTATCGATTTTCAAACTCTATAACACATTTGAAGCCACTTGAAGGTAATTTTTAGTGAATTTTGCTTTGACATTAAATATATATAAAGGAAAGCCTTTGTCAGTAAACGATATACAGCACGAGCATTAAATAAATAAAAAGCATGAAAAGTCTTTATTCATTTTTGTTTTTTTTAATAACCGTTTATTGTTTCCACGTGTGTTCGTACTTTGTTTCCCACCAGCATTTATGTGAAAAGCGCTATCGAGCGCAGCTTTTACATGTAAATTACATAAAGTTAAAGAAAATAAACTTTTTTCACGTCAATCACTAAAGCCGCGTCTAAAACCGTGTTTTAGACGCGGCTTTAGAGTATCTTCTGTAATTTATATTCAATAATCCCTGATAATGTCATTTTGTGAATATAATTATGTTTTTCCTGCTAGCGTAGAAATAGTATAGTAAGCACCTAGTGCCAAAAACATCTTTAGTCACTCGTTTTATAAAGCACCCCGCTTCGCTCCATTCGTGTCTCGGGAAACTCGTAAGTAAAGAAACGTTTTTGACACTTGGTAATATAGGTGAATTCTATATAAGTAGTTTATCACAGAGACAAAATTTGTTTAATTTATATCAATCTCCTTTTGTTTTACAATCATTTTCAGTGATATTCTTTATCG
This sequence comes from Galerucella calmariensis, assembly GCA_910591675.1. Lineage (NCBI taxonomy): Eukaryota > Metazoa > Arthropoda > Insecta > Coleoptera > Chrysomelidae > Galerucella > Galerucella calmariensis. The sequence goes on along the minus strand of CAJUYG010000071.1, from coordinate 94,813 downwards.
TGGTTTTTAAGAGAGGAAAAAACAGTAAATGTTTTATCAATATTTTTGCCGTAGCGGAAAACCACTTACTGTAGACATTTTAACTACGGAAATTATACATTTACGTGATTGTTTTTGACGTTTCAAATACAATACTGAAGTTAGATCTTCAATTTTTTATTCTGGAAATAAATTTTATTTAAAAACAGCTTCAGTAAGTTAATCGACCAAAAAACTCGAGCAGGTAGCAGAAATACATCTGACCTCTGACATTGTTTATTAGTCCAAGCAATAGGTAAATATTTTTGTTCTCGGGCGTTTTTGGCCGACTTCACATTATTTCAATAGAAATCGAAAATATACGTTTTGTTGCTCTTTTAAAATTTAAAAGTGGACAATCGACCATGCATCCAGACACGTTGAAAAGTATCGTATGAAAAAATTAAAATTGCAATAGCGATCAAAATAATCAAAGGGCAGACGAAGAGCTTCTTTTGTACCAAATTTCAGCTCCTGCAATTGAAACATTTTCAAAAAAATGACCAATTTTCCGGTTTTTCCTGATTTTTTCGGTTCCTGATTATCCCATTGACTTGCTTGACCCCCCTTTTTTGTCGTATTTCCATGATCTGCAATTTACCCATACATACCATTGAGATTGCTTCAGTACGTTTTACGCTATATGAAAATTTTTTTTTCATTTTAAATGTTTATAACAAACGACTGAACAACATTTGCGTGTCCAAAACATATCAAAATGATACTACGCAATGTTTTTTATATGATGGCATCCAGGGACGTATATAAGGGGGGGGTTGGGGGTTCAAACCCTCCCCATAGAAAATACAATAAAGGTACAATAATTTTTTATTAGCATACTGCCGCAATATGAGTAGGTATTCATCGGGATGTGGCAATAGAAATAGATTCCTCAACACATGTGAATAATTTATCTGAAGAGGTTAAATTTACTTTTGTGAGATTCATTTTCTGTTTTAATAAAAGCTTAAATTTTCAATCATCTATCACTTTTTAAAATAGGTGCTCCCAAATTAATATACAGGTAACATCTCGGCTAGTATGGGAATGTGGCGAAGCACTTAGAAGACTGGCGACTCAGAACAGTGTAAAACTGGAGAGGGTCCCAGGTCACAAAGGAATCGCTGGCAATGAAAAAGCTGACGAACTCGCAAGAGCAGGATCGTCAACACTGATGAATGGACCCGAACCATCTGTGGGCATCCCCAGATGCTCCACTAGGTCATGGTTAAAAGGGTGGGTAAAAGAACAATCCATAAAACTCTGGAAGAATACGCCCAGGCAAACACATGGGAAGAAATTTATAGAAGAACCATCAGAAAAAGGAGCAAAAGAACTGCTTTCAATGAGCAGGATCAAACTACGCACCATAACGGGGCTTCTTACGGGAGACTTTCCCACAAAGGAGCACCTGAACAAAATAGGGCTGTATAACGGAGACCTCACATGCAGGAGATGCAAAAAGGACACTGAAACAGCTTTGCACATATTATGCAACTGTGAGACTCTGGCCCACAGGAGGCAAAAACTGAATGGAAGACCCCAAATGACTCCAGAAGACTTCTATAACCAACCAGTAAATAACCTGTATGAGTTAATACAGGGAACGGATTGGCTGAATAGGCTGTAGTCAGAATGTTAGGTGAATCCACAATAAGCCCAAGAGGCTGAGATGGTGCAGGCGAAGGGACGGCTCCTTTAAAAAAATATATACATGGTTATAACCATTTCAGCAGAAGGTGGCAAAACGAAAAACGATGTTTAAAAATACTTTTAGATATAGCCAAGTCAAACAAATAATTTGAAAAAAAACATTATTTCTTGAACTTCTGCTTTAGGTCGTGGCACTCGATTTTTTTTGCCTTCAATAAAGCTTTCCCCTTCTAAACCTATCAGATGAAAAAAACCAAAACCCTCCCCATGTAAAAGCTATAGCTACGTGACTGATGGCATCATCCGTTTTCTACTAGGATTTTTGTCAAAAATCACTATACTCACATGCTCCGTTGCTTGAACTAGGTATATGTTAATATTTTCTACTTGGTATGAAATTGTCTCAAGATATTTGTAAAAAGGTAATAACACTTACTTAATTTAAGGATGAAACGTCATCTTCAGTCTCTTCGTCAAAAATATCATGCAGAAAATTGTGACGTAGTTTTAATTTCAACTTTATTATAAACCTCTTCTGTATTGAGGTACACGATTTTACAGTCGAGTCAACAAAACATGCAAAATTGGCACACCCGTCAAATAATACACAACTGCATTATTGTAATAATAATAATAATAATTGTTGAACTTTAAATTTGTCGCTGCTGACATTTGCAGACTCCACGTGGTACATGCGAATAGAGGGCTTGTTAATTTATTTAATGAAAAGTTAAACGTCTCGACAACAAAACGTTACAATGAGTCGTTTTAAGTGAGTGGTGAATGCAAAATGGAATGAGATCGGCGTGATAGAGCACTGGCGAAAAACACGATTCTTGCAATAGCCGTTATTAAATAGCGTTTTAACATGCACATAGAAGAGGTAGATATTAAATAACGAAAGGAGTACAAGTGTTATCAATATCACTGAAATCTAAGTAAAATTACAATCAATAATTAAGTAGAATTCGTATCTGAAGTAAATTAAATATTCTTCAACATTTCTGAAATTTAATTCCATGTTTGTCTTGGTCTTCCTTTCCTTACAATTTATAATATTTTTGCTTCCCGTGTTCTTTGAGTACATCTTGAGTTTTAAATTTTTGGTGAATTTCCCCACCATCCCAAATGTCTGTATTCTATAAATTCTAGTAAGTATTAATTGTATTTTTATTTTTTAGAAAGCTTCTTATATATCTGTTTTCCTACACCCATGCTCAATCCCGAAGGATGCAGTCTTGCCAGGATCACCCTGGGAGACCCTAGGAAGCTGGCGTCGAAGAAATATTTGGCGATGACCAGGAAAAACCTACGTTTAACAGTAGTATCTTCTGTAAGTTCCTTGTGGCATTATTTATTATTTTTTCTCTTATTTTTTGGGAATGAAATCACAATAATGTTTTTTATTTTTTTATTTTGACGTTTCGGTAGCGTTCCAGTTACCTTTGTCAAGATTAGATGATGATAAAATAATTTTTTGCTCCCTATCTGACACAAAAAATATGACAACTAGACAATCAATAATATTTTGAAGTTTAAGACTACAAAACATCACATCTCTGGTAAAATGTGAAATGAATATTTTATTTTATGACATTCCAAAGATATGATAGTCTACTAGAAATGGAATCCAGTGAACTGCACGTTCCAGGAACGGTTTTTATTGGGATAGCGCTTTTTTTCGCTTATTTTGGAAATGTTGTTAATAAAACGCGTTTGTTGTTACTTTTTTGTGTTTGATTATTTTTGTTTTCAAAATATGTATGATTCAGTTTGGTGATTTTGTGTATTGAAGTGTGTATCGATTAACAACTATTCCAATGATAAATCATAAGAAAACCTGGATAAAAACTTATGATGGTATCTTTGACTGGCCACTGTCAACTAAGGAAACACCTCCATACTATGGGGCTAGTAGACACACCTCTATGCAGGATGTGTGAACAGGAAGATGAAATTTTCAGGCATGTCTTATGCGAGTGTCCGGAGTTATCGTCAATAAGAGAATGTGTGTTCGGTGAGTATTGGCCCACACCTGCCGATATAAAGGAGATGTCTCCTAATAACCTGTCCACCAGGATGGACGATGACCTAGGAGGACAACTCCTCGGGAGGATGTGCAATGGGTCACATGTGGCCTAAGTGCTGTGAGCCTACACTCACCCTCACTACTTTACAGATATAGATCTGTGTTCCTATTTTTGTCCTTTTTTGTAACTGCCGAATTCTTCGTATTTCCTTTCTACTACTTGTATTTTATTCTTCTGTGTTTGATATTGGCTATCGATATTTTTATCTTGGTCTTTTTCGATATTTCTCTATTGTTTATGAATGTCATGTTCATCGTATGGTAAAGTTTCAATTTTATTTCATTAATTTATGCTTCTTGTTTTCCCTGCTGATAAATAGTTATCCATAAGAATTGAAATATTCTCGCGAGTCCTTCAATTTTTATCAGAGTTAGGGTTACAAACAAATTTTTTTTTTTATTTCCTATTGAGATTAATTTGCTTCGGACACTTGTTTTTGCAGCAATTTTAAATTTGATTCAAATGACGATTAGATTGAAATAATCTATTTATTAAAATCGTCGCAAAGCTGATTTTTATACAAATTTCTTCTTGTCCTTCTCCTATAACTCTCGTTTTGTTTTTATTCATTTGAGTTAAAGATCTTCTTTCGAAAAAATAACTATAGCGTTAGCAAATGTCACTTCTACTTAATTATATTGAATTTTTTGACTTATTTTATAAAATTTGTAAAAAACACTGGCATATATCAACTTTAGAATTCAATTGTACGTTCTTCGAACAAAAAATTTAATATACATGACGATTTACGTGAGTATAGCTCAGTGGACTCTTTTTATTTTTATTGAAGCACCCTCGTACACGAGATTACACACAAAATAATCGATACATTCCGAACGCTTCAATAATGAGTTCAATGTTCTTTTTGGTAGATTTAAATAACTATCCAATGGTATTCAATTTTTTTTCTTAGTGTATTATCACCTGCGACTTATGTAAAAGTTAGAATACCTTCCACAACAATTAATTTCAAGAATGTACGGCTTCAGTTTGTATATAACGTAAGGATGGCGAAATTGCATACACACAATTTATTTTTAAATAGAAACTGAGTTGCAAAAGAGAGGGGCCAACAACCTCAGAGTATATCAGTCTGTAAAAATGCAAACTGTATTTTTCGATCGCGATAATAATGGCTATTGTTTGATTTTAATTACATATTTGAATTATTTATGTAACTCCCCAAAGGTGAACTTGAGTTGCAGCTTTTAAATATTTAACTTCATATTCACTGTGCTGTTTTATGCTCGGTTTTATAGGTAAAGAAAAAGTGAAATCTCAAATCTCAGATAAATTAAATGGTTTAGGTATTATTATTTTTTTAAATATTGCCCTGGAAAATATATTTCTGAAAATTGTCGTTACCATTTTAATTAGGGAACTTTAAACGGCTGCTGAAGCAGTCGTCATGTACACTGTGTTTTAAAATGGGATTCCTGTACCAAACTGTCAAACACGAGCTAATTATTTTACTAAATAGCGTTCATAAAAACTTATAGCAGATTTGGAAAGGTTGAAAAATAAGTTCAAATGCACTTTTAATTTTCTTAAATTCGCTCTGGTTTAAAAATAAATGGATAGTTATGTTTTTTATTACTTATTACATCCACACTGTCAAAATAGAATTTGCAACAATTTTTGTGGCTTTAGCAACTGTTAATGCTAAAAGTTTATTTTTACTATTACAGTACTCAAATTTCTATTATAGAAAACAGAACATTTTTTGTGCAAACCGCGATTTATACTAGGTATTCTATCAATAAAATCTATTAAAATCATCAATAACTATTCCCTATCATCAAATATTAAAATGTAAGAACTGGATATGAAATGAAAGTATGTGGAAGTTTGGTTCAAGTATGTGGAAGTTTTTTCAAATGTGGGTGTACAAGATTTTTGCCGGCGGTTTACCCCTCGGTGCAAACTAATTGCTTTTGCAGTTCCCTAATTCAGAAGGTAACGAAATTTACGTCTGGCTGTCAGTTTCATCGTCATTATTTTATACAAACCTCTCTTAAATCCAGTACCCGGTATATCAGTTCAAATTTCAAGAAATTATTGACACAAAAAAATATCTGTATTTGAAAATGCGCATTATACATCTGTGTATATTGCTTGAATTCATTTTAACACTGATCTTAACAAGACATTCAAACTAGAAAGGAAGACGAACATTAAAGTAAATAATACCCCAGTTGCCAGATACGGTCTTCTAAACTAAATTTAAATCAGACTGGTCTTTGTAACTCATAAGCAACAACGTCTTTGAAAGACTAGAAATAGACGTGTTTATAGTAGGGGTTCCAGCCTTGAACCAACTTCAATGAGTTTTTACAGACTTTTTTGTTAAGAGATCTTTAAACAGGATCATAATTATTTGATAGTGACACAACTCAAAATATCTCCGATTTGTGGTATTTAGACAATTAGGTTTAAAAAGAGAGGTTGGTCACTAGTAATAATTATAGTGTACGAAAATTAACTTTGATAGAGATTAACTATACTCTATTTCTTAATGTCTGACAGCACAGTAGCCTCATTAAATATTCAAATAGAAATTTATCTTTTACAGAGTATAAGAATTTTACAAGTAAATACTAAAATTCGAATGCAAAACAAGTAGGTGTCTGTATTGGTTATCTATACATCCCTGTTTCAGCTCAAAATACAATATGGTAATAAAACTGAACAATGCCAGATAAACGATAAATATTGCGGCAGTGGCGGAGATTACGATATTAGTTTATTCTGCTTATTTAATTAGATTCGGTCGACATTACAGTTGAAATAAAATTCATTCGTTCAGGCCTATTAACAAGTTACATTTTTATTTTTATTAAATTAAATTAATTAAAGAAAATATAGTTTAATTTTCATAATTCAAATTTATTGACAATGAATTAATGTATGTCAAGTAAAGTAAACATACCATTTATACGAAATATAAAATTCTTATGGAACGTAAGCGACTCTGAGCAAAACAAATTATACAAATTTGGGCGAGACCAAGTTTCACCGTATATACCTGCAAAATTTCTAAGTAGTCATTAGGACAATCCCTAGTAGGATCCTATTGTAATGTTTCTTGGAAATTATCAAGTTGTTTTAACTAACCGAATTTAGATTCATATTACCTTTATATATCAGATCGGGTATAAAATTAAATAGTAAATAAATTCCTTAGATGAACGGTGACGCTTATGGTTTACTACCTGACTAGCATCTGTGACCTTTTCGCGTGCTGTCAGACAATAAGAAACAGACTATACTATCTCGGATTACGCTATATTACCCAAGAGACTATTCTACCTTAGATTATAAAAAAAAAATTTATTTTGATCATACTTCGAAGACTTAACATGTAGATTTTTATTGCTCAAAAAATGCAATTTATAATTTTTATTAGAACACAAAAATATAAAAATTTCGCAAGCATAGTGACAAATTTGACTATTTGTTTGAGATTTTATGCGGAATTCCAATAAGAACAAAGACTCTTTGTTAAACGATATCACAAATTGTGTTATATATTGAAACTTTTGTGAATATTCTCAAGTCAAGTATAAAGTATAGGCAAAGATTACTTGCAGCACAGCATTTTTCAATAGAATGTAATATTGGATGATAAAATGGCCGAAAATTCATTTTTGACTTAACAAAGGGGAAAGCAGTTGTCAGAATCTTGAAAATATAAAGAGTCAAATAAAACGGAAATACAAGTTTTCTACGTCATTCGAACACAAAAAAGAGTAGGGTGACAATAAATATGATCACCTTGTAAATAACCTTGATGCTAGTCAGCAAAGCACGGAGGAATCCGAACAGAAAGCGAAGGGTGCTTTCGTATTGTTCTCGGGAGCAAATCTTGAAGGTAATAAAAGGTAGGTATCCCAACAGCATAGATATTTTCACTCTTAAATCAGGTACCTACCTTTTATGTAGATATATTTGTTATTTTTTTTTTGGTTAATTCCCTTTGAGAATCGATCTTAGAAACCAGTTGTACCTATACGTAAATTGCACAGGTAAAAATTCTGTAGTATTAAAAATGTATTGTGAAAACGATAGATGAATGCTTACATTAAAACTTTTCAATGCGGATATCAAGTAAGTATAAGCTTGTAATTATGCTAGATTAACAGTTGGTATGAATTAGTTTCTATACGATTTTCGTAGCATTTATAACAGAGAAATAAAGGGACCAATCAGTTTAAATTTATGCTAGCATTGCAATTTTGGAAACCGTAAAAGCTACGAGATAGATAGATGAGAGTTAATCTTCATCAAACTGTGCTATTGATGAACTATAGCTCAATAAAAATTCACATAGGTACCATATTTTGAATATATACAGCATCTTTTGTGACATGTTAATAGATATTGTAAAGTTCAATTTTTATATATTTTTTTAAACACTGTAATACTCTCGCAGACATTATCCAGTTTTTTACCATTTTCCTTTATTTGTATTATATCACACCGAAAGGTTTCACTTACTACAGAATCGACAAAATGCGTCCCCAGGGCATTAAAAAATCGAAAATACTGCGCATTATATTTAGATTATTTCTGTACACACATGTACGTTGACGAAATAATATAAATATTTATATGAAAACATGATAGGATTTACATTTCGCTGCGTTTTCAATTTTTTTTTTAAATTTTAGAAACACAAAAAGCTCCAATATCTATACGACGTAAGCTTGTCTACATTTTCAATTTCAATCGATAGGCAAGAAATAACATTATTTTGTATTCTACATAGGAGAATATTGTGATTTGAAGATACTATTTTACGAGACAAATTTAAAATAATATTCCCCATTGAATAAATATCAAGGTGACAATTAAAAATTCCAAATAAAGCCTTGGATATGCGTACACGTGTAAATTTTTTTTTATATTTCGTTCAAGATACCTTATTAAGAATTTAAATTTCTTGTTTTATCAACCAAAATTGGATATTGTAAGAATGTTAAAGGGGCAGTTCACAAAATAACAATAATGTCAAGGATCTGATCTATTTTCTAAACACGTAGATGAAAAACTGTGTTCCATGGTTAGAACAAACTTAGTCGTGGTTATAGCTAAACTTGAGATAATTAAGACCCCCCCTTCAATTATTATTTTCATACTTTGAAATCATTTTGAAGGTGAATACCTATAATGTTTTCTAGTACTTTGATTTTTTTAGTAGAAATATAAAAACTAGGAAATACGTTTACTCCGGTAACCCACAATATATTTGTTACGAAAATCAGAAGTTCAATGAAAACTATAACATTCCCAAGTTTTATGTATAAAGTTACTGAAATAGGTACCTAATAAAAAAATCTCGAGTACCTTCGACTTTCGACCGTGTCCATTTTTGTTTAATCTAAATATAAAGTAATGACTTTGGATCAACTGTATGCTGCTGCAGAAAGATAAGCTTTCGATAAGGAACAGTTTTATTTGCTTTGAATAAATTGAGAATTTATAGAATCTGAAAACCATAATAGAGATAGGAGATATGAGAAAAAAATGTTCAAAGATGAACATATTAATGATAAAAAAAACGCCGAGAGCGAAATTTTTATTTATAAAGATCAAATTGTATTTTACATAGGTACTTGTTCTTATTTGTTGCAACATATTTTATCACGTAGCGACAATTTTAAGTTAGGAGATGGTAATTAACTGCAAATACTATAATATATAATACTATAATACCTAACTTCTTAACCACAGATAGTGGGTAAGTAGGTATATAATATAATAATATACTTACTTAATCTGCATAATATAGAAATAAGTCAGACTTTATTTTCAAAAGAAACTAGAAAAAGTTATATTTATACCTGTATAATCAATCCGGATTTAAAATACGACTGAAAATCTAAATTATACAACCAATACATATTCATCAGACACTAACAAACTTAAAATTACATTTTTGAGTATATAGAATTAATACTTCTTTGGTTATTCAAAGAAACAAAATTAGACGTACGTCAGAAGGCTGTGGCCTGTAGCATAAATCGTGATTTCTTACCTTACGTTTTACGCTCATATTTTTAATGTCCCTATATTTTTAGAAAATAATAGGTATACAAGCGATTTGATTAGATCTGAAAAAATATTAATTAGCTTATATTTACCGTTTGAAATGTTCTCGAATTCTTTCTTCTCGTATATTCTCGGGTAAATTTCCTACCCACAAGTGTCTAGTCTCTCTGACCATTTTGCCCTAAACACCACATTGAGGAATTTTTGTTTTTCGTCGCACAGACACTATTTCACAAAAAAACACAGCCGTTTTAACTTCATGATGACGCCGCACTGATGTTGAACTAACTTGGTTTTCCACTCAATACCACTTCACATATCGACACACACTTCCTGTAAAACACATCAAATTATAACTTTTTTCATTTTTTTCACTAATTTTTTACACTTTTTAGCACAGTGCGAGCTCTGTATTCACTTCATTTTCGCTGGCTCTACACAACGTACTGGGATCGCGCTTCTAGTTCGAAATGTGCTGCAACGCCTTGTGCTCAAAACTGAAATTATCTACGTCGTACGCTCTCCGGCACGCTCAAGACAAAGATCACCTCGAACGTTTGTCGCATTAAAATCGGACGATTTCGTGTACCACAATATAGCTTTCCTTTATATTTTGTCTCTTTCTACTGGACTTTTCGGTCGCTTGCGATACGCTACTAGCATTCCTACAAAATTCGTTCTATTTTTATAATTATTACGATATATTGTTTGTTTTCGTCCGTGATGCCACGCTGGAAAATAATATCGATCTATTATAATATTCCAATCCACTCTCTATTCGTATACTGAACACCAGATACCGAAAGAGAATTAGGTAGGTGATAATTATAATAATTATTGAAGATTGCTATGATTTTTGCAAACATTGAAACATTAATAATACCTAGTAGGTACCTAGGTACGAGTAGTACGTTTAAAAAAAGACAAAAAATGTTCATAAAATAGGTATTTACAACCAAAACTACACGGAAATTAACGTCTACATTTCTGTATTTCACTAATTTAGTGTAGGTAAAAAAAGGATGGAAAGGATTTTATTAGCTAGATAGGTACTAATATTAGAAACTTGTAGGTAGGTGGGTACCTACATGTAGAATCACTAATATTTTTTAGTGTAAATAAATTTAGCTATTCATTTATATCTACCTAAATAATTATCAAAGAACCTATAAAGTAGGTAGGTATCTAGTCCTACAGGATGCAGGGTAAGTAGACACTTTTGATTAAAAATCTAAAAATAGGTATTTCAAAACGTTGAAGTTTATATATTAAAAACTCATGTTTCTTCGCATTATTTATTTTTTTAAACAAGAATAGACAACAAAAGGAGAAAAAATGTGAAATTCTCAAAATAACACGTTGACTTTGAAGCTTGTATACGTCGACGGCGAAACCTTTTTGGAACGCGTAGTAGGCTGTTTTAATTGAGGCTCGGTCGAGTCTACTTTCTAGATATGGGTGGGTAAGGAAGAATGTCGGAGTCGTTCAACAACTGTACAACGGTATAAGTGCGATGTTGTCGTGCTTTTTATTTTTCATTAAAATAATAGAAATGTTATCTTCTTATAAAAAAATTCAGATAATTGCTTCTATTAATGAGGAAAAGGTATGTTTCATGTATATTCAGGTATATTGTTATTATTAAAACGTAATTACCTATAGACCAGTTTCTATTCAAAAAAGAAATAGAACATGTACCTATCTAGGTATTGGTATTATTTTAGACCGTTTTACAACTAAAAATTCACTAATTGTAGGTACCTTTGTGCCTACCTACAAAAAAATAGGTATTATACCTACCTGTGATAAACAAATGTGCATTTCTTGAGAGAAATATTTTGTACCTATGGAATGAAGTAAAAATGAAAGCATAAAACAACAAAGATACCTAGGTACCTCCCTAGGAAGATTTTAGGTTTTTCAATTTTTAATAAGCGTAGCGATGAATATCATCTATTCAAGTAAGTACCTTGTTAACATACATTATTTGAAGAAATGTGTGGCTGGCCATTCTTAATATATAAACACAAAATAATTTGAGTTCTATATGATGTCTTAACTAGTACCTATAATATGCAATACTTAAATCAAAATAGTCAAGCAGCTAGTAAAGCACTGAGCTCTTGTGTTATCAGTGTTATCACACCCAAAATAGTGTGGAAATGCTTAGGCAACTTTAATGAACTAGGCAAGAACAATATACCTAGTCACCTTAGTGTGGATTCCAGGACACACTGGAATAGAAGGAAATGAAATAACGGATGAACTAGCAAAGAGGGGGACTGAAACATCATTTTGGGGGGGGCCAGAACCATTTTGCGGTATCAGCTCCAATGTAATATTGGAAATTCACTTGAAAAAACTAATTGCTAGCATAAGCAAGGCCATTATTTGCAAATTTTAACTATTTACCTAGGTTACCTTGTTTTAAAGATAACGTTTGTTTGGAGTATTTTTGGTAACAAAAATCTGGGATTATTAATCGTTTATACCTAACAAGGAAATATCACATGAATAATGCGTAGGTAATCGACAAAGACAATATTAAAAATATCAAATGATATTTACGAAACCGTGACGTTACGCGCTTTTGATGGGCCTTCTGTTATGCTAACCAATGGATAATGTAGATACCTACCTATACCTATTCAGCGAACAAAGTTTGATTACGAAGCTCCTTTTTGAAATCGCTTTTTGATAAATTTGATCACATTATTATACATATGCAATACCACTCTAGGTAGGTAGGTACTTGATTAAGCTTAGCCTGTTTATTAACGCTGGCATCGCAATTTTGCTGTTTTGAAAATTTAGAATATAGAGATGAAAAATTAATAAAAACTATTTATAAAAATATGACAACAGTGTAGTCACATAATAAAATTAAGTTTCAGTTTATTATAGTTAAAAACAATGGCTATTATTTTATAATATTATCGTTCTTTGCAAATCCATTGTAATAGCTAAACAACTAACATTTTCTCCCATAGAACAAGTGCAATTGTTTTTATTGCTATATCACGTTTACAGTTGCTAAAATTCTTTTTTTTGCTGCCCAATTTTTTGTCCTAATATAGGTAGGTAGGTAGGTACCCACTTGAATCTGAATAATCTTATTTATTGATATCTTTGTACTACAATAGGTAGGTATACTGTTTCGAACTTATCGACAAATCTATGCTGGAACAAAATCCATACGAACTACCTACTGCCTCTTGCATAGGTACCTATAAACATTTTTTTAGCAGTAATGGATAGACATGTTAGGTACCTATTAGATGGCTGAATATGGCTATGCGTAAAATTGAGAATTCTTATTTCTCTAACTATAATAGGTACCTACCTATATAGATGAATTCCAGAAAAGCAAAGGGGTGCTAATAGTAGATACACCAAAGATGTTTTCACATCATCGATTGTAATAATGAATATAACAATTAACGCATTTAGGCCATGTTCAATGCACATGTTGATTTGTCAATACACGGTGTAATGTAACGTAGTTATCTAGCATAATCTCTGGACTTTGCATTAGGTACAAGATGGTATACTGCTGTAACTACTTTGAATAACTAGATAAGTTATTTCATTATGTATACATTTGTCTGATAAGAACTGCTGTAAACTGTAAATACTTGATATTATCCTATTTTCCTTTATTGTACCATTTTCAATAAAAATCGATAGAGCTCAATATGCTGGTGCCATCTATATATGGATAGTCGTAGAATACATGGTTGAGTTGAATTTCTCAATACAGTAAACACTTTTTATAAATTTGCTTGTATGCTTTATTGAATATGAACTAGATGGCGCCGATTATAATAAGATTGTTATTTCTCTTCCACTTTATTGTTTATTTAAATTGAATAAACTAACAGAATACAGAATGTATATTGTATAATGGTATTCAATTATTATTATTTTTAAATTGATACCAAATTATTATTATTATTATACAACCATATATAATAGTTTCTATAGAAGCATAAAATCTAGATACCTACCTAGTGGAGTTTTTTTGATAAAAGTTACAGGCGTTACAGGATGTACTAATCTAATCATCCACTGTGCAATTCATTTTGTTATTTCTGGAAATGATTCATTAAACATAAACTCAATAATATCTTTAAAATTATGATTTTAGGTTTTTAATTTTTTCATTTAATCATAGATATTTGGTTTTAATACTTAACTACAGATGGCACGGAATTCTGAGTAAAGTCGAAAAATGCAATTGAGGACAGTAATAACACGTATTTTATCACTTATGGTATACACATTGAGAGAAATTAGTATTTAGTAATGTCGGGAATTAAATTTGAAAGGCTCCAAATCTCCAATTCAACTCCGGTTATGGTGAGTTTTTGTTTATTACATAGGTAGGTAGGTAGGTAGTTACAGTTTGGGTGGATTTAAGTAATGCATGTTAAAAAAAGTTTGGCATGACAATAAATGAGTCATTTATATTCCTTTTTAAAAAATGTATTTTATAATTATAGTTTGAAATGATACAATGGCCCAAGTATGGTAGGAGTATGAAAATTCATTATGCTCTTTTTTGTACGGATTGTAATTGGTTTTGAATGTTTTTGGCACTATTGGGGTTATTCTTATAAGTACTTAAATATTTCACTCTAAGTTAAATTTGCAATTGTTGTAGTAGGTACCCAACTAATTGTTTGAAAATTTGCTAAAATACACAGTAGGAGGGAGTGTCTCATTTACAAAGCTCAAGATAATTGAAATAACCAAGTAAAAATAATAAACAGCACACTCTTACAATATTTTTTATAAAAATGTTTATCTTTTAGGAAAAAAATTATCCACTTCACAAAGCAATTAGATACAGAAACATAACAAAAATAAAAAAATTGGTTCATTACATTGAAAATATTAATGAAAAAAATATATTAGGATATCCACCTCTAGTTTATGCATGTGAACAAGAAAGTAATGACGAAATGTTAGAGGTGCTATTTGAACAAAAAAAAATTAATCCAGAGGCATCAGAAGACTTTGAAAAACAAAATGCACTCCATATTCTAGCATTCAAAGGGCAGTTAAAATGGATTAAAAAGTTTTTCGAGAAGTTTCCACAGGTAAAAGTAGATGTGGTTACAAGCAAAGGAGACACTGCTTTGATTATGGCAGCCAAAATGGACCATGTTGAAATTATTGAATATTTATACTCAAAAGGTTAGTATTATGCACATTAATTTCGAATAAATAAGATCCAGAATTTTTTTATATTCAATTTTCCAAAGAAGGAAAACAAGAAGTTGTAACTTTGTATGATAGTCTATAACCCAGCTTTCCTGAATATTTTAATTTTAGGGGCAAACATAAACCACATGAACAAGAAAGGCTTTACAGCTTTACACTATTCTGCTAACAATGGTTACAAGTTATCCACCAAAAGGCTTATAGAACTTGGTAAGTATGTATACGAAATTGATAAGTGATGATTTATATACAATTAATTGTATAACACTGTTCTAACTTTTTAGGTTCGAAAATAAATGCCCTTGATGACCGTGGTAATACTCCTTTAGTAAAGGCTTCCTCATGGGGATTTGAAGAAGCTTGTATAATTCTTCTTGAGAGTAAAGCCGACGTTAATCCAGCATTGGTTTCAGCTGCACGAAAAGGGAATTTTGATATAGTAAAACTTCTTTTGAAATCAGGTGCAAATGTAAATTACATAATCAAAAGAGACTATAATAACATTTATACCCCGCTTGGATCAGCTTGTATGGCTAAAAATATCGAGGTGATGAAATTTTTAATACAAAATGGAGCAGATGTTAATATCCCTGGATCTTATTCAATGGCTCTTTTTCTTTGTATTAAACAAGATTTTCTCGAGGGAATAAAAGAATTGATTCGAGCTGGTGTTAATATAAATGGGCGTCATCCTAATTCCAAACGAACTGTTTTGGAAACTGCTAAAAATAAGCCCAAGATATTAGAATTACTACAAAACATCAAACCCACTGTAGGGAGAAACTACCAGCCTACTGTAGGAAAATCTACTGTGACGAGAAAATAAAACCAAGTATGCCACCTACTCTCCAGCATTATTAAACTTAACTTATAATTTGTAAAAGAAGAAAAAAGATCTGTCATTCTCTGTTATTTTTAAAGTAAGAAGAAACCACTTGAAGTTGCAGTCGTATGCGCGAACTTGTCAAAACCAGCGCCATATTGTAAAATTGATATTCGACTTCAAATCAGTAGCATAAAGTTGTCACATATTGTAGCTTAACACTAAATTAGAATATTAAAAATGTATTTATCATATAAAACATATTTGGGAATTATTTGAAGCTTTTAGAAATATTTTTACACACAATAGACACTGGTATATGAAAACAGTTATTGATATCGTTAAAAATGTCAAAAATAAAATGGCTGTCGGCATAAACGCCAATGGCCGAGGCGACATAGATAAACAAGGCCGATTATGGTTTCTGCATAGACAAAATAAAATTATATTTCTCTATGGTTTCTGTTGGCAAACTTCACGTGGATTTTTTCTTATGTTCAATTTTTTATGAATAGGAATATGATCCGATTACTTTTCATTTTTTTTGCAATGCAATGTTATCAAATATTAGATTTTCTATAAAAATAGGTGTTTGATTCAATTTATTTTTGATTTGGTGATATCTTCAATATTGTTGTATTCGCTATATCTAACTGTTTATAATATAAAGAATCATTAAATCAGTACAAAAAAACAAATTACAAATATATCCAAATAATTGATTATCCTCAGGGCGACTGTCATTTTGGTCAACTTGTCAGTTGGTGGATATACCCTATAGATACAGAGACAACCACATAGAGAAGTAAAGAACTCGTACTGGCACTCTGCACACTATAAATAAAATTTGACATCAGACGGACCGGACCGGAACAAAAAATTTTTATGGACCGGACCGTACCGAACTCCAAATGATGTTATTTTGGTTCTCGTACCTTTTTCATGTGTTTTTTTGTTGTTGGCTGGTGCCTGAAATAGCTAATTCACGTGACTAGTAAGACTCACTGTACCCCATAGTTTTTATGACTGGAATTGGCTGAATAATAAAGCCATAATAACAATAATCAACAACCATCAGCAAAAACCTGCTGACCCTATAAGGCTGGAATGGGAATCTAAAAAATATTTTTGAATCAAAATGGGTAGGCAATTTAAATGCTGCAAGAATAAGGAATACACCAACTTAACACAGTATATCAAAACAACCAGTAGTGCATCTCAACTTCGCGCATCGGTTGTGCGCAGTTCGCCATTTCGGCTTAGAAACCTCTCAAATTCAGCAAGGACGGCGTATATTCTACTTCGGCTTAGGGACAGTTTAGTTTGTTTTAGTCGCGTAAGCAGTGGCGTGGTGTGAATTAAATTTTTTTTTCGAGTGACAGTAATCAAATAAGATGAATAAGCAAGTGTAGTTCGTGATGCAAAGAACTGTAAAAGTAAATCATATTCATATATGAAAAAAAAGTTTTTTTAGATTTCCCTGTTTTCCTGTTTTATTTATTATAAAGTTATATACAGTCCGTTCGCTGAATCTTTTCCCATGTATGAAATTATTCACATACTACTTTTTGTAGTACGTCTCTTTCCTACTCACATAATCTAAACCCCCGAAATGAAACCGTTTGTTCCATTACAACATAATATAACAAACAGAGATAGCCATATGATGAATGTCGAAACTCGAAACCCGAATGGCCGTTTCAAGGCCAAATAAAATTATTGCGTACAACCGATGCGCGAAGCTGAGATGCACTACTTTGTTTTGGTGTTGGTGTATTCCTTATTCTTGCAGCATTTAAATTGCCTACCCATTTTGATTCGTAATTTGTCGGATGCCTTTCATCCTTCTTGCCTAGAAAGAAAAAAATCTCATCATTCACTTGAGGGATATAAAATTTATTGTTCTGATAATTGCAAACAGACTGACAAAAATACTTCCACAAAAAAAGATTATTTGCATGAAGAAATGTCTAAGCTTGAACATACTATCAATGAAAGGGATTTGGATTTAGAGAAAAAAGATTATGAAAACCAAGAAAAAATCGAAGAACTGCAATTAATAATCAAGGAACTTAACAATACACTTTGTGATAACGACAACTACATAAAGAGATTACATAAAAAGACACAGGACTTTGAAGATGAAGTTTTTGAAATTGAAACCAGGGATGCACAGAATTTAAAGGACCAGAGGGTGGTAATAGTGAATTTAAGGGAAGAAACTTTTGCAATAACGATAATGAGTGCCGAGTATGGGTTGGAACGAACCTAATATATAAAGATATGTATTCCAGGTTAAAGGATGCGCAGTATAGTTTATAGCGTTATAAACTTCATGTGGAATACAAATTATTTTGAACTTTAACAATTTTGGAATACATCATTTGGCGTCGTAAAAAGAATCGATGAACAAATCTCAAACCATGTTTTTCAAGCCCTCTCTTGGTTTGGTGACAGAACTATATAGTTGTAACTGAGAACCTTATTGAACGAAGAACAAAAGATAGTAGCTGTATAGCTTGCTATGAAAAAGGCCTCCGATCAATAAAGAAGATTATCAGTGCGCAGATGCTAATATCAAATTTAAGCGGGATGCAAACATGTTGTCTTTAATTACTAATATAATAGAATCAAAGAAACCCGCTTTCTCAGATTTTAATTATGTCAAATTAGTTATCAAAGACTTTTTTTTGCATGTAGGATGTAGGGGTAACGAAATAAACATATTTATTTCCAATAAAATTTCATCACACATCCTCCATTCAAATAACAAGAAATGAAACAGAAAAAAAGTACTTCAATATTTAAAACGCATTTGCGTTTAATTTATTTTCTTCCAATTTACGTTTCTTGATAGGAATTTCTACATCATCACTTTTAGTATCTTCCTTCATTGACGACTCAACTGTATTGAAAATACTATTTTTAAACTGTTCGTATTTTTGTGGATTTGTCAGTAAGCTATTTGTCATCTCTCCAGTTTCGTCGTTATGTGAACTTTCTGGTTCAGCTTCTGAACATATTTTGGAAGTAGTTTTCTCTGGATTGGAGGTGTGGTAATCATTTAATTTTGACTGGACGTTGGTAGCCGTATCTACTTTCATAATTTGACGTAGTAACATAGTTGCGTAATTGCAGGCCAATAAACCAAATTCCAAAATTACAGCTTTATATTGTCCATCTGGAAATAAATAAATCAATATTGCTAGTGATGAAATGAAATCTCAGCAATGTTTACAAAAAGTCACAACAACAAATTCATCAGAAGCTGTTAAATATATATTAAAACTTTGGCATTGTATTGCTGAGAATCTTTTACGCACTTGTCAAATGAACCAATGAGGAGCTCTAGTCAAGTTCGTATTATCCATAACCATAGAGGTAATACAGATAGAGACAAAAAGCCATGAGGTTTATCTGCCTTTGTCTGTTTATATAGCATTTGAGTTATTAGAGAGACAGCCTAAGCCGCCGACTTTCCATCTCTCTCTTAGATGCTGATGGGTTCCCAGCTGGCTTGTTGCGTCTATCTGTTGTATCTCTATGTTCATAACAGCAAACTTGACCAAAAACCTGAAATTGTAACTTCTGACTTGAGAGGTTTCAAAACAGGATTTTGAAAAAATGGAATGAACAGGAGTTTTAAATTTACCGCCTTTAAAATTGATAGATTTCTGCTTAACTTTCTCTCTTAATATATCAGGACAACTACAGATGGCAGCACATCTGATGAAGCCAAAAAATTCATTAGGGAGGGCAGTCATGTGATCTGTTCTCTTGATTGGCCTGTCAAGTTCGGTGTTTTCAGATTTGTGTATGTGACAGTTAAATGGCAAATATAAATAATCCCGCCGTGCACTCATTTAAAAACGAACAGATTTGGGATAAATTCAATTAAATTAATCAATGAAAAATTGTAAGAAGCCATCAAGATATAACAACTATTATGTTAATACTGGTTTATTTAATTATGTATTTCGTTCGATGTCAATGTTTCCTGTTTATTAAATATTTCGCTAATCAACTTTTTCGCTAATTTCCGAATTCCAGATTTTTTACTTTTCACTAAGTTTTAAATAAAGGAAAAACACAGTACCAGGCAACGATTCGATTAGTCGTAAAATTATTAGACAACTAGATCCAGTTATCCATAAAGAAATAAGAAAAATATATAACTATTGTATGAAAACTCATTTTTTTCCAGACGAATGGAAAAGGGGCATGGTAATAATTATTCCTAAACCTAATGCTAACCACAAATCACCCCAAAATTACCGACCTATCACTCTTCTCCCTGTAATTGGTAAACATTTTGAGAAGATTATTCAAGGAAGATTATATGAAGAACTAAACCAACATATTCCATCACACCAGTTTGGATTTAAAGAAAAATCCTCAACAATCCACCCACTTACCATATTAACGTCCAATGTTCAGGCTGCAAGATTGCAGGGACTGAAGACTACCGGAATTTTCTTAGATTTCAAAAAGGCTTTTGATTCTGTATGGCATGAAGGATTATTATACAAGCTACACTGGATGAACTGTACCCCTTCGCTGATAAAAATTATATACAATTTTCTCACAGAGTGCACGGCCAAAATTAATGGTGTATGTTCTCAAGTATTCTCGATGAAACAAGGAGTTCCACAGGGTTCACCGCTGTCTCCTATACTATACAATCTTTACTGCAGTGACATATGTGAAAACGAACTGAATAATACTAATGTGCTACAATTTGCGGATGACACGGCGGTGATATCCTGGGGTAAAAACTTACCAACAACAATAAACCGATTACAAATACATGTTAATGATATAGTAACTTGGACAAATAAATGGAGACTAAGAATAAATCCTTCTAAAACAAAGTTAATAATATTCAACAATAAAATACATGATAACTCTCCGACAATAAAGATAAACAACCATTTCATTCAACCCTTCCAATATGTGAAGTATTTGGGAATTGAAATAGACAACAAATTAAATTACAATCACCACACGTTAGGTATGAAAAAGAAAATGATAACCAGAGCAAAACACTTCAGAAGTTTGACATACAAGAATGAAGGAATTAGTATTGAAACCGCTGCCAACATATATAAAACAATTTGTAGACCCATGATGGAATATAGTTCTACAATACTATATAATAGTAAAAATCCGCCTAGAAATCATATGAAAGTAGGGGAGACAACCAGTCTTCGAAAAATCTCTAAAATGAGACATCCTGATAACCCACTACATAATCCATCAAACAGACTCCTTTATATAGGCGAGCGGCATCCACCCCTAAAATGACATGGTAGTGACCAGATCACTTCTAATCGCTAAAAATCATGTTACTTTATGTTGTCGAGTGTGCTGAATACGAATATGACTTTTGTTTTCCTCTAAAATTGGGGGAACATTGTTAAAATCTACAATTACGTCGAAAAATAGAAAAAAAATTTTTTTGGCGAATTTCGAACTTCAATAATCAATATTTTTTCATAAAAATTTAATCACACATTCTTGAACTCATTTGCAAGGCAGTAAAACATACCCGAAATTTCCAACCGATCGGGAAATTTCGGAAAATTTTTTACTACTCTTTCTGACTTTATGCATACTTTTACAAAAGTTGAGTGACAAAGTTTTTAATTTCTACATATGTAGTCTCGAAGTGTATTATACAGGGTGGAGAATCATGTCATAAGTAACTAGATGTCAGCAAATAATTGAATATTAAATAACAAATTTAAAATTTCTCGAGAACTATCAGAGTTAGATATAGGCAACCCTAATACCAACTGAAAGGTAATAAACTCCCACGTTCAGCAGACCCAACAGAGACAGGGTGTTCCATTTAAATTAAGCCAGAAATTTATGTATGAAATGGTTAGTGTTATACTGTCATATTAGAAACACCCTGTATATGATAGCATACCAGTAAATATTGGAAACGGTAAGTTAAAAGCTTCTAGTGAGATGGTGTAAAGCAAATGTGGTTATTCGTTTTTATTTTGAAGATATTGTATTTTTTCGGAGGGTCTACAAATTATGTAAAATCGATTTATCCTGGAAACTGAACTAGATAGGTATAGGGAAATGTTAATGAACTTACATTATTTTTAATAGTACAATTCAAAAATGTGATAAAATACAGGGTGTTCCATTTAAAGGAACCTAACTTTGATACGGCACGCTTTTTTGGAGCACCCTGTATATTCCAAAATATTTTTAAATTATAGTCCTAAGTAATCTACTTAACCCCACGTCTTATTTTTTCTAATTATATATACCGTTAAGACGCCAGAGAATAGTTCGTTCATAGTGCCCCACCCTGTATAAGGAAGTTTTTCAGAAGATTTCAAATGTTTATTTGAAAAAGAAAAAATTTTACGGTCATTCGAAAATCCGCGCGGTTTACGTAGAACGCGCGCTTCGAGCTCTGTGCAAGCCTGAACAGGTATTGCTGGCAGCCAAATCGGTCAGACTTGCACGTTTTGTTTAGCCGTAGAATAAAATACATTCCAAGTCTGTAATTAATTGAAAAAAATGTGAAAAGGATGTAAGTATCGATTAATCAACGATTGTAGTGCGATAATTTCATTAATTCTTTATAATGCATTGCGCAAACAGTATCTTGAAATGGCGATCTAATGACTTTGTGAACGATGCAGATAATAAAAGGGTACGTATTTTGCAATCACCGTCATTCGATTGGTCAAGCCTGTGTTTTATGTGTGGCGAAGCAGACAACCCGAAGAAAAATATCAAGTTGACAAACGTATCTCAAGGTAAAAGTGTAAATATTAAATCAAAAATTCTCAGCGCAGCTAATGATTCCGTTGTCAAAAATTTATTGAGGAAATTCACATGTGTGTTTTGGGACATTATCAGATCACATTTTTTACAATAAATTTATTTTTATGCTCATGTTGGATAGCTTGAGTTCTGTGTCCACTTGAATTGTCATTTTTCATTTGTTGGTTTTAAATTGAAGTAGTGTCACTTCGTTTTCCGGTCTACTAACACGTGTTCGTGTAGTAGCTGAAGAATACAATTAGAATTAAAAATGTTCAAAATATGAAGACAGTTTAACCCCAATCAGGGGATAATTTTAAAAAATTTTAAATTTGATGTAATTTTATCATTGTGACGTTAATGTGTTGTAGACATTTGATTAGGTTTCTTGTATCATATCTGACGAGTAAGTAATTCTTTACTAATTTCTTTTTTAATAATTTTTCAAAGATTATTGCTTACTTGCAGGTATGGCACTGAAGATGGCTTAATAGCCGAAAGCGCTTTGCAATTTTAAATAAACAATTTTTTACACCGAATACAACAATGTTTTCTTGAAAAGCTGATATTGTTGCTTCATCTCAATTTCCTCTTGTTTTAATTGTTCATATTGATTATTCCGTGAAAGGCAGCGAGTTGAGGTTCGATATTCGCGAAAATTTTTTTTTCTAATTTTTCACTTAATTGTAGATTTTAACAATGTTCCCCCAATTTTAGAAAAAAACAAACGTCATATTCCTGTTCAGAACCCTCGAGAACATAAAGTAACATGGTTTTTAGCGATTAGAAGTGGTCACTTTTTCGTTTTCAAAACGACTTTTTGGGGTTGTGCCGCTCGCCTAATACACTTACCGACTTAAAATTCGATCCATTGAAAATAATGATTTATTTAAAAATGCTCTTACTTTCAAATGCGGAAGCTGATTTATTTGAATTTTCTAGCAACTTTTAGATAAAATACTGTAGTTTTAAGATTATTATTCGGACATCTAGAAGTAATTCAGTATTCGCTGGATATACAGGGGGGAAAAGAAAACAATTTTTTCCTCTACTTTTGACACACCCTGTAGGTTCATTCTGCTAGTAGATCTACTCACAATTAACTTTATCAAGAAGACTGATTTGTTTCCAACATTTTGTTTTTTTATTTACACCAATATCTTAATTTGTTTGTGAAATGTGACGGTTTAAAGAAAATGCAACATTCTTAATATTTTTATTCAGTTTTAGCAGAGTGATACATAATTTTATAAACAAATCAAACAACAAATAAACTAATAATTATCACAAATTAATAACGGGTAATTCCCCCACGAGCGCGAATAACTGCCTCAATGCGTCGTGGCATACCCTCTATTAGATGTCGAATCTCCATCTGGTCAATCTGATCCCATTCTTAGACCAAAGCATCTCTCGAAAAATTTAAATTACTTAGAGAAGGAACTCGGTTACGAACTCGTCTGCCCATCATGTCCCAAACGTGCTCAATTGGATTGAGGTTTGGGCTACGTGATGGCCAGTTCATCCTTTGAACTTCTGTTTCGTCCAAATATTGAGATACAATCCTCGCAATATGTGGTCGAGCGTTGTCGTGCATAAACATGAATTCGTTTCCTATAAATGGTGCAAATAGTTAGATCAGGACACACATCTGTTAAAGACATCATAAGTGAAGCCATTTTAGATATGAAAACAGACTATATGGCCACTAAACTTCTCCCAAGCCCTAAATATGAGGTAGAAATACCTCACAGAAAGGACTGGCAAGACCCAAGCAGACTGAAATTTCCCCGAGGAGAGACCTGGTACACAGACGGATCACAGACAGGGGAAGGAACAGGAGCAGGAGTGTACAGTGAAAAGAGAAACACAAAAGGCTCTTCCTCACTAGGCAAACATACCTCTGTCTTTCAGGCAGAGATCTATGCCATCCTAGAATGTGTCAGAATTAACAAATATAGGACTGACACTCATAGGATAAACATACTAACTGATAGCCAGGCAGTCCTTGCGGCTTTAAATAGCCGCAAGGTAACATCCAGACTAGTAGAAGAATGTCAGAAGGAACTAAATGAACTAGCAGACCACATTAAAGTAAGATTGGTGTGGGTGCCGGGACATAATGGTATTTCTGGAAATGAACAAGCTGATGAACTCGCAAAAAGAGGTTCAGCAACAGCATATGTTGGACCAGAACCAGCTCTTGGGACCACAAAAAAGGTAGTCCGAGCGCAAATACAAAAATGGGTACAAAGCCAACATAGACTTCATTGGAGGAACACTCCGAAACAGGTACACAGCAAAACCTTCATAGGTGACACATGTGCAAAACGGGCCAAAGAACTACTGAATATCAGCAGGAATAAGCTAAGAATTATTACAGGTTATCTAACGGGTCATACCCCGTTAAAAGATCACCTGCATAAAATAGGGTTATATAACGGGGACCTCAGCTGCAGACTATGTGGCATGGAGATCGAGACCGTGACCCATATCTTCTCTGACTGTGAGGCACTGCACTCGAGGAGACGGGCAATCTTCGGAGAGGCCAATGTGCCACCTGAAGTATATGGCACACATCCAATGGACCTATACCGTCTACTCGAAGGTACGGGGATAACTGGATGGGTGGACTAAATATGGGAGCAGAGTACAATAAGCCAATAGGCTGCAGTGCTCCCGGCATCTGAACGGCTCCCAAAATGGAAAAAAAAAATGGTGCAAATGGAATTACATGTGGATCTAGCACATCAGGAATATATCGGTTAGCTGTCATTGCTCCGCCAACAATGACTAAATCAGTACGAGCTTCCATGCTCATGCCGCCTCAAACCATTACCAATCCTCCTCTTTAACTGAGTCTTGTCGAAAAATTTGCTTTCCGCCTCTTCTTCGGTATATTCTTTCACGGCCATCTGGAGAACGTCTTGATTCGTCAGAAAATAAAATCTTACCCCAGTCATCGACATTCCAATGATGATGCTCCCTGGCAAATCGAAGACGTGATTTCTAAGTAACTCCGGACCAGTTGCAGGTCTTCTGGAACGTAATCCATGTTCTCGTAATCGCCTTCGAATCGTTATTTCGTTAACAGATACTTGGCGTACTTCTTCCAAACGATTTTGAGCCATGACAGCAGTAGTATTTCTTTCTCGGAAAACGTTTAATGTTACAAAACGACCATTTCGAACGTTTGTAGAACGTCGTCTGCACGATCCTCTTCGTCTCGAAAAACTACCAGTTTCATTGAACCGTTGTACAGCTCTCTGGACGCTACACCTTGTAACACCCAATATTCTAGAAGCACAATACTGAGACCTACCGTCTTGTACCAGAGTAACTGCTCGTGCAGCATCAGTAGGTGTTGAAACCATGATGTTAAATTAAATACTGATAATTGAACTGCAATTGCCAAGTAACGAATATTTGACAGCTGTCATATTGTGAGTTGGCCAGAGCACTCTACTTATTTTGTAGTTTTTTCTCTACCGTCATTTAAATTATGACCATTTATAAAATGTTGCTTTTTCTTTAAACCGTCACATTTCACAAACAAATTAAGATATTGGGGTATATAAAAAAACAAAATGTTGGTAACAAATCAGTCTTCTTGATCAAGTTAGTTGTGTGCAGATCTACTAGCAGAATTAACCTACAGGGTGTGTCAAAAGTAGAGGAAAAAATTGTTTTCTCTTCTCCCCTGTATATGCGGCGAGTACTAAATTACTTTTAGATGTCCGAATAATAACCTTAAGACTACAGTATTTTATCTAAAAGTTGCTAAAAAATGCAGATAAATCAGCATCCCCATTTGAAAGTTATAGCATTTTCAAATAAATCATTGTTTTGAATGGATCGAATTTTAAGTCGGTAAGTGTAGTAAGACGGGAATAGAACCAATAAATAAGAGATTCAAAAAATTGTTCAGGT
>CAJUYG010000071.1:49950-68220 GCA_910591675.1 Galerucella calmariensis | reverse complement strand
GACGGGAATAGAACCAATAAATAAGAGATTCAAAAAATTGTTCAGGTCTTTCTCTCTTGAAGAGAATAACATCGAATTAATTCAACCTCACATTCTAGAGATGCCTGAAAATGGTCATCGTAGAAGACATCCACAGAAAACTCCGTTTGAAGAAATTATCTACATATCACGGCAATAATATGTCACTTAATATATCTTAGGATCTTGCTAATCCGGCCCTATATTGAGATCGGTAGTGCCGGATTGCCGAAATTGCCGGATTAGTGGAGATATAAAAAAGGCACAGACACTAATAGTCATTCACGGCAGGTGTAATGCGACTGACTTGTTTACTTCGAGGCGCTATACCCTAGACATGCAGAAACATGAAAACAGCTGACCCCTCCTCCGACGCCGAGAGATTACTGGACGTGCCGGAGTGGCGCACGGCCGGATTATAGAGACTGTACTGTATAATATATTTTTTACTTATATAGAAGATATATAGTGGATCTTGTTTATTGATATAATTTGTATTGTATTGACATAATAATTTGTATTGTACCTAATCTTAGGAAAATCAATGTATTACTATATATTTTGTAAATTGGTTGAAAGACCTCGGTCGATGGCCTGTTGATGCTTTAGTGTTAATAAAGTATACTTCTCTCTCTCTCACTATGTTTGTGAAATAGTCTAATAAAATTCCACTTGTGACTGAATTGATCTTATAATTCTGTCTTTTATTTCACAACTCAACTGACTTGCTTGAAGAAAACGCCACTCATCCTGCGGACTCAGTTTCGTTATCAAATAAATCGACTTGTGGTATGACTACTGAAAATTGATATGTACATGTTCGTAAACTTACTTTCAACTGTCTGAACCTCAGTGTCTCCTTTTAATTCTTGTAAATCTGATATAATTAAGTTATCCGTAGGTTTGTTATAAGAAACTATTCTCCATGTCAAATCTTGTGGTCTTGCCAAAACTTTTCTGTAATCACCTGATAAGTTGTACGTCCTAAAAAAATGAATACAATAATATTTCAGTAAGCCCAGATTCCATTGCAATTTGAGGCACCAGACATCAACAAGGAGGAGTAGCATCCTAGTTATATTGCTAAATTACCAAAATCTAATATTTGATTGCAAACAAAACTCACTTAACACTTTGTTGAGACATTTCTAAATCCAATCCACATTCTTCTATACTTTCTTTATAAAATTGCTTTAAATGTTCGGGATAAACAACATCGTACCCTGGTAAAGTCATGACTATATCATACATTGAATAATTTCCTAAATCGTCTTCTGATAAAGCTTTCACCTGTTTCCTACGTTTAACTGAAAATATATAAACAATATGTGACATCATCAAAAGTGGACCAGGAAGGTTCGTATTATTTATAAATATCCGTAAATGGAGCCTGCCTCGGCTCTTTAAATTGGATACCTTGATACAAATTTACCAAGCATTAGTTTTTTAATTCAAAATAAAAATAGGTTACGCAAATGACTACATAAAATTACTTATAGAAGGCTTAGAAATGATTTTTTTCTACACCTAGACTATAAGTTGTTAATTAAATGCCAATTTTCAGTTTCATAATGATACCTACTCATTATAACACTGGTTTTCATTATAAAACTGAACAATTGACCAATAGAAATGTATTTTCTGTAGAATGTTTGATAGTGTTCTATTACAGTTTATTCTTTTGCGTCAGTTTTTAAGAGAAATGTCAAGCTCCAGACCAAAAAAGCTCAATTACCAAGGTAAATACATATTTAAACTGATTAATTTTTGTTTACAATAATGTATAATAGTAACATACCTATTCAGGGTGATTCATTAAGAATGTCCAATCTCTGAACTGTAGATTCTAGACCTCAAAATATGATGATTAGGCTCAACATGCCTTATGCAAATATTGCTAGTTTCCGAGATACGGGGGGGGGTGTTCAAAGTTTGAATTTAAATAATGATTTTTGGAATAATTTCTTGTTTTCACAATTTCTCTTTGAAAATTGCAATTTTACGTTTTTTGGCATGAGGAATCATAATTTGCACTCTAATTTAACATTACTAATAGAGGGCGCTAGTTACACTTGTTTGTGTTAATTAAATCAAAGTAAACTTTTTTTGGGCTAAAATAATAAAACAATATTGAAAAGCGTTAAATTCTACAAAAAAAAGTAACTCTTCTTTGATTCGTGTAACTCAATCGGTTATCGAGTTATTTGCTTCTAAAAACTTCAATAAATTTTAATTTTTTCATAAAAAATTTTATTATTCCTTAAATATGTAACAATAACAAATTTGTAAACAAAAATAAAAAACTTCAAAGCAAATGCTCAAAATGCCCACCATTTATTTCAATACAATTTATGATCCGATTTCGTTGTTTAGTCCAAAAAAAGTTTACTTTGATTTAATTAACACAAACAAGTGTAACTAGCGCCCTCTATTAGCAATGTTAAATTAGATTGCAAATGATGATTCCTCATGCCAAAAAACGTAAAATTGCCAATTTTCAAAGAGAAATTGTGAAAACATAAAACATTATTGCGAAAATCAAAATTTAAACTTTGAAACTCGGAAATTAGCAATATTTGCATAAGGCATGTTGAGCAGAATCATCATATTTTGAGGTCTAGAATTTACAGTTCAGAGCAGGGATGTTGCGAATGCTGAATTTTTCACATCCGCGGATGCGAATGCGGATGCGGAGTTTTGAGGGCTCACATCCGCGGATGCGGATGCGGATACGGATGTTTAAGATATTATGTAAACCATCATCATTTCAGCCATTATTATGTAAATAAAGTCTATTAATGAAGAATTAAATCAATGATAACTTAATTATTAATATTTTTATTGTAATTAAATCAAACATTAGTATATATTAAACACCTATTGGTATATTAGTAATTAAAATTAAAAATAGGAGCATTATACTTAATGAACAGGAGTATTGCCGCCTTTTCTGGTTCAAGGCGATTACGCAGAGGTTCATAAATTAAACCCGCGCTACTAAATAATTGTTCGCTAGGAACACTGCCCGGTGGAGAGGATAAAAATCTTCGAACTATCGGCGATAATACCTCAAATTCCTCTCTATGAACACTCCACCAATTTAGAGGATTTTCATCCACATTAATTCTCTTTTCAGTACGGTAAGCGAGTAACTCCTTTTTGAGTACAGCTTCAATGCTAATTTTATTTGGCATTTCTGTACTCTCGTCTTCACTCGACGAATCTAATATCATAGCAAGGTCGTTTTGTAAACATGACTTTCTGTTGAAACCTGATGTCCCTGTTCCTAGTTGTTCCATATCATTTTCCGTGCAATCAGACATTTTTATTCTCTTAGCTCTTTCGGTATTGGTATTAAGAGATTCAAAAACGTCATTCTCAGTATTTATCATCTTTAAAATGTAATCTTTAATCTTTTCTTCAGTCATCGGTGTAAAAAATATGTATAAAAATATTCGCATCCGCATGAACATCCGCACTGATTAATGCGGATGTGGATGCAGATGCAGATGTCCAAATCTATGCGGAAGCTCCGCATTTGCGGATGCGGATGCGAATGTTCGCAACATCCCTGGTTCAGAGATTGGACATTCTTAATGAATCACCCTGTATACACTTTATGCTATTATATCAACCATGTGCCATGTGGTCCCGTAGCAGAGTGAGGAAATGCGCCCCATAAGATTGTTTTCGATCTGTACATGCCGGGTTCGAGTACCGGGTAGTACATATTTTTTTTAAATTAAATTTCTTCGTAGTAAAAGTAATGCATGCAACTCTCATGCAATGGTTATTAATACACTCGCATTAACCATACGAAACTCGCATTTGGCTCGTTTCGTATCCCGGTTAATACTTATCATTCAACGGTATTAAGGCTGCCACACCGCCCGCAAATTTCATAACATGAAACTGTGACTTCTAATGTATATACATAGATGGCAATATGCGTCTAGACGGCAAGAAAATATTTTACAATACGCCGTTGCCAATTGTTTAGCGGAATTGAGTGAATAAAAACAAACCTCTTACAATAAGTAGGTAGGTAGTTACTCTGTCTAAATACTCTAAATATATATAGCCCTACACAATGACCTTCAACTCAAATGAAGTGATGTTTTCGTCAATAATCTCATAATCGGTTTATATAATTCTAGTCATCAATGTATTATCCCAGAAATTATATATAGGGATATTCCAAAAGGATTAAAAGCGAGAGAGAAGAATTTGAAAGAGATATAATTTTGTACTTCAAAACTGAAGCTGTGTGTATTCGTTATAATTATTGTAATATTATTTAAATGAGCTACGACCATAAGTACCAGTATAAAATCCTAAGTGTTTGATTTATATTCAGACTTTGGAATGTAGACATACCTAGGTGGAAGAAATTAATTTTCTTTAAAACAAATTTAGCTTTCCCTCATTTCCTTTCCTTTATCACATTCGAAAGTTGTAGGTATCTATTCTGAAATGATACCTACAGTAACAGTAATTTTTCTTTTTTCTCTCATTTTTTTGGGAATCAAACCACAATGTTTTCATATTTTTTTATTTCGACGTTCCGGTAGTTTTTCGTTGTGTCAGATAGGTACCAAAAGTTATTTAATTACTAATTTATCTTGACAACGGTAGCGTTCCAGCTCGTCCAGAAACGTCGAAATAAAAAAAATATAAAAACATTATTGTAGTTTGATTCCCAAAAAGATAAGAGAAAAAAAGAATAAGTAATGCCACAAGGAACGTACAGAATATATTTAGTAATTTTTTTGATAAAAACGGCAACTGTGGTAGTGTATTAAATTTGTAATTGTAAAGGGAAAATAAGTAATGTAGACAATGAACTAATATGAGAGGTGGACAAATTCAAATAGATTCCGAGCATAGAAAAACGGGAGAAAAATCCATAAGTTCTGAACAATTCAATTCCATGAATCTTCTAAACATACTTCAATGTACCGGTTGCATTTTTATCAGTGTAAATATACGTAAATGGAACAGATAGATTTAACGAGGCAACCCTAATTTCTTTAGAACTCAATTACGTGGTAGTCCACTTTTAGCGGCTAAATTTAGAAATAAAATGTAGATTTTCGGCAAATTACTGATATTTTGAGTTTGGCAACGCTGCTTCAAATACTTTGCTGTCAAATTAAGCTAATAGAGGAGTTCAGTCTAAGGTCAGTGTTGCCAACAAAAAGTGGTTTTTCTGACAAGAATGACAGTTAATTTCTACCCCTTAAAACATAGGATTTTTGCATGTTTTTCATCATTGCGAACATCTATTTTGTTTTACTAAAATAATGAATACACCCCCGAAGCGTGAATCTTGGAATTTAAAATAACTTTTTAGCTGAATACACAGCAGATCGGTGGCCAAAAATTCCAGGAACTCTTGCCATGTCACCATTTAATTTCTGTTATTCTGTCACTGGTTATGTCAAATGTCAGTTATATTTTTTTTGTTGATATTCGTTTAATTGTGTATGTCCATTTTCGATTAGATTTTAGTAGCATTTCTAGTTAGTTGTATCTCTATTCTTCTAATCACTTTTTCCACTGACATCTGACATAACCAGTGACAGATAACAGAAATGAAATGGTGACATGCCAAGAGTTCCTGGAATTTTTAGCAGCCGATGTGCTGTGTATTCAGCTAAAAAGTCATTTTAAATTCCAAGATTTACGCTTCGGGGGTGTATTCATTATTTCAATAAAGCAATATAGATGTTCGCAATCATGAAAAACATGCAAAAATCTTATGTTTTAAGGGGTAGACATTAACTGTAATTCTTGTCAGAAAAACCACTTTTTGTTGGCCACACTGACCTTAGACTGAACTCCTCTATTCACAATGTATTTGCAGTAATTTGATCTGGACACCGCATTGGTTAATAATTTTATTTTGAAAATTACTTGAGGCAAGTTTTGAACTAATATGATTAATTGACTCTTGAGATTTATAGGAAACATGTTGTAAAAGTATAATGTCGTATACTCAAAGAATAAATATAACAAATTCAATATATTATAGTCTCATGTGACATTACCCTTAGAGATGACATCTGGTAAAATACTCGATGAACTACAATTGAGATATGGAGTGAGTAGGAAATTCAAATAATGAATGATTTAGTTTCATACCGTTAGGACAAAATAACAGACGAATATTACTTTTTATTAAACGAAAGTGAACAAATTCTTATGTAGAATGTGACTTGCACATAGGTTTTCGAAGTGCTCACAGTAAAATAATTGGGGTTAATGTGATTCAATCCAATGTTAATACTATATTTGTATATGCAGGTAATAATCTGTGTGTCTATCTTATTCTCTTACATAACTAGTTTACATTATATGATTCTTCCATTATTAATAAGGTGTGAATTAAGAAATTGATATTCAAAAGTTCCGCCATTGCCAAATTGTGCAGCCTTAATAACCATCATTACATGATCGTTGCATAATTTACTATTATAATACTGTCAACACCAGTCAAGCTGAAGATTCAATGTTTTAAAAGGTTCACAGTAATTTAATGACTTGCCAGAAGAACTAAAGAAATTGGAAACTATTAATGAATTCAAATTAAAACTAAAACAATATTATTAATTAGTTGTAAGCTAGTAATTTAGGTATTGAGTTATTTATTATTATTATTATTATTTTCTGTTTTGTTTATTTTATTTCATGTGACTAGTTAGATTAGTAGATAAAGCATTTATATATACAGGGTATCCCAGAACCAATGGGAAAAAAGTCAGGAGCGTATAATCTGTGCCATAATAATGTTAGTACTTCATTATAAACTTATGGATCACATGTGGCCCAAGTGCTGTGAGCCTACACTCACCCTCCCGTCTCTACAGATACAGATTTTCTCCACGAAGTTGTAATTCTTCAAACAGCGAAAATATGGGAGTGTCTTCATCTTAAATGCGACACACTGTATACTTTTAGAAACTTAGAAAAATATAATAAAAAATTTCACATAATTTTTTACCTGTTGTTGAATGTTTTTCTTGATCAACATCAGTTTCTTCTTTTGATTCGTCTTCTTTATTTTGTAATACCAAATCACCAACAACAGGGTTTATCCCATATAATTGCAAACGTTTAGAAACCATTTTATTCCATATAAAGCTTTGGAAAGCATGTATATATAATAGTCGCATTGATCGTGGGATCTGTAATTGTATTTTTTAAACCTCAACGAACATTTAAAAATCTATAATCTAGATTAAAAGCAAAACAATACATTCTCGTTGAATTTAACATGATGATAACTGGAGTGCGTTCATAAACGTTACAGAGTACACATTTCTCACACTTTTTTGACAACCATCGTTCATAAATGAAATTTTTGTTACTCTGTGACTACTTTCCCAGCGTTCATAAATATACTTTGACATTTCCAATGTACACATTTCTAGACCGCGGTAATATTTTATCGAGTTTGCGCTCTTCAAAAATGTGAAATAAGACGAAGTGTTTGTAACCAGCTGGTTACCTAGAAACAAGAAAGTACAAATACAAAATTTTTAAAAGAAAGGAACTGTTCCAATACAATCTCCACATAATTTTCTATTCGTTGTGCAGCAACTTTTAAGAAAAAGTTTTTATTAAAATTTCTTCTTTGTCGTCAATATTATCAAATAAATGATATTTTGCACCTAATGCAGCTGCCAATGTTACAAATTTACTTTGGTTTTGGTTCATTAATTGAAATTTGACAGTTATGTTACCATAATGCGTCCATAAATCACGGGTTACAATGTGCTCCATTTCAAATAACAACCAATTCCATTAGTAAAGTGTAAAGAGTAAAGTGTTACTTTGTACATTCGTTTATGAACGCACCCCTGGTCTTGTTTACTAGCAATCAAATGGTATGAAATTGAATCTCACAAAATATCAAGACTTAAAGGACCCCGCGCTTTTCTTATGACAAAGTGGCGTTATGATATGATGTTGTACTCGACTTCTTGACCAAAAGTGTCCATGGGACCAATTCAATCCTATGACTAGTTTCCGATATACAGGGTATTAAAGTTGAAAAATCCTTGTTTTTCGTGACCACGTAATTTTATTATTAACAAATAAATATGCATTTTTAATTGATAGTACCAATAATATGTTCCAGTTTATCGTAAACTTACACATAAATAGTTCAAAATGTCAACATATACAGGGTGGGACTCAATTATACAAGGACGAATTTTTGGAATTCTAAAAAATTCTTATATTGAATGAAAACAAGGTAAGAAATAAAATTTTACTTCATATTCAATGTTCTGGCATCAAATATACTAGTTCTAGAGGTATTCCATACAGGGTGATTCTTGATGCAACCTGAGATTAGTTTTTTTCTATATGAAATAAATAAGTTACACCATGTATTTTAAAATTAGTTTTTGATGTTTAAAACATATTGGTTATCTAGATATTAGTACTTT
Organism: Galerucella calmariensis; assembly: GCA_910591675.1. NCBI lineage: Eukaryota > Metazoa > Arthropoda > Insecta > Coleoptera > Chrysomelidae > Galerucella > Galerucella calmariensis. Next base: position 59,746 of record CAJUYG010000071.1, on the reverse strand, counting down.
TCTTAAAATACAGGGTGATTTGCACATACATCTTGTTATTAAACCGACAAAAATTAGAGAAAATACACTTTTTCTGAATCACCCTGTATTTTATAATTAGATCCGTCAAAATGTTTAATTTATCTTGTTTTGTAATAAGCTTAAAATAGTAAATGAGCTGAAAAGATTTCATAATCTTACTATGACCAGTTTTCTAGAAAAAGGGTCCTGAGGGTGGAAGAGGTATCGATTAAAGATAGCTTTATAGAAAACCCAGGTTTTCATGATTTGATAATCGCTCTGTTCTGTCGGTTCTGTCAACAATTTGGCATTTATAACCTTAATTAATTATATTTGACGGAACGCCACTTTGTCATAAGAAAAGCGCAGGGTCCTTTAGTAGAAAGTGTAACCTGCTCTTACTATTTTATCTATGATATTATTAACTTATAATACAATAAGGCATGAAAGATGTCAAGAGATAATTTGCTAATTTTTTCTTTTATTTGGAATCCTTTCTATATGTTAAGTACTTACTTTTTCTAGTGCATTTACATAGTCTTTGTCTCCTGACAATTTTAATCCTTCCAAAAGTTTTCCTTCCACACTCGATTTGTTTTTTTGGAGCTTCTCGTAGGCTTTTGTAGCATCCCCAGTTTCTGAATATATATTTTTAGCTTTTACAATATCGGCTTGAAGAGAAGAAGGATCATCGGAGAGTTTTGGTTTTAAAATTTGATCTATTGCCTGAAAAATCAGAAAAAGTGTTATGGTCAAGTTACAGAAATTGTTTTATTTTAAATAACAATTTGAACACATACCTCTTTCCATTTTCCTTGGAGAAGACTTATTCCTACCTGATAGGTAGGTACATCCTTATCATTGCCAAACCTTTGTAATCCATAGTAATTAATGAAACCGTTTTCATTCAAATGGTTCAAAGCTTTATTTATTAGGTCATCTGAAGCAGTGATATTTCTCAAGGCAATTCTAAATTTGTTTCCATTTAACTGACCCAGTTGCAAAGGTGTATCTTTGAATGTGATATTTCCTACTCTTAAATTATATAGCATTTTAGTTTTGGTAATTAATTTCCATGGTTCTACTTTATGGACACAGAACCACTGAGAAGAAATTGATCTTCGATCTTTATTACCTGTAAACAAATGTGTATTAGTGAAAGAGGCAGATAATTGAAAAGAACTCTATTTGTTGAGAAAACCTGATTCTATGATTTGCTAATTTTAAGGAGAAACAAACCAAGTGTGACACATGCATTTCTATTAACTAATAAGAAAATCAATAAGAGAATGCTGGACTAAAAAGAAAACTGTAGAAACTGTAATAAACAACAATTTGGTATTGTCATTACCTGCATGTGTAAATTTAGCTGCAGGAATTTTCAGTGCACTGCTTATTTTGAAAATAGCTTCTAGAGTATCCATCTTTTCCTTATATAAAATAAAATATACATATTCTCCTTTATCTGCTGGCCACTGCAAACGTCTATCTTGTACCACTAAAATCATAAGAATTACTTTCAAATGCAGTTTCTAGAGTTATATGGGATAGCTGTATAGTTTTCTCAGTGAAATAATGTCTTAAATAACATGGTGGAAAAATAATTTAAACATCTGACAACACTGTAACAATATTTTAAAAACCAACAAGTAATAATACTCACTTTCTTTTTCATACTTTTTAAACTGAACATGTCTCTTATTATCAACACTTATAGTAGATGAAATCACTTTTTGTCCAAAATAACTTTTAATACAGGTATGCAATTCTAGTCTTTCTTCTTTATTAAGATGTTCAATATTCAGATTCACTGATTCTGCTTCTATAGAACTTTTGTTCAGCAATGATTTAATTGCTTCCCATGTTTCTTGTGGTATGTTTTTGTTGGGACTTTCTTTAACTTCATTGTGATCAAGTTTTGCAATTTTCAATGCAAAATCCTTTGGAATTAAAGTATCCGTTAATTTTGCGATATTTCCATCCAAATTAATTTCATTTAGTTGAAAATCTGAATATCGTGCTTTGATGATCCCTGAAAATCCTTCCAATGTACCTACAAATAAAACATTATTTAATGCACATAACCATTAAATTTGATAATTTGTTAATGTAAAAAAATGGAATTATATGTTTTGCCTTGCCCTTACTCAGTTGTCATTATACACTATGTAAATTTGTGTATGCGATTAGAAAAATCCCCTTTCATAAACTTTTGAATTATTGATTTTACATTATGTGCACCATGTTTGGCTTGGAATTTAATATTAATGTCTTACTTATACCTAGTTACTTTTACCCACAGTGCTTCTAATTTTTCTCATAAATACCCATGGATCCAATATTTTAAATCAATGCATGATATACACTAGAGGGAGGATTTTGATACAATAATTTTCCAAAATTAAAGAAGATCCTTCTCCTCACAACTACCCTTTTATAATATTCTGGAAAAGTCAATTCTATAACAAAATAAATTTAAAATTAACAAATATCTTACCTAAATATTCAGTAATTCCCACATCTTTTTCACATAGTTGATCATAATGTCTATACTCCTGGCGTTTATTTTGATCGAAATGTGAATTTTGAGACTTGTGGTAAGGTCTTCCTCTCTTTGGTCTCATGATAAATATTACTATTTATTTTGAATACCTACAGATGTTCTTATAGGTTATTACTGAATAAAAAAATATATAACATTGAAATGAGTATTTCTGATTCTATCATATATTATAATATACACTGAATTGTATTTGGTCTGTGATGTACACGGGCAAATACTGTAATCCTATAATTCTAAATCTTAACTCTTTCTTAAGTCTCTTTTACCACGAGAAATAAATATTGTTCATAGAACTAAAAGATCTAAAAGAAGTCTGACGTATCGAAGTTGACATTGACACTATAAAACACAAAGCTGTAAAAGTAGACACTTTTAGCTGGCCATAAGTTTTTACACGTATCCGTATCCGTATTGGAGTTACGTTGACGTAAAGAAATGGTCAAGAAAGACTTTTTAGCAGAAAACGTATCGCTTCGTTCTGTTTCTAATTGTATAACCTCAAAGCTTTTTTATTTTACCCTTTTATATTTCAGTAAAACGTGAAATGGGGGCGATATTAAATAATCCATTGCTAATAGACGAGGAAGATGATGTAATATAGCACAAATAGCACGGAATACTGAAGGGATACGGATACGTTTAAGTATACGGAGTAGGGTACGTAACAATTGGGAAAAGTAGAATTCGATAGATGGCGCTCTGAAATGTCAATGTCATCTTAGCAACGAGTAAAACAAATTAGCTGCCGTATAAGCCCGTTTTATTTTGCTGTTTTAGTTATTTTCAGTGAGTGTTTTGTAAAACTTTTGCTTTTTCTTTGATTGTGCTTCAGTATTTTGTGTTGTTAAACTAAATTTTGACTCCTAATATTTTTATTTTTGGAGTAATACCTACGTATGGTTGATATTTGTGAAAAGTACAACAAGCGTTCAATTAACTGTTCAGTTTTAGGTCTGATTTCGTGTTTTTATTTTATTTTTGATATAATTAAATCTACAAAAGTTGCAGGGAAGGTACCTAGGTTTGTATTGAGTAATATTTTAAATCTTTAATACCGACTTATTTTCTCTTTGATCTGCAATGAAAACAAAAAATAGAATAAAATAACCTCTTCTATAATATCTCTGATTATATAAGAATATTACCTCAGAATTGATGACAGTTGAGTTAAATGGAAAAACACAGTTTTAAACTTGTCACTGACACCAAATTAAACAAATAAAGTACGAATTTACGGAAATTACGTTGACTTGCATATAATACAAAAGCAATGCAAACCGAATTAATTTACTCGTGACAGTTACAATTTTTTCCGCCAGAGGTCTCATTGAATTCTACTTCGCCCAGAACTATCGATAGCAGTATCGATAACTATCGATAGTTTTGACTATCGAAATATATCGATAGTTTTTTTCAACTATCGATAATATTCGATAGTTCACTTTACTGCCCATTACCATTGTCTTTATAGACAATGCAATTACTTAGCCAAAGTTAGGTTAGAGTAGATCATTGCTGCGATGCTTTCTTAATAGGTATGCTTTATTTGGATATTTGATAATTATTAATTATATACCTATTCATTATTCAATTTAGATCATCAGATTTCGTTGTGCGTGTGCAAAACTCTGTACAGTTACGAGTTTTCGGTGTTTGTGATTTATCAAAACTTTTGTGTGAATCACCAACTAACGTGTTCGTAATGGAAAAGTTCATCAGTGGAATCTGAAAGGGCTTTCAGTACAGCTGGTGCCATAATCTCTGACAGAAGATCCCGACTAAAAGTCAAAAATGTTGAAATGATAATGTTCTTAAACAAAAATACTTGGCTTAGACAATAACAAATTATCTATGGTCTCAAAAATTTTGGTAAAACTAAGATTTTTTTGTATATTGAATTGATTAAATTATATAACCAATACCCATATAATTTAGAATCCTATCGTGCAAAATGAAGGTATTAATTTCCTTACTATCGAAAACTATCGATAATTATCGATAGTTCTCCACCTCTACGTTCAACGCATCGTATCGGCTGAGACGTAACGGGTCTACACATGCGCAGTTTGTTACGTATACGGACAAGACAAGCTAAAAGTCTCTAGAAAACATTTTTTTCGACTATACCGTACCATACACAAAAGCTCTTCACACACGTATATTTACTTTACATAAATAAGGAAAAAAGTATTTATACAATATAAATCGCCGAGAGTTTCAATACGGCTAGGCTAGTAGCGGCTTTCAGATTTTATGGAACCTGTTTCGTGTATTCGGACCACTTGTTATTTGTCAATATTACCTTACATCTAGGCCATAGATAAATATAATATAATAAACCACCCCGTAAAAAAAGCGAAGACAATATTTAGAAAAATAAGGAACGACAAAGATAATCTATGTCTTTTGAAAAAATAAACAACTCGTGAAAGAAACGGAGGAGAATATTTCGAAAATGGGAAACGACATAGCTTACCTATAACTTGAAAAAATATCCAACTTTTAAGAGAAAGGGAGAACGATACTTAGGAAAATGAGGAACGCCATAGCTTACCTATGACTTTTGAAAAAAACTCGCAAAAGAAAGGGAGAACCATATTAAGAAAACTGCGAAACGACATAGCTTACCTATGTCGTTTGAAAAAATTAGAAACTCGTAAAAGAAATGGAGGACAATATTTAGAAAAAGGGGGTATGACATAGCCTACCTATGTTTTGAAAAAATATCCAACTTTGAAGAGAAAGGGAGAGCAATATTTAAAAAATTAAGAGCCACATAGCTTACCTATGTCTTATAAAAAAAATAACCAACTCTCAAGAGAATGGGAGAGCAATATTTAAAAAAATTAGGAATGACATAGCTTACCTATGTCTTTTGAAAAAAATAACCAGCTCTCAAGAGGTCTGGTTAGGTTCTATGTGAGTGGGGCCTTTTCGCCACCTCCACTGCGACTTTCGTTAGGTATATTGTGGTTCGCCCCTAGGGATTACAATTCATCCCACAATCCTGTTCTTCTGACGAAGTCCATGGTTGTATTTGGTCATACTTTTTGAAGTCGTTCGGCTCTAAGGTACTAAAACCGAATATATTATACCTTACCCTGCCCAATGCTGGGCATGAGCATATTATGTGCTCCGCAGGTTCGTCTCCCAAATTACCGAACCGACAGTCGGAGGTCTGAACCAGACTCATTCATCTTCTTTAGGTGGTAATTTAGTCTACAATGTCCTGTAAGCAGTCCTGTCAGAAAACGTAGTTTTGTTCTGCTCCATTCCAGGATCTGCTTATTTTTTGTACTCGAAGGGTATTATATGAACGCCTTCGAGTGCCCCGGTATGTCTGCCCAGTATGTGTAGGTTTTCCTCTCCGCCCAGGTAGCTATGGCTGATCTAGCAATGCCAAAAAATTGTTCAGGTCCGATAAATAAAGTCTCTGATCCCTTTTTTGCAGGAGTGTCGGCCTCCTCATTGCCCTCCACTCCTCGATACGCCGGTACCCAGGTCAAAATGACTCTGTTTTCCTTGCCTAGTATTCCAAGGGATTGTAGAGAGTTATATACAATCTTAGATTTTATCCTGTTCGAGCTCAGTGCTTTAAGAGCAGCCTGGCTATCTGACAGGATGTGTATGTTCTTTTTTACAACAGGTTGATTCATCAGCTCTCTTGCAGCCTGTTCAATGGCGTATACTTCAGCCTGAGAGATGGTAGCGTACCTGACCAGGCTGGCTGTGATTTCAACTCTGGGTTTCCTGCTGAAGACCGCCGCTCCAGCCCAGTTTCCGGTTTTGGATCCGTCAGTGTAAATCACATAGTCCGTTCCTAGGAAGGAGATTTCTTCTCTATCCCATTTGTATCTTGTGGGAATGAGGACCTTAAAGGGCTTGTCCACGTGAAGTTTTGTGATAGAAAGATCCGAGGGAATCCCAGGAATGTGGTGATTTTTAATTTCCCTCATCAATCCTGAGTGATCCCTCAGAGTCTCTCCATTTATTTGCCTCTCCACTGATAGCATTCTATCAGCCGCTCTCCTGGCTTCCTTCTCCAAATGAATGTGGAGAGGAGTTAGTTGCAGGAGGGCTTTCATAGCCACCGTTGGTATGGAAGACATTGCTGCGGTAATGGCCAGGCATGCTGTTCGCTGCAAGCCTTGCAGCTTTGCTCTAGCTCTCTTCTGCAGACCTTTGGTCCACCAGACTGCTGAGCCATACGTGACCATTGGCTTGACCATTGTTTGGTTTGGTTTCCACATACCCTTCTGAGATTCCAGATGGATAATCTGGCTTTGTTAATAACTCTTTCCAAGTGGGCGTTCCAGGTGAGTTGTTTATCCAAGATTACTCCTAGATATTTCACCTCCGTCGCAGAAGGAATGCTCACGTCGCCTAAAATTGGCTGGCGGAGTCGCTGTAATTTTTTCCTCCTTATTGTGAAGGTAATAATTACGGTTTTGAGGGGGTTCACAAACATCTGTTCCCTCTCTCACCACCTGTGCACTATGTTTAGGGCCGTTTGGAGAATATTATAGAAATTATGTCTTCAAATTTACCTCTAGTAATATAATTATTACTATATCATCAGCATATCCCTTCACATCTATCCCCTGACTAGATAATTCACCCAGGAGATCGTCAACCAGTAGTGACCACAAAAGGTTACTGATAGCGTCGACTATGTGCACTGGTGCGAACCCATCTCGACTTTTTACAGTGCGCAGTGCAGCTTTCCATATTCGGATTACTCATCCTTTTGTTTTTGGAAATAAATCGATTGGGTACCATAGCGGTCCAAAATCGCATATTGTATTATGGAATTCGGTCAAGTTGCCAACCCAAAAATTTCATATTTTTCTACTATTGGAGAAGGGAAATTTCAGAACGAATTTGTCATGTACACATACCGTAAATTGCAGTTGACGGAAGTAGTTGCATTTACAAGGTGAGAAATTCAAAATGTACTGACTAAACTAGCATCATATAATTTAATTTTGCGATTCAGTGGATTCTACGTTTTATACACATAGATTCAAAAGTTTTGCATCACCTTCTTCGGATGCGAAGGAATTTTCTTGTGCTAACAATTTTTTGTTGGCTTGTTTATCAATGTTTACCATTTCAATATGTTCCATATTTTTTGCAATATACAGCTGTTTACAGTTTTTTTTGTAAGATAACATTCTTAGTGCGATCATTTTAACATTCAAGGCATTTGATTTTTACGATTTTAAGTGCAAACATGAATCGTCAAGTCATAAGTGAGATTGACCGTGCAAGTGTAGTGGCTTTAGTTGAAGAAGGTCATTCTCAAAGGTTCGTGGCAAACAGAGTTGGCGTTTGGCAAAGTGATGTGTCTCGTGTATGGAACCGGTATCTCCAAACCAATTCTCTTCGTAATAGACCTAGAAGCGATAGAAGGCGTGTTACTAATCAGCGGCAGAACCGCTATATCCACTTAACTATCCGAAGAAACCCGACCATGGCAATACCAGCACTCCAAAGAGATATGAGACATGCGTTGGGAGTTCAAGTATCGATCTCGACATCACGAAGACGAATACTTGCGACGGGTTTGAGGTGTCGCCGACCAATAAGAGTGCCCAGACTACAACCTGAGCACAGAGTTCGCCGACTACAGTGGGCTCAAGAAAACGCGGCCTTGCCTGAACAATTTTGGAATTCGGTGTTTTTTTCCGAGGAGACAAGGATTTGTTTGGTACAAGATAGCCATCGAGCCATCGAATACGTGTGTGGCGGGATTCAAGGAGAGTTGCTCAGCCTGCCCATGCTCGCCCCGTGCCGCCCTTCAGAGGAGGAAGTGCTATGTTTTGGGCTGGTATCATGTTAAATGATCGCACAGAATTAATTCATGTGGAGAGAACGATGATAGGTATCTCAGAGAGATTCTACATCCTCACGTGAGACTATGGCGCGCAGCTGTTGGCAATTCCTTCGTTTTTATGGACGATAACGCCCGACGTCATCAGACCATAGCTGTAAATGAGTATCTTGAAACTGAAGGGATCAATCGTTTGAACTGGCCTGCACTATCTCCTGACATGAATCCCATAGAACATGCTTGGGACATGCTTGCCAGGGCCCTGGCAGCACGCAGAAATCCACCCAGGAGTGTAAAAGAACTTGTTCATGCGGCCCAAGAAGAATGGCGAAATATTCCTCAACAGAATATTAATAATTTGGTAAACAGCATGGGCAGGCGACTTCAAGCTTGCATAAATTCTAGAGGTGGAAATACTCTTTATTAAAAGTTCTCATGCAGGTTTTTCCTTAACCTTTCCTTTAAAAAGAATCAATTTGTATTTAATTTATTTAATTTCTAAGAATACTTTTTATGTTTAAAGTAAGTTTATTATTGGATAATAAAAATTTTTGACAAATATACACGTTTTTTTTCATTGAAACTAATTATTTGATTAATCTCTGATCCATTTATAATGAACACATTTTTTTTTTCGGAGATTTAGGGTGATGCAAAACTTTTGCTACCGAAACGTTGAAATAAAGAATTCAAAAATATTGTGGTTTAATTTCCCAAGAAATTAAAAAAAGAATGAATAATATACCACAAGGAACATACAGAAGATATTTAGTCCATATATATTTCCTAAAAATATTGTTTTTGAAAAATTAATAAATTTTTTCATTTTTGTGATTTGTGGTGGAATACACTAGTAGACCAAAAATCAATATTCTAGATGTATTTTACCGCGAAATTTAAAATTTTGAACTGTCTTTAAATAAGAATGAGAAAGGTTCCGGCAGGCCTTCTTTTATCGTCTGTCGACAAAGCAGCATAAGTGGAACTATGCAGTAACCCATAAAATTTTTTCCTACCTGTTTGAAAACAAAAGATGCCGTTTTACCTTAAGAATCTGGATTGCTGCACAGTTTCTTGGAGCACAGTTTTTGAAGTTCCTATACACGTTCATGGGAATAACAGTTCCAGGGAATAACAGTTCCTTGAAAGTCTGACTGTTTCTGGGTCACAAATTACTGTGTGACAGACAAGTTTCTGGGTCACAGTTTCTGTGTGACAGACAAGTTCCTGTGGGACAAACAGTTCCTGATTAACAGGAAGCTTCCTGAATACCGGTTCCTGTAAACAATCCGTAGTACCTACATCGACAGCTTCATCATAAACATCATCTTCATCATCAACATAATCAACATAATCAACATCATCAACATCATCAACATCATCAACATCATCAACATCAT
>CAJUYG010000071.1:20630-38220 GCA_910591675.1 Galerucella calmariensis | reverse complement strand
GAATCTAATATTTAATACGAGCTCAACCATATGTAATACATAAAAAATCTGGCTACGCCCTTAAACTGAATTTCTCAAGTATCCCCAATAAAAATAATTTTTAGGATTGAAATCAGGTGAACGTGGAGGCCATTCAATTCTACCTCGTCCACTAATTCATTGTCCGGGAAATATCTCAACTAAATAACGCCAAAAATTTACACAAAAATAAGCTGGATCTCCAGCTTGCTGAAATCATATCTGATTAAAATTGGCTCTAAACAAGTTTCTCAGTGTAGGTACAATTTCATTTCTAAGTAGAAATTCATAATATTTATTTGACGTTAAATTTCCTTTGATGAAGAATGGCTAAATTAACAAAATCACAGCATTCTACATTTAAACATTTAAATTTCGTGAAATCTACATATTTTGCACTGTTTTATGTATTTAAGACCATCTATTCTAAATACAATCGTAAGTGTTACATATGGGTGAATTCGTATGGAATAGGAGATTCCAATAATGACTGAATATACAGGGTGATAAATTTGAAAAACCAAAGCTACTAATAATATAAAAGTACCCCAAATTTTGTACAATTAGGACCAGCAATTTACGAGATAATTGGCCGTTTCCGGACTTTTGGGCCACTCTGTATAGTGGCAACTTTAACATACTTCCAACTAACAAAATTTTATATCTTACTAATAATTTGTGCTGTGGACTTGTCGCCTTATTGTAGAAACTCAAAATAACTGAGAAATTATTTAATAATAATGGAATCTAATTTTTTTGCAGAAATTTTGCCTCAATACTTGCTAAAACAAGAAAACCAGGCTTTACTGGATAACAATCCATTACTTAGCGCATTTCTGTTAAGCAGTAATTTACAACTACCACCGAAATATTCTGCACCTAATCATCCAGAACTACCACCAGTTAATCCCTTTATTGCTCTTCTTCTATCCCAGTATGGAAGATATGTACCAGTTCATGGAGCTAGAAAAGGAATTTACGCCTACCAAGCTTCTAATGACTTTCATAATAACAGACCTTTTGGATCATATAAAATTAACAAAGATAATTAAAACCAAGATAAATATTCTGAGGCTGCGATGTCGTCCAATTGTATTTCTTTTAACCACTAAAATTTAAAGTTTTCTCGTCCTATCCTGTTTGCTGGATTATGAAGGTATTATTACTGCACTTGCTTGTTATTATCTCTAACTCCGTATATTATTTCTGTATTTTATGTTTGGTAGGTATACATATTTAGTTTTATCCTTGATTATACACAATATTCTCTATACTCAAGGGTTTTATGGAAATTGACTTTGCTTTGTACATGTCTTAGTTCTCTTTCTTACCTCTTCATCATCGTCAATGACTAGCGTCTGCTGATCACGCAGCACGGCTCCCGAAGATGAACGATAGCCAACTGAAAGTATATTATGTAAATATCAGAAAATAAGAAATAGAAAACTAAAAAAACAAGAAAACTCAGGACCAAATCCGGTTCATCAAAGTGTAACTATGTATAAAAATATCAGAAAATATGAAATAGAAAACAAAAAAAAACATTTGATATTGCCACGTTTAACTATGGAAAAGCTAAAGTGCTAAGTATGTAGTGATAATAATTAGAAAAGGGACTTTTTATTATTAACAATATCAACAATATAATTAAACGTTAATTCTTTAATGTGCTTGTTTCCTTGGATTTTTTATATTAACATTATTTTTTCAATATATGAATATTAAAAGATGAGCACTTTTCCAAATTTGTTATGTGCTTCTTCAAGCTCTGGCAGCGTTGTACGAAAACCAAAATTACCACACCCTCCGAATTACATAATTGGTGATTTTTATCGAAAACTGACTTCTTATTGGCAAGCGCGTGCGTGAGTTCTTCCCTCTCACTTCGTCAATTGACTGATATTGATTTATCCCGTGGTGTTGGTATTGTCAGTTACCTTTGTATTTTCAATTTTACTTGGTAAAATAGGTACCGTACGCCATTTATACGTTTATGACATATATGCCTCGCCTCTTACCGATGCCCCGTAGTTTCAGATAAACTTGCCAAACTATATGTATCAAAATATCAGAAAATAAGAAATAGAAAACTAAAAAAAAACAAGTAAACCCAGGCACAAACCCGGTTGATGAAAGTGTAATTATGTATAAAAATATCAGAAAATAAGAAATAAAAAGCTAAAAAAAAACCCAGGTCCTAACCGAGTTTCGAACCTAGGACCTCTAGAAGGTTAAAGGCTTCTTTGACGCATGCGCACCTCAACTACTAACTTTCAGTTGCCTATCGTTCATCTTCGGGAGCGATGTTGCGTAATCGGCTAGACGCTAATTCGTCAATGTGGGTTGCCTAATGACACAAAATGATAGAAGCACCTGTTTGCAGTCCTCTAATCCGATGTTGCCAGCCCTGTTGTTTTGCCCCCGCATGTTGAGGTGCACATGCGTCAATGCAGCCTTTAACCTTCTATTCGATGCTAGTAGGTAGCATACTGAGCTCACAACCCAGAGGTCCTAGGTTCGAAACCTGGTTTGGACGTGGGTTTTTTGTTTTTTTTAGTCTTCTATTTCTTATTTTCTGATATTTTTATACATTTATACTTTGATCAACCGGGTTTGGGCCTGGGTTTTTTTGTTTTTTTAGCTCTCTATTTCTTATTTTCTGATATTTACATATTTACTTACTTCAATATTGTTCTCCTATCATAATATATTGGAAAGAACAGAATTATAACACACAATTCGAAAAATATATACAATTTCCTTCATATCTGTTTCCTTCCACATCGTGTAAATTTAGTTGCCTACAATATAATGCAACTGTCAACATCGGATTAGAGGGCTGCAGACAGTTGCTACTAAAGTAATCAACAATTACGAAAGTACAGTAGGTATATCTTCTGTGTCGAAGTGTCAAACAATAATTTTGTAACATTCAGTGTGATAATTTTAACGTTTAATATATTTATGAAAAATTAATTAAGGTTGTAAATAAAATAGTAAAAAGTTTCTTTTTTGTTTCGCTATCAAAAGTTCACTTAGTTAAATGGGCATTAATAAAAGAATTCCACATTAGACGGAATGATAACAAAACAGATATTATTGCCATTTTGAGAACAAAGCTCTCATAACTTCAATTCCCTCAACAACCACACACGTTTCGCGTGAAAATTCAAAACGCATCTACTCATCTCATTGTCATTCTCCACCGTCCGAAAACATTATGCGCTTTACTGCCATGCCGATGCCGGCAGAACGTTGGAAAATCGGCACACTGCCAGGGTTTTTTTAGGCCAATCTGGTTTCACAGTTTAGCAATTCCTGAAAATAAAACGTGTCAATAAGATACGCACAAGGTAAACAAAGCGATTTCAGCTTCAATATGATTGCTATGCCAATCAAAAATAGGGATTCTTATTGTCGCCAATAGCTTGTGACTATACAGTGCGTCCATAAAGTAACGCATAAATTCTTTATCATCTAAATAAACAATAATATTATAAATTCCCGAAACAGGTTGATTTTTGATTTTAATTTACTACTTTTTAAAATTATAATCTAATAAACAGGGTGTGTGAGATACGTCACCATTTTTTTAAATAGAATCCCCTTTTTTTTAATTTCCGGTTGGCCCTTGCTGAGCTGATTCCAAAAATGTATAATACGCTGCTTCAAATTGGTACATGGTGGACAATTGATGCAAATGTGGAGGGACCATGTGTCATACGAAACGGGAGAGTAAGCGCCACGATTTTTTTTTTATTGGAAATGAAAAATTTACTCCACATCGCGCCTAGACAAGGCCGACCAAGGCGGCGGCACATATTTATCCTAAACGTGAACCAACTGTGGGTTCCTTACGCCGTTCCTCACCATAGACGTATGTTCGTTCCAAAGCTGTGGTATTTGATCTTGTCTTGACTTTTACGATGTACAGGGTTTTTCATTATATTTCAAATGGGACACCCTGTACTTCCTTATAGTTTGGAGTAGCCCTGCAATTTGAAACGAAGATATTACTTGTGCATTGATAACTGTTGATAACAATGAAGAGCCCCTATTGTTATTTTAAATGTAGTATTGTATCTTAAGTCATTAATTTTATTGAATTTCTAAATATATATTATCTTATATCAGGCCCGCGCCGTCCATAAGGGCAGGATGAGCAATGTCTATGGACGCTGAGTACCTTGAGGCGCCGCCTAGAGACTTCATTCATTCAACATTTAAATTTTTAGTATTAGAATAAGATTATTTAATTTTTATTTGGCATCACCACAGGGGAATACAGAATTATACAAATAAAAGCCAGTATAGATTTTGAGGGAAGGGCGCATTTTTGTTACTTGCCCAGGGGCGAATTTGAAGCTAGGCGCGGCCCTGTCTTATATTGATAGGTGTTTTCGATTATTCACTTTTGACTACCGGTAGCAGCTCTTAGTGACTGAATTTCGTTCGTTTATTACCGGGCGTGAAGCCTAGTCTTACCTTCCCCTTGCCACTTGAGCACATACCGAAAAGTATGAGCTTCAAGCCACGGACATTAAATATTTGACGTTTGACCGGTTTGACGTTTATTTGAAGGTTAAGATTGTGCCGATGACGATTCAAGCCTTAATTAATATTATCTAAATTATATTATCATAATTGAATAATTGAAAACTGTTTTTTTAACAACACAGGAAATTCATTGGCATTGGCTCATGACAAGTGGTTTTGAGGATCCTATCGTGTTCGTTTTGCTTAAAAGTCGTGCACAAGTGCTTGAAGCGCAAATAAACGAAAGCAACACTTATATATTATATTATGGTACGACCATACGCCATTATAGAACAAAACTAATGCTACACAATGTTATATATTTGTGATCAGGAAATGCAGGGCTACTCAAAACTATAAGTAAATACAGGGTGTCCCATTCGAAATAGTGAAAATGCATTTCATGAGGCACTCCCTGAATACAAAATTCAGTCTCATGTTACATTTTTGGTCGGTACAGGTGAAATAATACAACTTTTATTTAAACTTTTTTTGTATTTCCAATATTAATGAAGATAAGTGGGGGTCAAAATATAATGAGAATACATAATAACAATTAAAATAAGGAGGGGCGAGTTTATTGTCAGCACCGAACGTTAAGCCACTGGGACATCTATAATAAAACTAACATTTTGGAACATAAATATGTTTTTTTGTGAAAAAGTGCTTTTTCAATCGGCAAAACAAATTGGTAGTAAAAATTCAAGTGACAAACTGTATGACTGAAATTCCAGACGATTTAACTCTGAATTGTTTTATGGTGCATCATTGATACAGACTGTTTTATGCGCGAAACTTTTTATCCATTTCAACAAAAAAAAGGGAGTTCAATTTGTCCGATTGAATTAAAGTTTTTCTATTTATTTTATTCAACTGAAAGTGACTAAGGAATACGAAGTCCCAAGACTATTTTACTCACAAGAATTCTTTTTATAAACCATTTTTGCTTAAACGTATTCACTTAAGATACTTTTTTTAACCAATATCTTCCGTATGTTTCTGGTGTTGTATTCATTATTCTTTTTGTTAAATTTTTGGGAAATCAAACTACCATCTTTTTAAATTTTTTTTAATTTAACGTTTTGGTAACGTTCCAGCTAACTTTATGAAGTTTTTCAAAATTCTGGTCCCTATGTGACATTACGAAAAATTCGACAAAACAATAAAAAAAATGTGGTCTAGTTTCCCAAAAAAATATTAAGTAAAAAGAACAATAGTTGGAAGATTAAAAAATAGTATATTAAGTACCAGTGTCAAAAACGTTACTTTAGTCACGAATGGAGCGAAGCGGAACGAGTGCTTTATGAAATTAGTGACTAAAGATGTTTTTGACACTATGTGGTTACTATACTTTTTCTACACTCGCCGGGAAAAAAGCATAATTATATTCTCAAGATGACAGACAATAGGTTCGTTCCAACCAGCAATTCTGTTATTTATTTATCTATTCCTAATACAATATCCAACGGGACACGCCCAATTCCAGGATAAGGTGAACAAACACAAATATGTTCTACATAACAAAATCTATGATAGAGAAAAGAATTGATTGAACAAACCATATTAGCATGCATGCATAGGACATAATGAACACACACTGAAAAAAAAACTTTAAGAACAAGAAAAAAAAAGTGTGTGTTCAGCATGCCTATTTCAGCTTTGAAATGGATATACAAAATTACAAACTAACAATGTTATAACCCCACTATGAGAATTAGATTTAAGTAGTTAAAAATGCACGTTTAATTGTGGACAATTGACAGTTAAAAATATCTATTTTTGTTTCGATATTTGAATAATTATAAATCATCTTATATAAAGGAGACGACTTATGTACGTTTGTCCTGTAATTGTTCTGATAAAATAACTGGTTTTGGCGAGAGTTGACCCTAGGAACACGAAGATATAATAAATTATTAATATAAATGCAGTCAACCTTATAGTTAATAATTTTAAACAAAAATATTACAGATTGCATTACTCGTCTTTTAATTAGGCTCTGTGCGTGAAAGCGGTCATAAAAGTATTCCTGATCGATACCTCTTGCTGGATAAACACCATCTATCATGAAGCAAGCTGATTTGAAAAATCGTCTTTGAATACATTCCAGTAACGTTATGTGATTATTATATATAGGACTCCAAATTAAATTTCCATATTCAAGTTTAGATCTTACAAATGTCGAAAATAACAAGAACATAGTAGAAAAACTTTTAAACAGTTTCATGTTTCTAATTACAAAACCAAGCATTTTGTATGAGGCTGCAGAGAGTTTTTCAAAATGTGCGACAAAAGTCAGTTTGGAGTCAAAGTAAACACCAAGATCCCTTATTAAATTGGGGCGAGCTAACACGGTATTATGCGGTATTATGTTGATAATCAAATCTTATTGAGGTGTCTGTTCTATGGAAAGACATGATGTTGCATTTACTGGCATTTAAGGGTAGTTCGTTTTCTATGCACCATTTGTCTAATAGGTCTATATTATTTTGAAGTATAATACAATCTTGTAAACTGTCGACGACAGAAATAAATTTGAAATCGTCCGCAAATATTAGACCCGTTGCTTCAATTTTATCGATAATATCATTAATAAAAAGTATAAAGAGTGGTCCCAAGACAGAGCCCTGAGGAACACCAGATGTTTGAATGAATACTACAGACTTATGACCAAGGCATTGAACAAACTGGGGGCGGTTGGAAAGGTACGACTTAATAAGATTTATTAATGAGAGATGAAGACCAATACTGTCTAATTTGCGAATTAAAAGTTTGTGTTTAATCCTATCAAAAGCTTTAGAAAAGTCAGTGTAGACGACGTCTATCTGTTTTCTTCTATCTAAAGCCTCAGAAATCATTTGTGTCTTACAAAACAAGTTGGTTATTGTACGTAACCAGTAATCGTACGTAACCAGTAATTGAACTATTTACTGTGCATGCGTGAGAGAAATTAGTTAAATTACTGGTAATCTCTTACCAAACGGTTGGAACGTATTTTGAACTAGTTTAGTAGTTATTAGGGATGCTGCTGAGAATACTTTGCCATGAACAATTGATTTTAATATCATCAAGAATATATTTTATTGTATTAACATCAATCAGAAAATGAAAGTATAAAAACAAGACATTTTATTTGTAATTAAAAAGCCTTCAGGTTTGAAAATACATAAAAAAATATACAACCAACTTATAAAAACCAAAATGGACAATTTTAACCTAAAAATATCAAATTAGTGAAACCTAATAATATCACCTAAGTATATCAAAATATCACAATAATAAAAGTATTTGTTACCTTGATAATTATGTAGGTAAATGGCAAAATTATTATGTTTATGTTCTATTTCGACCATTTTTCAATTATATCATAAATAGAAGCAATTCAGCAGAATATAATGTGGTTTCGGACTCCATTCTTCCCTTTTTTATTTTATCAACGACTACACAAAAACAGTCAGTAAGGAACGGTGCACACTATTTTCAAAACAGTTCAAAAACTAAAAACTCACTTTCATATCTTATTTACAAATTCCATAAAAAACAAATTTGACAGTTTAAGATAAAAATGTTGCCATTGCGCATGTTTCTTAATTTCAGAACTGTCGATACTCGCTATCAAGCTCTTGCTTGCGTTTGAATGGTTATTTTACTGGTTCACAAACGGGGATGGAACAGAGAACTGTTAGTAATCGAGTTTATTTTTGGCTTAGACTCAGAAATCGAGAGTTCTGAACCAGTAATTTCAGGTAGTTGGAACGATTTTTTTCAACTGCGCATTTGTATTAGTAATATTACTGTAAATTACTGGTGGTTGGAACGATCCTTATGACTGACGTGTCATTGAAAAATCAAATGACACAGAATTACGAAATGATCACCGAATATTAAATATAAATTACAGAAGATACACTTGATGTAACGTTTAAGATACAAATGATAAACGATAAACGCCACTTTAAACACTAGTGTTTAATATCGGATAGTCAAGCAGCCATTAAAGCACTGAGCTCTTGTGTAATCAGTTCCAAAATGGTGTGGGAATGCCTAGACAAACTCAATGAACTAGGCGAGAACAACATAGTCACCTTACTATGGATTCCAGGACACACTGGAATAGATGAACTAGCAAAGAGGGGGACTGAAATACCTTTCTGGGGGCCTGAACCCTTTTGCGGAATCAGCCCCAATGCAATATTGGAAGAAATAGGTAAAGCCGAAAAAAAGAGAAGATCTGACCATTGGAAAGATCTAGTAGGGCTTATACAATCAAAGACTCTTCTGGGTGACGTTTTCCGGATGTCAAACCCGTGGTTTAGATATGGTTTAGATACAGTTTTAGTGACGGAAGTAGAAAAAATAATGTATCATTATCCACTAGTTTAGGCCCTCTTTAACCCAATTTACATGTAAGTATTTCCAATAACTGGCCTACTAAAAGTATACAGGAACTTTATCCTGAACAATTGTTCTTGTTTGAACTTCTTGGTGAAATCCTTCGGGAACATTTCTTGGTTCTCTAGGATACCGCAGAAGCAGTTGCAAAGGGTTTGCTTGTCTCTAGAGAATGAACAGATACGGATGGAAGATGAAAGGGTTTAAAATATGTTTCAAACTTATTTGCCTCGATTTTATTTTGTAAATTATGTTCAAGATAAGTTTTAAATGACACAACATAGCACTAAATGTAAATAATACAGTCTGGAGAGTGCTTACAGTTTTTTTGTAGAATATCTACATTTTAGACAGTAAATAAATTTACGCAAACCACCGACTCACATTAAGGAAATTTATTTATTACGCATATGGAACGTTTATTATAACTATTTTCTATTTTTGCTTAAAACCATAAACTGGTCCCCAATTATTCCAGCCCAAACGTTAATTTCAAACAAGCCTTGATGATGTGTAACAGGACAGCCTGTATAGTGGGCATTTACGTTATTTTTAATTTGATTTTTTACGTAATAAATAAACAGTTTTCAAATACTTTCGAGAGTAATAAAAAATTAAATTTGAAATTGCACTACATATCCTCAACTTTGATATTGAAAAATACGTCTTCTGATCATCCCCACTCTTCATAATCAAAACTCGCTTCATCCCCATCCGGAAAGTTGTTTGATGTTCACTAGAAGCTCCGACAGTACGGTACGAAGCTTTCAGCAGTCGAACCGCGGTTGTCGAAGAGATTGGATAAATAATACGCAAACTCGTTTCCCCGATCGGTAAACACGCTGCAGAGGACCGCGGCCTTTAAATCATATGATAGATAAATCCCCTAGTTTAACTCGCACAATAGCAGGATTTAATATTTAACTAGTTTCGTCGCTTAAGGATGATTATTGTTAACGTTTTAAAATAGACAGTGAATTTAGATGATTATCTAGGAGTACAAAAAAAAACTCCAGCATGGATAAAGATTCGTTAGGCGCTACCCCTAGGGGTGCGCAACAAAAAAAGACGCAGAAACCTTTAAAGCCCACTTGCAACTTCGGCATAAACCTAGTGATGTGTGTTTTGTGTCTTGTGAGTGTGTCATCGTCAGTGTGGCGGGAATTTGACATGAAGAGTAGATTGACTATTCTTGAAGATAGAGTGGCTTATTTAGAGCTATCGGACTCTCCAGAAAAAGGAATGGAAGGTTTGTTCGAAAGATATCGAAGAGAAGCTGTATACCATTTGAAGAGAAGAGTGTTGAGGGACGTTCCACATGATGGTAGAAGAATGAGAGATGTTCCTGAATGTGTTTGTCCTGCAGGTGAGTTAAATTTTGAATTAAATACATTGGAAGAGTTTGAAATAAAATCAATTATTTTGATGACTTGACTTTTGAGAAGCTCGTACGCTCGTAGAATTTTGTCTGACACGCAATATTTTAGTTATTTTAATAATTTTAACTATTTTTTTCCAGCCTGTTAGAATTTGTTTTAATCTTTCTCTTTCTTCTCTTTTCTTCTTTCTCTACTATCTTTTCTTTTCATATCTTCTGGATCATCAACATAATTTTTTGAATAAAAGCTTATATATTAAGAAAACAAAAAATGGAATAAAATTCTAATATCTTCTGTAAGTTCCTTGTGGCATTACTTATTCTTTTTTCTTATTCTTTTGGGAATCAAACCACAATAATGTTTTTTATTTTTTATTTCGAAGTTTCGGTAGCGTTCCAGCTACCGTTATCAAGATTAATTAGTAATAAAATTGATAAAAAAATTTTTGGTCCCTATCTGACACAACGAAAAAATATGACAACTAGACAATCAATAATATTTTGAAGTTTAAGACTACAAAACTTTGTTGTCAAATTTTATTAAGGTCCATTCATAGTGGATCACACCTCTGGTAAAATGTGAAATAAAATATTTTATTTTATGACATTCTAACGATATGATAGTCTACTAGAAATGGAATCCAGTGAAGTGCACGTTCCAGGAACGGTTTTTATTGGGATAGCGCTTTTTTTAGCTTATTTTGGAAATGTTGTTAATAAAACGCGTTTGTTGTTACTTTTTGTGCTCGTATTTATAAACAAGACTCAAGGCTGAGCACGGTCTTGAGCATTCGATAATGACACTTTTTCTATGTAAAATGTGTCAAAAACGAATGCTCAGCCTTGAGTCTTGTTTATAAATACGAGCATTGGTGATTTTGCGTATTGAAGTGTGTATCGATTAACAACTATTCCAATGATAAATCATAAGGAAACCTGGATAAAAACTTATGATGCTATCCTGATAACGCAGGTAATTGATTATTGGACATTTCTCTTTCTAACATTGGTAACCAAATTTGACTACATTCGGCTGAAATACTAGCTACACATTTATCTGCATTTAGTTGTATCAAAGCACTTTCTTCGATTTTTCGTCTTTTATTTTTCAATATTATTTTTGTCGAATCCCATTGAATTTTATGCCCCTCTTCCCAAGCATGTTTACAAATACCAGAGAATCATATTTTTCGGCCTGTATCTATAGTGCAATTTGTCGATTGGTTTGGCGAAATATATTAAAATATAATTTCATTGATATCGATTTGATTATCACGATCAATACTAATTACGCCTAAACTTACGCTCATTCTTTGAATGGTTTCTTAGATAAGTTTTCAGTCTCATCAAAGTTGAAAAAGTTTCTCTCTGCTGTAGCTGTAGTCACCGGAAGAACGTACAGAACTTGCAGTAACACGTTAGGGAAAAAGGAATTACACAAATAAATAGTATCCAAAGTAGATCCTGTACATTCGTTTGATTTTGAAGTACTTGTATAAGTTTCATAATGTGCGTACCTACGTACATTTTGGAAATTTTTATATTCACTTAGGTTACTTTCTCATTTTCTGGTTCTTAAAACTGGAATTGGGAGGCCGCGGGCCCACTGCTCGCTTCCTCTGGCTACGCTACTGGTTGTAGAATCAAATTCTGATCCAGTAATTGAAGTTTTATCCACTCTTATGAAGCATATAAAGTACCACTTTCCACTAGTGGAATAATGAAAAATACAATCTTTTATCAATAATATTTTAGTTATTAACTATCAATATTAACTTTAACATTTAAAATCATTTCCTTTTTTGTTTTATCATGAATAACAAGCTTGTAGTTGTCATCGGTTTTAGAACGCATATTGCTTACCGAAGTTTTCGATAAATATGTAGAAACAGTAAATGACTCCTCTTGTGGGGAACGACTAGTATAACTTTCTGCTATAGCAAAGCTATAAGGTCAGCATTTTTATAAGCCAGTGAGTTGAAGTGCGACCGCCATGAGCTTCTGCGTTTGCCACATTCAAAAAAGAAGCAACCCTTGAAGAAACTGTCGATGAAGTATTTATTCACACACAAGCTGTGAAGTACATTTTGATATAACTGTATAGTAAGAAGAATCAGTCGTTGGATAACTTACTCGGATGTAAGGATATAAATTATTCAGTATTGATAGAGAAACCTTCCTCTATAATTGTGAATTTTCGTGAAATGCTGGTCTTGGTATCTGGTATCGAAACAAGCAAATATGCGCCTCTGTATTCTTCACTGATTTTCAAATTCGTCAAATCACAACTACAACAGGTACTAGCCACAACTATTAATTATTGATGTAATCGAAAATATTTCAAATTTTGTTATCTACAATGTCTAAAAGGTTATGAGATATTACCTTAATCATCAAATATTGATTATCGCAGGCCCTTATCAAAAATCCTTCTTTTTGAGCTCTTTCCAATTTCGCAGGTTTCTTCGTCTTGTTTTGTTTCAGGTAGGCAGTGAGCTTACTAAATTTTTCAATGTCCATGTTTTTATGGACCTTTAGAACGGCCTTCAGTATTGAGTACTTCGACCATGTGGATGAAATCGAGGGGTAAACCGCCGGCAAAAATTTTGTACACCTACTTCCACATTTGAAAAAATTTCCACCTTACCATACTTCCACGAAACTTCCACATACGTTTTTGTTGTAGGATGCACTGTTTTCAAGATAGTTGACAATGTAAGAACCCATGCAACCTTTTTGTAATGCAACACGCTTCCATAACAAACACATAAATTTATAATTTCTGAAAACACTCAATAGCATTGATTTTTATGATATTTTACCTGTTTTATGGAAGACTTTAACATCCTGTATCTCGAGAACTTAAGCTCCAAAGATCCTTCTAGACATAAAAGTTTACGCCAATTTTTGCATTTTCTACACGCTCTTTCAGTTTGTGATACCTATTCATTAACACCCTGTATAATGACCTATTAAATAATTCTTAATTCGTTATTTTCACCGCACTTCGTCTGATTTCTGTATAAAACTTCCACACACTTTCCACACCAACTTTCCACATACTTCCATCAAACTTCCACATACTTTACCTCTTGGATGAAATGCATACCTACTTCTTTTTCAAATTTAAGAAATGAACTCATTTATTGTCTTTTCTTTCCATTCATTAAATTCGGAAAATACCTTCTCGTAATATTCCCTGGACTTCGCAGGCAATAATTGGAGAATTGCTTCTTCTGCAGGATTATCCCAGGAACAAAATCGCTTTCGTGCATTATTAACAAATTTTCATAAACAATCGAAACTAAATAGTATCCATTCAACACCTTCCAATTTTTTTAAAATTAATATCAATATTTTTTGAGGTTACAGGTGCTGTCAATTTTTGATGAAATCTTATTAATGAAATCTTAAATGAGTGCATAAAACGTTGTATTTCATTCGTGTTTTGGTTGTGTTTTATAAAATACTATCTAGTAATAGTTATTTATGATACAAGTGCGTGAACTTATACTTTTGCGCACGAGTTGCGAAAATGCAAGGCACGAACGTAGCGAGTGCATTTTTCGCAACGATTACGCAAAAGTATTTCACGCACAAGTGTCATACAAAACTTTTTTTTATTGGTGAACCATTTTACCTATTAAAAGCACGTGTGTTTAAATCGAACTTTAAAACACGCCCGTGTTTTAAAGTTACCGTGGCAACATCAACAACTCGAGAGACGAAGTCTAAATCTATGGTCTGAATCATGTCTAAATGACAATTTTTTTATTATTGATCTGACAGGAGTGGTTTGTAACGTCAAAACTTTTATTCGAACAATATTTAACAATGTCAAATTTATAAATTAAAATGGTGCCTTTGGTATTGTTTGAAATATTAATATTCCGATTTTTCAAATCTTAGGAAATGGTATTTAAATTAATACTACTGAAATTCACAGAACTCAATAAGGTTGAACTTCCATCAAAATACAAATTAGTTTATGTTTTTCTCATTTCCATGACAACGCAAGGTATACATCATATACATCAAGAATTCAACCATTTGACATTTAGTTCTGATTTCCATTTCTTGTTGTTGTAGTAGTTATAGACCAGTATTTATAATTTCAAAGTGCACCAATAAAAAAAAATAGCGTAAAGTATTCGTGGATAACTGGTCTTTAAAACACTTGCTCTATTTCGAGCACTTCGGCTTCGCCGACATTCTCGAAAAATCACGCGTGTTTTAAAGACCTTAATATCCACTTATACTTTAATATACTATTATCTACAACCACATGAAGAAAAAATATAAAAATGTGCTCGGAAGGGGTTAAAAAACATAAAAATGAATTTTCTATAAACAAATATATAGGTACACAACAAATTCTAATTATTTAAATTCATATTTACAGTAAAATGAGGACAATTATTTGAATTACTGATTAAAGCATTGGCTAATTTGTATTTTTTCAAAGTATCAAATATTTTTCACTATTTTTCTGACACTTCTGTTAAATTTACTGACAGCACAAAAGTTTATACAACAAACGACTGAATTCAAGGCAACTAGATACTAATTACGTAGCTAAAAAAGAATGTTAAAATGAAAACTCCATTTAAAAAGCATTGGTCTTTTACGCACGCTTTTGGGTGTTATAATGAAAGTCCCATATAAAAAGCATTGTTCATTTACGCATGCTTTTTAACGTATGTATAATGTATGATTTCACGCATTTTTGTTGGTTCGTAAATGCCTAATTTTGAGAGTGGCCCTAGATAAATAAATATTTGTTTCTATTTGCTATCCCAGAAATATAAATAACAAACCACTCGTACATTTAGTAGTTTCTGTTAGATTTTCATCTTCGGCTTGTAGGCTGGTCATAATCCAAAAAAGTGCGCTGCATCTGCTTAAAAAACCATTGATGATAGATTAGAAATGTTTTTTTTTCTCAACATTTATCTAAATTATCATTCGTAATAGCCCAAATACTCACGTGGGAGTTTTCTTTTCAATTCAATAATAGCCAGTTAATTTATAAAATATTTCTTTAACCAATAAATTTATGATCCTTAGTATACTCGAAATTATTATCGTGGTACCTGTAATTTTGAGATAACCCATAAAAATTTTAACTCATAAAACTATTTAAGTAACTTGTAATTTCCATAGGTTCCTGAAAGATGAATGAGTATGTTGACATACGATATAAAGTATTTATGGATATTCTACACGGAGGTGGGCCAGATAGTTATTTGAAGTCGGTCTTTTGAATTATTGAACATCTGCCGTACATATTTAATTACACTAATTTGTTTATTTATTCAAAATTCATATGGCTAATAGTTATTTATACTATAAGGGATGGAAGAAATTGAAATTGAAATGATTGATTTCTATAAAATAATCAGCAAATATCGCGTTTCAATCGCTGCTGTCAGAAAAATCAATGAAGAGGTATGAAGGAACCGAGGGGTGAACCACTATGCCAAAAATGTGACAGTATTTCGCAAATAGTGTAATTTCGCAAGATTCCGCGTGATTGCGCATGATTTCGCGTGATTTCGCAAGATTTCGCGTAATTTCGCGTGATTTCCCGTGTTTAGTACCAGAAAATTTCACTATTTTGCTAATTATTGTGCATGATTGCGCAAGATTTCGCATTATTTCATGGGTTTGCGCAATATTTTCCATGATTTCGCGTGATTTCGCGTGTTTTCCCGTGTTTCGCGCGATTTCCCGTGATTTCGCAAATTTGTGACAGTATTTCGCAGGAGTAAACCACTATGCCAAAAATGTGTCAGTATTTCGCAAATAGTGTAATTTTGCAAGATTTCGCGTGATTGCGGATGATTTCGCGTGATTGCGCATGATTTCGCGTGATTGCGCATGATTTCGCGTGATTTCGCGTAATTTCGCGTGATTTCCCGTGTTTCGCGCGACTGTAGTACCGGAAAATTTCATTATTTTGCTAATTAATGTGCATGATTGCGCAAGATTTCGCATGATTTCACGGGATTGCGCAAGATTTCCCATGATTTCGATTGATTTCGCGTGATTTCCCGTAATTTCCCGTGTTTCGCGCGATTTCCCGTGATTTCGCAAATTTGTGACAGTATTTCGCAGGGTGGTTCACCCCTCGGAAGGAACTTGCCAAATAATGTTTCAGAAACCTTGCTTTTAATGTACTTTCACGAAATATCTGCTGTATTAAAGTCTTCATCAAACTTATGGTGTGAATATTCTATGCTGTCCACCCTTTTCATAAAGGAGATAAATATAGATATTTCCAAGTATCCTAAACTTCGAGCATTTTTAAAAAGTGACGGATAGAAACCGAAAAAATCTAATGTGTTGACAGGGAAAATGTAAATAAACTCATGTTTGAAGCAATCGATGATATAGTACATTCAATTACCTTCTTGTTGTGCGTCATCGTTTGTGACGTATATCCGAGTTTTCGGTATGTCCTTTATTTTGGCTGTGGTCCGAAAGTAACTAACCGTAACCACGGTTAAACGTTTCGGTTGACAGATAAAACTGAAATAGTATATTAAAGTATAAGTGGATATTAAGGTCTTTAAAACACGCGCGATTTTAAAGACCAGTTATCCACGAATACTTTACGCTATTTTTTTTTTAATGGTGCACTTTGGAATTATAAATACTGATCTATAACTACTACAACAACAAGAAATGGAAATCATAGATGGAAATAAGAACTAAATGTCAAATGGTTGAATTTGTGATGTATATGATGTATACCTTGCGTTGTCATGGAAATGAGAAAATCATAAACTAACTTGTATTTTGATGGAAGTTCAACCTTATTGAGTTCTGTGAATGTCAATAGTATTAATTTAAATACCATTTCCTAAGATTTTAAAAATCGAAATATTAATATTTCAAACAATACCAACGGCACTTTCCATTTTAATTTATAAATTTGACATTGTTAAATATTGTCCGAATAAAAGTTTCGACGTTACAAACTACTCCTGTCAGATCAATAATAAAAAAATTGTCATTTAGACGTCATTTAGACCATAGATTTAGACTTCGTTTCTCGAGTTGTTGATGTTGCCACGGTAACTTTAAAACACGCGCGTGTTTTAAAGTTCGATTTAAACACGCTGAGGCGTGCTTTAAATAGGTAAAATGGTTCACCAATAAAAAAAAATCTGGTTGTATTCGGGTCACAAAACCGGTAAAAGTACGAAACGGAAATATAACCTTAAATATATTCCCCAAAACGACACCGAGACACACTTCTTC
>CAJUYG010000071.1:0-10395 GCA_910591675.1 Galerucella calmariensis | reverse complement strand
CAGGTATATGACATTTCAACATTGGAGTTAATTTATCGCTGTAAAAGTTAAAGCTAACTTTTGCCGCTGTCAAAGTGACAATTGCACTGTGGCATATGCGATTTTTTATACATGAATTAAATTTTCACTTGTAAATTCATCCACTGAATTTTTCCTACCAAATACCCGAGGGGTGAACCACTATGCCAAAAATGTGACAGTATTTCGCAAATAGTGTAATTTCGCAAGATTTCGCGTGATTTCGCAAGATTTCGCGTAATTTCGCGTGATTTCCCGTGTTTCGCGTGACTTTAGTACCGGAAAATTTCACTATTTTGCTCATTATTGTGCATGATTGCGCAAGATTTCGCATGATTTCACGGGATTGCGCAAGATTTCCCATGATTTCGCTTGATTTCGCGTGATTTCCCGTGTTTCGCGCGATTTCCCGTGATTTCCCGGGATTTCGCAAATTTGTGACAGTATTTCGCAAATAGTGTAATTTCGCAAGATTTCCCGTGATTGCGCATGATTTCGCGTGATTGCGCATGATTTCGCGTGATTTCGCAAGATTTCGCGTAATTTTGCGTGATTTCCCGTGTTTCGCGCGACTTTAGTACCGGAAAATTTCACTATTTTGCTAATTATTGTGCATGATTGCGCAAGATTCCGCATGATTTCACGGGATTGCGCAAGATTTCCCATGATTTCGCTTGATTTCGCGTGATTTCCCGTGATTTCGCAAATTTGTGACAGTATTTCGCAGGGTGGTTCACCCCTCGCAAATACCACTCTAAATTGTCTAGTCTAGACCACGAATATTTTGAAATTTAAAGTGCGTATCGTCGATATCCACCATACAGTAAGTGTATCGTGGTCGATATCTGTAGAGTGGTAGAGTGAAAATATCCTATAAAATGTTTATGCATATTTATTTATTTTAAACATATAAATCAAATGGATTAGTACATTTAACAAAAATACTGTCATTTATCAATCACTACAGTTATTCTATTCATGTTTTAGTAATTGCTCTACATTCATATTGTCGATGGATTTTTGTTTTTAAACAGATTTCGTTTATGGCTATCGTGGAACGAGCTGTCATTTCCATATTTTATTTGATGGTTTTGGGGATAATTAAACATATTATACGTGATAGAATAATTACAAAAAATATATCCAAAAAATAATTTAAAAAAGCGAAACCTGAAATTTGCTTCGGCGACCTTCTCTGTGACATTTCAATGTCATTTAATATTTACTTTACTAACCTATGAAACAACTAAATATTCCTAGTTTTTAAATATTGAAAAAAAGATTTAAGTTGTACAGTCGACGAAAAAATTTTGTAACTAACACGAGTATTAAAAGGGCGATTAACAATCTCAATCATCTCGCTTTGCTCGCGCGTTAAAACATCTCGTTTGCTAATACCCCTTTTACTTACTGGTTTAATAGCTATAAATAGTTACCTTCTAAATCACCAATTTCCAGTTCTTAGTTTTAAGCTTGTGAAATATATCTAGACCACGGTTTATCTGACACACCCTGTGTATAGGGAGATTTATTTGTGGAGCACATATGGCGTAAATTGCAAGAGAACATAACAAACGTTTATGTAAGATGCTTTAAATGTCAGAAGAACATATTTGTATACAATGACTGCTTGTGAAATGTTCACTAGGTGGAAGAAAAAATCAGTAACGACAATCTTTACAAATGCATTGGCGTCTCCGAACAACAAGAATCGTAACAAAACAAAATCCTCGAAGCAATAAATATTACAAATTACGATTCATGAACTAAATTTTATATGCTCCCTCAATTTATATCCTCCAAATAGGTGCATTTGTATATTATTTTTACAATTGATCAAATGAAATCATTATCTTAGAGTCATTTTGTTTTAATTTTGATGTCAGGAAGTGGTTTACAACAACGTAATGGCTACAACAAAAATGTTGTTAGAGATATCAAAATGAAATTTGGAAGGTGGATACTACAGTAGATTGCCTATTTGTTTTCCGGTTTTACCGGAAGTAATGTCGATTTTAAAATTTGCAATGGAACACCCTGTATATTATTTTAGTTTCTGATGAAACATTTTATTACGAATACAAAAATATGGGGTTCGATATTTTTCATTTCAATACCTACCGAGATATTAACAGAAAAGTAACTAAGGAAAGGAAAAATCTAATATCCATTAAAGAAATAATCATAATTATTAACTGAAACTAAGTGAAACTTAACTAAACTAAAATAATGTATTAAATGTTCAAACTGAGCACCGTTTACTTCTTGACAATAGGCAAGTCGGTTTGTAAATTCTCTATAAGTTCATTTAAAAACCAGGAGGAGTAATTTGAAAAGCCTTATTCACACCACTAAAAGTTACCAGATTAGTTACTAAAGGGTGTGATCCGAAAACGTAGTCAACAGTCGTGTTCCAAATATATTAAATATGCCTTGATAGCAAAGACATTAGTCATAAGTCGATTTCTCCTCTGATCTGCAGTATATTTTTCAGATGTACCTACGCATTAAACAAAATGTAAGACTTTTTCCTGTTTCGTTTCTTATTCAAACATAAGAAGATTCAGATTCACATCGACAACAAACAAATTATGGTCATTGTTGATGGTGGAGAATTACAGATAGTCAAGTTACTTTAATTATATTTATTACAATTGAATTGAAAAGAATATGACAATTGATAATATGTTCTGGCAATAACAATACTACAAAATTGCTAGCATTGTAGAACAATATGCAGTATTAATTTAAACATTTCCAACAGTTATCTTTATGTTGCCGGATTAAGTGTAATAAACCACTTTTCAAATACTTCCGAGATACCTTCTTCCTTCTTTTTAACTTCAAAAACCAATAATGTATTTTCTACCAAACCCATTCTTTTCTATATTGTTTTATATCTTCCATGGCATGTTCTTCCGATGAACTTTGACGATTTCTTCCCAAATATGTATATAAGAAATAAATAGTACCTACATTTGACTCGTCAAAAGGTGACACAGATAAATTTAATTTGTTTCAAGAAAGTCTGAACGTTTCTTTGAAGCTTACAGAATTTTGTCCAACACAGATCTCATCTTTGTTCTTCGAACGACATTTTTTATTCACTCATCACAATTTTTCAAAAGTCCCGGTATTCCACCCATATTTTCTGCACTATATAATGTTCCTCTACTTCAGTATTCCCTTAATACTCGCTAAACCGACTTTACTACTTAAAAAAAATGTAAAGTAATAATGTACCCACTGCTTGAGAATATTTTTGGTTTTTCATCCAATATTTATTTATTTATCTGTCAGAACTATCAAAAATAAAAACTATCAGCTGATGTCAACATTAAAAAGTGTAGTGTGAAACTGGGCTACTGGGCTGAATCTGACCAATCAGAGGTCTACAAAATTGCCAACTTAAATTCAAATCACTCCTCCTGGTTTTTAAATGAGGTATAGTAACATTAGCTATTACTTCTGGTGGAAGTCTCTGGATCTCTTGAGTTATTGTTGCAGCTAATTCTTTCAAATTATTTGGTCTATCAACATAAACCTTAGACTTTAAATAATCACACAGAAAATAGTCTAGTGGATTAAGGTCGGGACTTCGTGCAGGCCATTCATAAGTACCCCTTCTTCCAATCCATCTGTGATGAAATGTCGGTAGGTATTGAAATAAAAATCATCGAACGCTATATTTTTGAATTCGTAATAAAATGTTTCATCAGAAACTAAAATAATATACAGGGTGTTCCATTGCAAATTTTAAAATCGACATTACTTCCGGTAAAACCGGAAGTTAAAAAAGGTTAAAAATATGAAAACAAATAGGCAATCTTCTGTAGTATCCACCTTCCAAATTTCATTTTGATATCTCTAATAGTTCCAGAGATATTTACTTGGTTCCACACATTTGCCCATCACAGTATAATTTACTGCAAGCGCCATACGTGATGGAGAGCGATCGCGCAGTTATAGACTTTTCCAACTATTGGATTACGATAAGCCCCTTGCCGGTTAGTGTCGATGTCGAAACTATACCACAAAAATTATTCAGACAATGCCAAACGCCAACAAAATTGGAAGATAACAAAAGCCTCTGTACAGAGCATTCATATGTCTTGCAAGAGCTGTAGTGGGAGGTAACATTGAAAATGAGTTTGTGCGCATGGGGGCGGACTCGCCATCCCGTTTGGCGATTGCAGTACCTTGATGACTATTCATTAACGAAAACATGTGCCGTTAGCCGTTTAATATACCAATTATCGTATAGAATAGCAATAAGTTAGCGAAGTTATTGCGCAATTGGATGAACGCTATAGTAGTGCATAAAATACGAACCAACATTAATTTTCATTTAAAATATTTGTAAATGTTCTTTCGAATTGATTTTTATATTCACTAAAGAATGTATCATTTTCAAGGTCGTATGTCTCTTAATAAACCTTAAATGTTACAGTCATTAATTAAAATTTCGTTTATATTTATGTTCTCGATTGAGTTAACTGGGAACATATGTCGTATTATCTTCTATTGAGTCATAAGAAACTTAATTATGTAATACGACAAGTATGCGGGAAACACTATTAAAAGTTTATATACCAGAAAGGTTCCTTATAAACTTTGCTTCAAAACTTTATCGAATAAAATTTCGAAGTTAAGGGAATGTCAGGATAGTAGTAAAATATTTCCCAGAAATTTGATTACGTATATAAAACGAGTTTTTTATTTTATTTGAAGTTCTATTTACGATCGCTTGGAAGTTCCAGTGTCCCATGATTGGTCGCGTTCATCACAACGTACCGCTACCGAAGCGATCATCAATTTCCTGCTGAACGCGTGTTTTGTTAACTGATCAGATTGAGCGATGTGGTATCAGTCGCCATTTTTTTAATCAGAATTAAAATACGCTACACGCTACCGATTGATGATGCATTAAATGTCATTTATGACATATGTTGCGAACATTATAAATATCCTTGTTTGGAGATTTTTAGTTTGTATTTTAGTGAAAATGAGTGAACAGCTGGAGGTGAGTTATTATTTCATTAATAAATTGTATGGTTTGTCAGGAAATTCAACTCTTCATAGTATGCTCCAAAGTGGAGTTCCATTTATTGTAATGGTTAGAAGTAATACCTATTTCATAATTGTCGTATATGTCAAATAAAATTGAGTTGTTGTTGTATTCATTGACATCTGACATATTATGTCGATGGTTTTATTAGCACGTTCAGCAGAATTACGAACTGATAGTTCACTCTAAAAATCGCTACCTGATCAACTTTGTTGGGATGAACGCGACCATTTTTTCAATAAGAATTAAAATACGCTGCGCGCTACCGATTAGCCAATGATAATTCGATATGTATACATGGCTTCGTTAAATTTCAAGATTTACGATTCGGGGGTGTATTCACAACAATGTTGATGTTGATGCATTGATAAAATACCTCGTAAAATACCTACAAAAATCTTATATGAATGGTAGAAATTAACTGTCATTATTTGTGTTGGCCGCACTGGCCTTGAACTGAAATTCTATTTGACGTATGCTACCAGTTATGGATTTAGCCCTAGGCCCGAGGAGCGGGTAAACATACAACACGGCTCCACCCACCACGTCAAATTTAGTAGTTAAGGTGCGCATGCGTCCAAGCAGCCTTTAACCTCCTATTCGATGTGACTGAAGACTGAATGTGAGCTGATTAGCGCAGTTGGTAGGGTATTGAGCTCACAATTCAGAGGTCGTAGGTTCGAAACCCGGTTAGATGCTTGGTTTTTTTGTTTTTTTTTTTAGTTTTTTATTTCTTATTTTTTGATATTTTTATACATAGATATACATACATTTGATCAACCGGGTTTGGGCCTGGGTTTTCTTGTTTTTTTTTAGTTTTTTATTTCTTATTTTCTGATATTTCTATACATAGTTACTTGATTCACTGGGTTTGGGCCTGGGTTTTCTTGTTTTTTTTTTAGTTTTATATTTCTGATATTTACATATTTTTTTCAATATTGTTATGTTACCACTAAATTTGGCAAAGTCTTGAGTAATGCGCAGTTGAAGGAGCCGTGTTGTATGTTTTCCCGCTCCTTAGGCCCGGGCCTTGGGCGGCATTTTAAAAATTGGTTCTATAGAATATATTATTAGATATAATTAATTGTCCATTCTTTAGTAAAATCACGTGCAGTTGAATCTGTAACATAAGCAGTCGACTTGTTTCTACTTTGCAAGAACTAATTTCTTGTGAGTTCTCGGTGCAGCGTACAAATTTAGAGTCTAGAGTTTTTCTCCACCTCATTGCTCTGCTCGACATGATGCCATCTTACGCGTTAGAACAATAGTAGTCTGCAATAATTATTGATGCACTGGACTTCATTGCCGAAAGGAGAGATGATAACCGACTACGCGATCTGAAGCTACAGGATTGCAGCGAGAATTACAGCATTTAGAAACATCAATTCTAGTTATTGTTTGGAATGTAATTTCAGATCGTTTTGATACTGCTAGTAAGAAGCTTCCTCCAAAAGGGCGGCGTATCAAACCGGGCATAGGGCAGCAGGAAGCCTAAATTCGCCACGGTATGCTACTAAACTTCTTGTAACTGAAGTTCTGTCAATTTTTTTTCTAAATGAAGCGAATATCTTACAGTTATGTTACTAACGTCAATTTGTGTATTCTTCGTATAAAAAAAATAGTAAATAGTGAGATACGTACTTGATTAATGGAAAAACTCGAGAAATCAATAGACCATGTCACAAACCACAGAGATGCATAATCACGGTATATACCAACGAGGCAAACTTGAACTGCAGGTAAATTGAGGCTTTAATTAATTAACTAAAGAGTAAAGATTTAAGAATACCGACCGTTTATCTTTTAATGGCCGACGATCCAACAATCGTTCGAAAACAAGTTATTGAGACATTCCCATGTGTACTTCATAGGCGTACAACGATGTTTTTATGTCGAAATTTTTCTTAAATTAAATTATCGATTATAAATGGGAATTTATAGAAGGTTGTTTAAATTACCGATATGAAGTCAAATATAAGCACGTACCTACACATCGGTTTTATGTAACATAAACTTCAATTTATTGATAGATAATAAATTTATCTTTGTCATGTTTCTCTATGCGACCACTTCAATCAATCATTTTTAGTTGAAGTTACTGTTTGGACCCTTACTTTGTGAAATCCACTCATACTATTTATAAATGAAATTAACTGTTTTTAATAACTTTAATTAGCTCTATGCCATTCTACAAGCACTGAATTATGCCAAAACTAAAAATTTCGCAAAATTTCTTATAATAACAGACTCCCTAAGTTCCATCCAGCCAATCAATCAACTTTACACCACATTAGCCTTAGAAATAAAACAAACTATAAGCGTTTTCGATTATTTACTTTTGGCTGCTAGTAGCAGCTCGTAGTGACTGAATTCCGTTCGTTTATTACCGGGCGTGACGCCTAGTCTTACCTTCCCCTTGCCCCTCAAGCACATACCGAGAAGTTTGAGCTTCAAGCCACGGACATTAAATATTTGACGTTTGTCCGGATTGACGTTTATTTAAAGGTTAAGATTGTTCCGATTACGATGTAATACGATTTAAACCTTACTACAAATATCTAAATATGCAAAATTTTATTATCAAAAACATTATAATTGAAAGCTGTTTTTCTAACAACACAGGAAATTCATTGGCATTGGCACATGTCAGGTGGTTTTGAGGATCCTAAAAAATCGTGTTCGATTTGCTCAAAAGTCGTGACGACTGAGGCGTCACGCACAAGTGCAACATATGTCCTATCTCCAGCAATCCAACATCAAAGTGACACTTTTATGGATTCCTTCCCAAGGGAACGAAGAGGCTGATCGACTTGCTCGAGAAGCCACTACCAGTGAAACCGCGAGTGAAGCACAAAATTTAGTGCTACGGGACATAAAAGTGTGCGTGAAGTTAAAAGTGCAACAATTGTGGCAAAATGAGTGGCCATGTATCACAATCATAATTACGCAATGTTAGAACAACAGTAAAACCTTGGCCCTATACAAATCTTGATACAGCATCATAAGTAATATTATCAAGACTCCGATTGGGCCATACCAACATTACTCATAGTTATATTATTACAAAAACTGAACCTCCACAGTGTGAACTATGTAATTGCCAAATTACTGTAAATCACATTCTAGTAGAATGCCCAATTTTCAATCAAGCAAGGATAAAAAATAATATTAGCAATAAATTAGATGTAGTACTTAGTGTAAATTGTAATGTTCAAAATTCAATAACTTATCTTAAAGACATAAATATTATATCCCAAGTTGTAATCTGAAATAATTATAATGACGCTAATAACCCTAGAGGTTGATGCGACTGAAAATGAAAAAAAGAAATGAAAAAAATTAACTTAAATTTAGGAAATTTTTTACTTACGTTTTGTATTATCGAGGGCAGCTTCAACTCTGTAAATGAATAAATAAATAAATATTTAAAAAATCTGGAGTAGGTAAACTTTTATATAAGAACGAACTTAAAAGTAAAAAATAATTATCAATAGGGTAGAAGCATAAATTTTGCTATTGGTGGGAATTGACGCTTTATCAGGTCTCCTAACACCTTGCATGCCTATTTTTTCAAAAAAATAAAAACTCTACTTTTAAAACAACTTTGAAAATCATAAAATTTGAAGGTCTGTCAAAATGCGCTTTACGTCATAAAGATGGCTGCCTCATCCGCTGACGTCACTCGATTAGTTTACGTTCTTATTCGTGTATCACGCAGTTTTTGTGACCTTATTTGTTTCTGAAAACTTTAAAGATGGATAAAGCCAAAAAAAAACTTGGTATTCCAAGTATTGCATTGTTCCAGAGTGTAAATCAGCGTCTATTAAAACTTCAGACAAAATATTTTCTTTCAAAAGTCTTAAAATATCCTCGGAAATATCGAATATTTATGTCTACTTTCCACTTTACGTTGACTTTTAGAAATAAAAAAAAGCACACACAAACACGTAATGGTCTCAAACAAACATATAAATGATATTTTTACGTCGATGAAGCAATTAATAGTTGATTAAAATACAATATAAACACACAACTATACATAACCTAAAGCAATACCGGCCATATTGACATAAGTAAACACAAGAGATATGACATCACACGTATCATCGGTAGCATTCGGAAATCCTCAGGTGGTGGTCGGAAAGTGCATTGAAATTTGAATTTTATTTTAAAATTTGGAAGTAATTTCCAATGGAAACTGGTTTATTCCCTATTATTAGTTATTTTTGATATCAACTTTACTATTACAAATTAATATCTAAGCAAAATATGAAATATGCGTATACTCTATTTATTACAAAAACTATGTTATACAGCGTGGCCCAAAAGTTATGGTCCAAACTGAAATGGAGTATGCTCAGCCTCAAAATATTACTAGAGTTCATATAATACCCTTCTTGGTGTGCGTCATCGATTGCTAATGTTCTTCTAACACATTGCGCTGGCAGAATTGGAAAAAAGGCGGGTCTGTGATTAATCCTAATCAAAATATCACAATAATGAACCATTTAAATGTATTACAAACGTTATCCCGAGCGTTATCCCTAATCTTTGACTTGAAAAATTTGATTAGTTGATGTTTAGATTACGCGCAAGCGTGACCTCTTTTCATACATAATATTTGACCACAACAACGTACAGACCTGACGAGAATTGTCAGTGGGACAGAAGAAAAAGACATAAAACACATTGCCGCTAAGAAAGGTACGTTTGTGTCCTATTTTGAGATATGGAAAATCATAATATGATATCCGATTCGATTTATTTTCTAGAGGGCGCCTAATGAGTTACATATACCAACTTAATAATCATCAACACAAATGTTAAGATAAAAATAAGATCGATCCAACTATGTAGTCATAAAGAAATATGTTCAGAAAATAAATAAGATTTTGAAAAAATATAAACTATGGTATCTACTCAATCCCACATAAAAGTTTAGCCGAAGATTTAAATTAAAGTGTTCTTCTGCTCTTTTCTACCGAGTGGCTCTTTGTATAAAATATCGATTTGTATTGTAAATAGGGTGGAATTTTTATTTAAATTGGGCTGTATATATGCAAATATCGCTCAAAATACACCAGAAATTTGTTATTTTATATCTGCTGAAATAACAATAATATCACTCGGCTTTTAACTGTGTACTATATTTTCGAATAGCTCAACTATGAACCTAGAGGTTCATTAATATTAAAAGCTTGTTTTGAAAAGAAACAAAACGTTCAAATATTTGCTTTGGAGGAATACCAATGTTGAAATAAAATACATATATGAGAAAATAGAAGAAGGGAGCTGAGTAAATAACATAC
>CAJUYG010000070.1:461076-494858 GCA_910591675.1 Galerucella calmariensis | reverse complement strand
ACTAAAGTTCCTACCGTGTGTCCCGCGACACGTTCTACCTTTTTTTTTGTATTTCTTCTCCACTCTATAAATTTTTTGCATGCCAATTCATACTTTTTTCTAGAAATTTTCGGACACAAATCTAAAGATACTTTTGCACATTTTTCCAATATCTCTGGCGGGGTAGCACGATTGAATATCCTGTCCTAAAATATCCCGTCAAAAATATCCTGCCAAAAAAACCCGTCCAAAAATATCCCTAGCCAATAAAATCCCTTTCAAGAATATCCTTAACTGAAAATATATCTGAGCCAAGATACAAGTCTATTACTTGGTTTAAGAAGGGTGAATCCAATTATTATATTCCCTTCCCCTTCTTGAAAACCTTGATGTGCATTACAATGCATTCATCCCTACCCTAAGAAATACGTCACTTTTCATAGCAGTTGTAGACAAAATATGCTCGTATGGCTGTTTTAGTCTTTGGATAATCTCAATATTGTCCCATTCTGAACATGTTTACTCGTGCTCATTTCCATTATAATATCATGCAACTAAAGTTATGTCATTTCTCTGTATAATTCATACAACAATTTTTTTATTAATGTACGAAACAACGACGGCTTATCATTACTAGCAATAACATGCCTCTACTACTCCCGACTTTTTTTTCGACTGAATGTGTATAATTTCCCACAACTATCTCTATTAAATTACCTTTTCAAATATTTTCTCAAGCTTCTGTCAATCATCCATGAATATTACAGAAGCTTCATGAACGTGTTCCGTTTTGAAAAATTTAAAACTCACAAAAAACTTTTAACGGAAACCGTTTAAAAATAAGAAGTGCACTGGTTGTTTTCAATAGAAATACCAGTTTTATAAAAAGGATATTACGGTCATTATAAATATTTTATTGGACGGTTTGATAAGTCGATTGACTAGGGAGTGATTGGGTAGATTAATCTCATGAGACTGTATGATTATTAACAATAAAATTTTAGGTTGTTTCAAGATATTTTTCTTGCAAAACAGACTAACCTATAGAAGTAAAAGTTTATAGATTGAAATAGAATAAAAAATAAGGTTTCAAACCCATCCACATGTAGCGCTATTTGCAATCAAGTTCTCGAAATGTCTTCAATCCAAAAATATTTGAAGCTGTTCATTTTAGGGCAGCTTTAATAGGTTGCAGTTATCTATGACCTTGACATAAATTCTACTCTAACCCAAGGATATGTTACATGGATGTAAGTTTTTTTTTGGCTTTGGATAGCTTGATCCATTCAGCCACCAATTTATTGTACTGTTTGTTCAAATAGTCAGCATAGGAGGTAAAGCATAGTATTAAGTTCATTATAAACACTACATTGACCAAGCAAGTACTCACCATTCACGGCCCTAATCAACTTTAATGATGGTTACTTGGTAAAGAATACCTTACAACAACAACAAGGGGCATTTTTCACGCTAAGGTGCCTTTCATAGCGACTTTACAACACACAATTCGGGAAAAGGAAAGAATTGAATAGATGAGGCTTTTACTTGATGTAGATCCATAGTAAATTATGAAATTAAACAATTTTATTTTGTTGAATCTACATTATATTTAACCTTAAAGTTGTGACGCGTTTCGCTAACACAGTAGCTTTTTTCAAACGAATGGAGGTATAATGAGAAATTTTCAATTTATACAGTGCCTTTAATACTAAATTATACGGATATTTAACAATATAATTATAATCTATTTACAAGGAAATGAAATGAATTTGTCTAAATATGGGATTAACCAAAGTATTTAACAAGTTTACTTGGAAACTCATTCACAACAATCCTACATGAACCTTTCTAGGTAAAACGGTTTAATAAGGGAGAATTGTTAATAGCAAGTTGGTCGTTGAGAAAATTATCTGAATATTTGTTTTTATTTATCTCTAGGGCTTCTAGAAGATTTAATTTGAAGGATTTAGGTTCTATATGTAAAATTTCAAAATTTGAATCGAAAGAGTGTTGGTTTGCTGATAAATGATTTGAATGGTTTGAATCTGATTTTTGGTTGTCAGAACACAAACGTAGTTATGACAACCAAAAATCAGATTAAAACTATTCAAATCATTTATTAGCAATCCAACACTCTTTCGATTCAAATTTTGAAATTTTGCATATAGAACCTAAATCCTTCAAATTAAATCTTTTAGAAGCCCTAGAGATAAATAAAAACAAATATTCAGATAATCTTCTTAACGACCAACTTAATATTAACAATTCTCCCTTATTAAA
This sequence comes from Galerucella calmariensis, assembly GCA_910591675.1. NCBI lineage: Eukaryota > Metazoa > Arthropoda > Insecta > Coleoptera > Chrysomelidae > Galerucella > Galerucella calmariensis. Next base: position 492,599 of record CAJUYG010000070.1, on the reverse strand, counting down.
CCTTTTTACCTAGAAAGGTTCATGTAGGATTGTTGTGAATGAGTTTCCAGGTAAACTTGTTAAATACTTTAGTTAATCCCATATTTAGACAAATTCATTTCCTTGTAAATAGATTATAATTTTATTGTTAAATATCCGTATAATTTAGTATTAAGGCTCTGTATAAATTGAAAATATCTCATTATACCTCTATTCGTTTGAAAAAGCTACTGTGTTAGCGAAACGCGTCACAACTTTAAGGTTAAATATAATGTAGATTTAACAAAATAAAATTGTTTAATTTCATAATTTAAAAGGAAAGAAGGTGAAATATATAACATAGGGATTGACACGAGGAACAAATTGAACAGATATACACTGAAACAGACATCCAATACTAAATTCTTCTTTTAGTCCTTTTTAGAAACTCCCATATGATTTGGTTCAGCCTAGGGAAAAATTACGTATCACTTAGTTTGAATCTGTGGAGGTACGCTTTTACGGTGGCATGATTGCAAATACATCTGACGAACTTGGTGTAAATGTTTCTATTGGCATAATTTGCAGCAAAAGACTCAATTGGTAAAGCAGGATTGATTTTAGTATGAAGGTTTTTGCTTCGATTACATAAGGCATACCATTCAATATCCCAGTTTTGCTTTAAACATTGTCTGCGTGTTGCTGTAAGATCTGTTCTATCTAACCAATTGGTTTCTGTACCTTTTAAGATCGCTTCTTTAGCGAAATTAACTCGAAGTTAACCCGAAATTGTATACGTTAACATACTAGGTGAATGAAGTGCCAAATAACTTGAAGATTTGACATTTGAAAGCATTATATTAATATTGTGAGTTTATAATTTTACCTCCTTTGATGTCTACGATTTTGATGAAATGTATGAGGAGGATATTCCAGGAGAATATTACAGATGCCAAGGATGATATCATTGGAATTGTTAAGGCACCCCGTCAAAATAATCAGTTGAGGAATTCCTGCATATATTTCGTATTAGTAAATATTCTGTTGGGCAACTACTTGGTATCTTAGAGCATCATCATTTAGTGGGGCCAATAGATCGGTTAGTACATACTAATTCATACCATTATTCATCATACTCATAAGGTAAAATAATGACACTGTTGCAGAATAGCGTCAGTCAAAATAGCGTTAGGTTAGCGGCGGACAAAATGCGCCGCACAAAAATAGCGCAACACGAAAACAGCGGCGGACAAAATAGCACTGCGATTAAATAACACCGGTTGAAATTTAAATTGAAAATTAACCAAGTATTAAAATATGAGAAACTATAGTAATTAACTTTTTGTAGTGTAAATGTAAATGCTAATAATAATGAAAATGTAATGATTAACATTACATGAATCCTCCTTTAATGATATTCTAGTTTTCTACACTTTGATCCGTGTCAGCTGGTCGGGAAGCGATATGCCTTGAATTATGATGAAAAGTATTAATTGTTCTTATATTCCTTTTCCAAATCCTATTTCCTGATATTGTTATAGACAGTTACACTTTGATCTCTGACAACAAGCGATGTTGATATGACTATTATTTATGCTAATTTGGCCGTATGCTCTATTTTGATGAATGGGATAGAAGTAAAATAATGGAGCATAATCATTTTTGTGCAGCGCAATTTTGTACGCCACTAATTTTGTTCTGCGTTATTGTTGTGCAGCGCCATTTTGTCCAGCGCTATTTTTGTCCAGTGCTATTTTGTCCCCCGCTGTTTTTGTCCAGCGCTATTTTGACTGACGCTATTCTGCTACAGAGCCAAAATAATAACGGCTGAGAACTAATACACTTTAACCTCATCAAATGACAGCTGCCCTTATGATGACAGGGAGTTATAAAATCAAAAGTTTTCGCTGGTGGAGTTAACTGTATGCTTAACCGAAGATTTAACAGTGAGCTATAAAAGCGGCCCTTAGCTGATGTCATTTAACAGGTCGTTGTTTGTTGTTAACAATTTGAACTTCCATGCAAAATAGTTTCTTTGTTTTTTCTCTGTTTCTTGTGGTATATTCGTTAATTATCTTAATTTTTTCCAAAAAAATAACTAAAAACACAACCAGTAATAATTGACAGGTTAAAAAGTAATCTATAATATGCAATTTATTCAACAATTGCACGAAAACTAATATTATTGATGCCGATCAAGGAAAACTATATGATAAATTCATCGCACAAAATAATATAAGTACAAAATAAATTAAACAAAATATTAAAAAATATATTTCCGTTAAAGAAACTAAATAATTTTTAATTAAAACAAATCATTAAACTTTATGTAGTCTTCCAAGCGGAACGACTTTGAAGAGCACAGGATTTTACGAGTGTATTTAATACCGTCAAGTGTAACTGTCTTTGAATCACCAGGAAGGGCTAGTCTCCACGACGACGTTTTCTCTTGTCTTATTAAAAAAAATAAGAGGAAGTAACGTTGTACGGTCAGAGGACAGCGTGGGATTAACGTAGGCAGTTATTTGTTTCATTTCCAATTTGTTTGGGATCAATAAACATCGAAGATTAAGATAGTAAACAGTTTTATAATTTGAAGAAAGTATTATAAACATTTTTTCCGGAAATAGCTAGGAAATTTTGACATTCCAGACAAAAAAAAAGTTAATATTACCCACACTTCTTTAATGTTATTGGTGTTGTACATAATTGCATATTCGTACTTTTCTTTTCATTTCTTTGGCAATAATTATAATAAAAAACGTATTCACCGCCTCAAGCAGTTCTGGATGAGTCCCAGCAAGGGTAAATCCATCGTCACTTATCATCTTACTTTCGACAACACCAGCATATGAATTTATATGCGACAATATCCGTCCAATTTCAAACGATTTCTTGAGAATAGCATGTTTAACTTGTAGGAAAAGCCACATTTTGGCTTGCACCTTGACTTAACGATCTTCAAGGAATGTTAGGCTTTTCCTACTAGGTAAACAAGGTACTATTAACAGCAATTTTTCCATAAAATGCATTATTTCGAAAAAAAAAAAAAAAAAAAAGGATATAAATAGATCTGTAGAATTGGAATCTGCTTTTAAGCCTTTATGACGCCAATTTATTCACATTCAGTACCTAAAATTCCGCCCAAAATTAATTACACTTAATCATGCAAAAACCAGATAAATTGGAATGGGTTGAAAACATACAGTCAGAATGGAATGTGGTGTTGTGTGGTACTGATCGAATAATATCAGCTGGAGTCCATGATGCTAAGCCCAGGAGTAACGTTCACGCATCTTTGGTGTATCAACTGCTACACCGTGGTGTATTCAAAAAAACATCAGACGACGTGCATGCCTGAGTAGGAACACAACAAACTCCTGGTAAAAAAACCTCGGAGTCGCTGACCAATGAAATATTAAACCTAAGCCAAATGAAGAAAGTTACAGAATTTGCTGCCGAGGACTGGACTGGTTGTTCTGATTGAATCATTCAATTAATCTAGTCTTATATTGTTGACGATAGGGGGAGAAATTACATCCCTTCCAATATATGGATAACCTGTGGTCAGGCCTTTTGAGTCTAGTAATAAGAATGGGCCGACAAGGAACTCTAGCATCAATTGATGCTGAAGATTCTCAATGAATACAAAAGATACAAAATTCTTGTGCAGGACTGATCTATGGAATAAGAAGATTCAGATAAACTTCGCACAATTTTGAAGAATTAAAATGATTAAACATGTTTAATCGAAGAAACTTACATTTAGCAGTTTTTTCCATGAAATATACACCACAAAAACTCAGGCTTATTTACATACCAAACCCTCGTTTGAAATTTGTCATTTTCTTTTTGATATTTATTGTTTAATTAATATTAGTTTTATATTTGTTGAGTATTTTATATTTTTTCTGGCATTGGTGGAGGAACAGGAAAGGACTAACTCGTTTGAACCAATCTAGCCATTTATTCATATTATTTCATATTATTTCATATTTAAAAAATTGTGCCTGTCTCTTTTGTAATGCTCATTTTTTTTTTCAAAAGGAGCCGTCCCTTCGACGGCACCACCTCAGCCTCCTGGTGTTATTGTGGATACTCCTAGTGTTCTGACTACAAACTATTCAGCCAATCCGTTCCCTGTATTAGCTCATACAGGTTCTTTGCTGGTTGGTTGTAGAAGTCTTCTGGAGTCATTTGGGTTCTGCCATACAGTTTCTGCCTTCTGTGGTCCAGCGACTCACAGTTGCATAGTATATGCAGAGCTGTTTCGGTATCCTTTTTGCATCTTCTGCATGTGAGGTCTCCGTTGTACAGCCCTATTTTTTTTAGGTGCTCCTTTGTGGGAGTGTCCCGTAAGTAGCCCCGTTATGGTGCGTAGTTTGTTCCTGCTCATTGAGAGCAGTTCTTTCGATACTTTTTCTGATGGTTCTTTTATGAATTTCTTCCCATGTGTTTGCCTGGGCGTATTCTTCCAGTGTTTATTGTGTTGTTGTTCTTTCATCCACCCTTTTAACCATGACCTCGTAATGCTCATCTTAAACTGTATTGTTCACCTGTATTATACCTGATGTTGAAAATAAATGTACTATATTTATTAAATAATCTTTTGTTGAAATTTTTTACTGTATTAATTCACCTTTTTCGACGAAGTAGTTAATTACAGCTAAATCGCCTTAGAATATTCTTCTTCAAATAGGTATTGTTTTAATAAAGAACAAATCAGATAAAACTTATTCGAAAGTATCTTTTTAATTGCCTTAATGTATAGCAAATTAATTAATGAATTCAAAACTCTATTCTTCAATTCAGTATAACATACCATTAAAAATATTTGTAGCAATGAGCAACTTGTAAAGTAAAGGTATCTAATTATCGAAAATTTTTAGTCTAGACTATGAGCAAAATTGACACAGTCATCGGTTTTAATGGCGCCAACAGGCATGGTTATTAAAATATTCTAAAAATCACTGAAAAATAAAATGAATATCTACAAAAAAAATTATTCAGCTACTTGCCCAAACTCATGTTTATTAAAATAAACTATTTTCATTTGCATATCATTATCATACTTTTAAAGAAATTTCGTATTCTCTCCCTATTATTATACGCCGCAGAGAAGTCCACAAGTTTTTTTTTTTCAAAAAAGCAGAATTTTAATACTACTCTTACCTATCAATTATAACCTAACCGCAAGAATCCATTTGAATTTCCATATACAGTAGTCGTTGTATTAGAAGTACAACGTAATATTAAACATCCGACTACTAGAAACTAAAAATTATTGAGATTAATAAATATTATGCATACATTCAGTCACGAAAGTATTATGATTTGAAAAGCCCACATTATTATTATTATAGTATGTATATTATTGTATATTATTTTAGTATATTAAATAATTATATTTATTATATGAATGAGTATGTATGTGTAAGTATGTACGTATGTGTGTACATGTAACGTAACTATTTTTCTCGCAGAAAACGGTATAAAATTGCGTGAAAAATTATTTCTAGAATATAATATGGCCATATCTGAAAAAATAGAACTTCGGTGCGCGAGCGACAACGGCTTAGAGTGGCTAATAGGGTACAAGCATAAATTTTGCTATTGGTGGGAATTGACGCTTTATCAGGTCTCCTAACACCTTGCATGCCTATTTTTCCAAAAAAAAAAATAACTTTACTTTTAAAACGACTTTAAAAATCATAAAATTTGAAAGTCCGCCAAAACGCGCTTTACGTCATAAAGATGGCTGCCCCATGGTGTGACGTCATTTGTTTACGTTCTTATTCGTGTATCACGCTCTGAGTTCTTGTGACCTAATTTGTTTCTGAAAGCTTTAAAAATGGATAAAGCCGAAAAAAAACTTTGTATTCCAAGTATTGCATTGTTCCAGTGTGTAAATCAAAGTCTATTAAAACTCCAGACAAAATATTTGTTACTTTACCTGGTGGCGCAAGCAAAAATACACTTAAGAGAAGGGCGTTACTTTTGTTTGTGAAGACCATTTTAATGTAAGTACCTACTTCTTTGCTGGTAGTTTTTATTCTTAAATAGTTTGAGGTTATGTACCTATATGTCTAAGAATCAACCATAAAAACATCATATTCTTACGACCACACATCGAAATATGGTTGGTATATATTATATAAATAAAACACTGTTTAAATCGTACTTACGATAATGCTTTAACTCCTATTATTTCCTCTGCATTGAAGCAGCTGTTTGACTTCATAAATTCAAGCAGCATAAATGAGTCTACTTTGGGCAAGTTATCAGTTTGTGCTTTCACAAAACCTTCGCTAGCCATATCTTTACTCACAAAATATGAAAGAATCGTTACTTAACACTGAACTAGTAAATAAAATATATTCTTCCAAAATTTTTAAAATATCCTCGGAAATATCGAATATTTATGTCCACTTTCCACTTTACGTTGACTTTTAGAAATGAAAAAAAGCACACACAAACACGTAATGGTCTCAAACAAACATATAAATGATATTTTTACGTCGATGAAGCAATTAATAGTTAATTAACAATATAAACACACAACTACACATAACCTAATGCAATACCGGTCATATTGACATAAGTAAACACAAGAGATATGACATCACACGTTCATCGGTAGCGTTCGGAAATCCTCGGGTTGTGGTCGGAAAGTGCATTGAAATTTGAATTTTATTTTAAAATTTGGGAGTAAATTCCAATGGAAACTGGTTTATTTCCTATTATTATTATTATTTACTATTATAAATTAATATCCAAGTAAATTATGAAATATGCGTGTACTCTATTCAGAGCGAAATTGAAGGAGCAGAATATGAATATGTTGGTTCTAGTAGTCACTCTTCAATAAAAGTGATAGAACAAGTTTTTTTTCTTCTCAATAATCCAACACCTTTACAGTCCAAATAGAAGTTTTGAACAATCTCGTGTGAGATTAGGGGAGGGGAGAGGGAATTGAGGAAAATCTTACGATATCTCACCAATGGGGGAGGAAGGGGTCGAAAAATTCTCAAAAACGCCTCACGTAATTGATGGACGCCCCCTAACTTCTACTTATTTCCTGTGGAAAGTCTCGGTAGCTTCTTTAATTCTATTTCCCGGAAAAATTTTAGGTTACCTGCAGGCTTTAACTTAGGTGAATCTCCCTCTTCTCTACAGTAGTTTCCCAGGCGTTGTTCCCTAGAATTCTGAATTTCTGTGCAATTCGCCAGTATGTGAATATAGTTTTCTTCATCCATGCCACAGAATTTACCTTCTCTATTCTCCACTCTTTTTTTAGGTGCCCACTCAGGCGACAATGTCCTGTTAGAATCCCTTAGTGTAGTTATACTTTGACTTATGCATTCATTTGATCTAAACTCAGCAGATGATTGTCTAAAGCCCTACTAGATCTTTCCAATGGTCTCTTTTTTCGGCTTTGCCTATTTCTTACAATATTACATTGGAGCTGATATCGCAAAAGGGTTTCCTCACCTAAAAGGGTGTTTAAGTCCTCCTCTTCGCTAGTTCATCTGCCATTTCATTTCCTTCTATTCCAGTGTGTCCTGGAATCCACCGTATGTTGACTATATTGTTCTCGCCTAGTTCATTGAGTTTGCCTAGGTATTCCCTCACCATTTTGGAACTGATTAACACGTTGAGAATACAACAAGAACAAGTTTGCAAAGATTGATTTATTAGAACTGGAATTAGAGGCGTTTTTTCATAATAACGTTCTCTTCCACTTTTCCCCACCTCTTATTTATGGAAACAATGACATGAAAAATAGCAAAATTTAAACTATCCTCCAATTACTTCCTCTAGCGGTGTAGAGTTTATCCAACCATCCTTTGCCGTTACATCATACATTTTCCAGATTGCTCTCTCATTCATGAAATGGATGAGACGGTATTATGACGTACTTTGACAGTTCAGTTGTCATATTTCGAAAACAATTCTCAACATATGTCATAGATTATAATTTTGAGGTTAAATGTAAAATAATATTCAACTATCTTCTGTAAGTTCCTTGTGGCATTATTTATTATTTTTTCTCTTATTTTTTTGGGAAACAAACCACAATAATGTTTTTTATTTTATGAACAGAATTTTGGTCTTGCCTTTCACCAATTCTATGGAATATTTACATGGAATATTTTGAAGCCAAAATAGTAAATAATCAAAAATTAAAACCAATTGTCTGGTGGAGATATGTAGACGACATTTTTGCAATATGGCCTTACGACTTAGTATCTCTGAATGAATTCTTAACGTATATAAATGAAGGAGAAAAATCTATAAAATTTGAAATTGAAATTGAAAAAACAATTTTTTGCCACTTTTAGATGTTCTTATCAATAAAACACCTACAGGGTAGGGAACAAGTGTTTATCTTAAGACAACACACACTAATAGGTATTTGAATTTTGCATCAATTCATGCTATAAGCGCTAAAAAAGGGGTAGTAAAATTGTTTGTTCTAATGATAATCATTTCACAAAGGAGAAAACTCTACTAAAAAATGTTTTAAATGCCAATAATTACCCGGCAGAATTTGTAAATAAAGAAATTAAGAATATAGCGAAGGGCTCATTGTTAATACCCCATTGAATAACAATAATATTAATAATTCAGCTAACATAATTTTTAAAAACTTGACAATACCGTATGTTAAAGGGTTCATCAGAAAGAATTAAGAAAATTGGTAATCAATTCAATATTCGAACCAGCTTTAAATCTAACTTTACTTTGAGATCTATCTTAACAAAAACGAAACCAAAAAATGAAGAACAATCTTCAAAAAATTGCATATATCAGATATCTTGTGAATGCTACAAATTCTATTTAGGTGAAACATCTAGACCATTGAAAGTCCGAATAAGTGAACATAAAAAATATATCAAAGATAGGGAGTTCTTTAAGACAGGTATTTGTAAACATGCTTGGGAAGAGGGGCATAAAATTCAATGGGATTCGACAAAAATAATATTGAAAGAGTCCAATAATAAAAGACGAAAAATCAAAGAAAGTGCTTTAATACAACTAAATGCAGATAAATGTGTAGCTAGTATTTCAGCCGAATGTAGTCAAATTTGGTTACCAATGTTAGAAAGAGAAATTTCCAATAATCAATTACCTGCGTTATCAGGATAGCATCATAAGTTTTTATCCACGTTTTCTTATGATTTATCATTGGAATAGTTGTTAATCGATACACACTTCAATACACAAAATCACCAAACTGAGTCATACATATTTTGAAAACAAAAATAATTATTCACAAAAAAGTAACAACAAACGCATTTTATTAACATTTCCAAAATAAGCGAAAAAAAGCGATATCCCAATAAAAACCGTTCCTGGAACGTGCACTTCACTGGATTCCATTTCTAGTAGACTATCATATCTTTGGAATGTCATAAAATAAAATATTTTATTTCACATTTTACCAGAGATGTGATCTACTATGAATGGACCTCAATAAAATTTGACAACAAAGTTTTGTAGTCTTAAACTTCAAAATATTATTGATTGTCTAGTTGTCATATTTTTTCGTTGTGTCAAATGGGGACCAAAAATTATTTTATTATTAATTAATCTTGACAAAGGTAGCTGGAACGCTACCGAAACGTTGAAATAAAAAAAATAAAAAACATTATTGTGGTTTGTTTCCCAAAAAAATAAGAGAAAAAATATTCAACTAATATAAGACATACGTAAAACAGCAGAATACGTCACCTATTATGACGTAACGGCAAAGGATAGAAGTATGTAAGTAATTTCCAGGTTTTTATGGAACTACCTACTTTTATTGTAAAAATGTTTGCCCGAATATGTATCTACTATAAACATTCCTGATATATGCCGAAAGACACCCGGTACACTGAGTCCATGCAAATATTCAATAGAACCTGATAATCTAAATAATTTCATAGCATTTCCTCGAAAGCACGTTTGTTGGAAACAATCAACACAGTTAACGCGTATACTAACCTATGTAATATCTTCACTTTGTACATACGCAAGTAAATCTATTTGAGAAATTCTTGTGGTTTCAGAAAAAATGCTCAAGTAGTTCAAATATTCCACTACGGCAGCAGGGGTTGTCGTCTTCTAAGGAACGACACAATAACATAACCTAGAAAATTCCACTGGTGGATACCTAATAAATAAAACTGCCGGCAATAAAAAGTTCCCCGTACTAGTAAAGCGTTAGTTAGCAGAAGATTCAACTAAAAAAACAGGACCGTGCTAAGATAACTGGCAAAAAAAAATTTGTGATAATTTAAAAATTTATAATTCAATTAGATGAAATGGAGAATTCGAGAGTGTGCCTGCAATCTTGTACAGGTTTTAACTCGGCGATTTGTATAACGAAGATTGTAGAGAATGCGCGGGACAAAACATTTAAATATTAATAGCCAGGCTCTAATTAAAGCTATCAGCAATCCGACAACTAGTCTCGTTAAAAGTTTTGAAGAATCCCTTAAGGGGAATCTATCGGCAAAGATTTGACAAAATATCGAAGTATTTTTGGCAAAGAATTTTGAGGTAATGGATGTATTGAAAATTAAAAAAAAATATATCATGTAGATTAATGTTGAACTTAGAGTTCTCATCGAATAAAAACTTTGAAATGCTAACCAAATTACAATTACATTAATTACACATGTTAAGCAAAGTTTGAGCCCTTGTAAATATTAAATATGGATTAAATGGAAAAACTAATTGATAAGAAGTCTAATTTGAAGCTTTATGAATACTATATAAAAATTTCAGAATCCTCAAATCACTTATGACCGTACAATTCCTTATTGAAATTCGGTTGCTACCACTAAAATATCGGATAAAAATCCATCTCTCGCTTTTCTATCCTTCTATGACTGACATTGTCTCTCTGCTCCGGTAGTCGCGTGCCGTTCCATTGTTGATACAACGCTCGCCGGTCTCGGCGGTCTCCCAGTTCAGTACTGACGAAGCTTATAGAGTAGTACATGAACCAAAATCCGCTTGGACCGCTTGGCTACCTACATGTTGCGGAGCTTTCATATTTCTAATAAAATTTTCGTTATGAGAACTTAAACGTGAGGACGTAGGGAAACAAAAAAATATACAAAGCATAATTGTGCAAGGTCGAATTTGGTAGATGCCCCTTAATAGGCTGGCATTGGTATAGGAGGTGGATGAGGCACATGAGGGGAATGCAGGTATTGAATTGGCGGACCAGTTAGCTGAAGAAGGTTCTGAAGGAGACTTCATAGAACTGGAAACATTTTGTGGAATCACAAAGGTCATTTCTATACAAATAATTTACTGATAAACAACGTAGACAAGGAGCTTTCAGTGAAGCAATTGAAACCGGGTAAGAGACATTTGACGACATTCACCTTCTGGTCACTAGACACTGAGAGAGAAAAAATTGTCCTCCATAAAACACCCACCACTCTCCGGAGAGGTGAATGCGACATTATCTCCCTGCTGTTCTGTAGCTTTATCTCAGTGGAGGAACACTCCAAAGCAAGTACACTGTAAAAACGGCTGAAGAACTACTGAATATCAGTAGAAATAAGTTAGGAATTATTACAGGTTATTTAACTGGTCATGCCCCGAGTAAAGATCACCTGCATAAAAGGCTGTGGCCTATATTGTACAATAAGCCAAGAGGCTGCGGTGCTCCTGGTATAAGTAAGGCTTCCAAAAAGGAAAAAAATAGCTTTCTCTTTTTCACTCACAGAATGGCAATACAAAACATAATTATTCACCGAATCTGTATATATGTATTGTAAATTCCGTTGACTTCGCTTTTAAAATCTGAATCGTTTATTTTTTTGTGTCATTTGTTTTTGTATTCTCATTAGTATCATCAATTTACTTCATTTTTTTTTCACAACTCAACTCAAGATTTTTTCTACATTTTTATAAGTGGGAATTTCATAACAATTTTACCACAGATTATAAAGAGAACAGATACGAAAGCTTGACAGAGAACAGTAAAAAGAGAGAGAGATGGGTGGACATACCCATTTAAATGCCCATCCTCTTATGTCGACTACGTTCGGGCTGCTTCGCGAAATTTGTCAACAGTGTTGTCAATTTGCATAATATTTCTTTCAATTTACGATCATAGGTCAAATATTTTAAAGCATTTTTTTAAGTGTGATTGTTATACAGATACAAATATTCGATAAATACTTGTTCTAAATCAATTTTAATAACATTAAAAGGATTATACAATTAAAAAGATTATAATGTATAAAAATCATACCATAAATATATACTTTTTTCACAAACCACATCCTTGGCAACCATGCACAATAACGATGACGGCTAACCTAACCTAACAATCAGAACGTCAAAACATGCTCAAAATCACTTGTAATCTGATCTCAAAATTCATAACGCCATTTTTGTTCGCTTCATTGTTTGATGGTGTTCAATCGGCGATATTAATTGTGTTATTTGACTAATCGATTGTGCGTTGTGTTAATATTAACTATAAAAATATAGTGGTATAGATTATTATTCTTATAAAATGAATAAACATCACGGCGGAGTGTATTGTTCATACAGAGACTGTCCAAATAAATTTTATTCTGAAAGAAAAATAAAGTTCTTTCGATTTCCAAGGGATGAGAGTATTTAATTTAATACCCCGCCCTATGATAAAAGAAATTTTAAAGTTTTTAATATTAACTTTAGTGCTACAAATTATTATCAAAATTCTCCCTTGCATAGGTGTATATTGTATTCCCTTTGATAATAAATAAATTAAGAATTATTTGTACTTTAAAATTTGGTTGATTTTTTGTGTTATCTAAAAATGTATTCATTAATTAATCTCCCAAGAGTAATGACTATTTATAACAAATCATAGGAATGTACATATGGGTATTTAATAAATACATAAATATATATTCGATTATGATTATTGTTTTAATTCATGGCGCAGTTTTAAAAAATTAGTGGAAACTTCCAAAAAAAACTAGATACGGCACTAGAAATTGTTATTGTCCCCGAGTCAACACTGCAAGTTGGTAAGAAATTCAGAAAATATTTTAAACTGGCAACATCGCGGCCATACCGAGTTAAAGGTCCAAGGTCATTGACGACGGAGCTGAAAATCGTTTGATGTTTTACTTCTCTTTATAATCTGTGATTTTACAGTAAACATTAACAACGTTAGTATTTCGTGGGATGCACCGTTGTCAGATACATTTCAATATAACCAGCTTTAAAAACAGAAAATATTACAGAAACACAAATTAATATCAATTGACATTGACCTATAAAAAATTATCGTTTCCAACCGACTCTTAAAAGGTGTTATTATAGGTTCCCGCAAATACTCATTACCATAAAAGTATACTAGACGGTGTCAGCACCTATAAAAATTAATTTCAACTTTAAAAGGTGTTGAAAGTAATAGGTTCCGCCATAAAAGTATCATTAAGGACAAGAAGCGTACTCTAACCTGGTCATTAGCCGGTGTTTTCAATTTCGCCAGAATTCTTTCAACATACAAGCTTAATATTCATTTACCTATCCAGGTATTGGCGTTTTGTCACAACAACAATGACGCTGAACGTCAGTCTAATGATCTTATACACTATCAGTGGAACAGAATAAGCAACTGAAAATAGATTCTTGACAGATATTTAATTCTAAAATTGCAAATTACATCTCACTATATTTATGTAGATGTAGATCGGTTGTACTTCATACTGCTGTTCGTTTTTAGGGGGGGGGGGATTGCAACATGAGTTTGGTATTTGCTATTTTATCTATTATACTTGCTGGTAAATATGGAAAGAAACTGACAATCGTTGGCAAAGCTTCATTTATTAGTTTTTTTCTTTCCGTAGGAAATATCTTCAGTTCTCTTTTAATAACGTTAATATTTTATTAAAATTATTTCACGTACTGTTGGACAGAAAAAATACAGAGACGGATGTGTATATTTTTTATCATTTCACCTCTAGCTGAACAACTTTTCACAACACATGTTTTTACCATCATTGCTAGTTTATTTTTAATTTTTTAAATGGAAACACTATTATACATAGACATTTAGGTTGGGTTAGGCTTGCGTCAATTGAGTAGATAAAAACTGCATTGCTCACGGCAATACCAGCGCGTAGCAGAACAAAAACATTTTTACAAATATTAATTTTCAAAAAAACTACCGGTATCTATAAGCAAAAATAATTTGTTATAATAAGAAGTCATAGGGGTGAAAATAATGATTCCTTGTCATATAATGGAGGCAGTTAGCAAACTTCAAGTAAATTATCTGCATAATAGCTGGTAATTACAAGTTTTTTTCTGTAGTAATTAAATTAAATATGTTCCTATTATAGTGTTAAATATCACTCCTTGTAGAAACTCTCTGAGAATATCAACACGTGACCGTTATTAGATCAAGAAATAGAGTGAGGAAAGTTCAAATCAGGCAGTTTTACTTCCTTGAATATCGACCAGTGGAGAGGTTTTTCATAGTTTTATCCTACAATTATCATCATCAGTACGTCTGACCCTAGCTTTGCTAAGGTGTCTGCCATTTCATTGCTTACAATACCCTCGTGCTTCGGGACCAGTTTGACTGTTTCTCTATTATTGTTTTCCAGAGCTAGAAGTTTTTGTAGGCAGTCCCAGACCAGTCTAGATCTCTGTGCTGCCTGACTATCTGAGTGTATATGGTTTTTCTCGCATCTATACCCCTTTGTGATGTTCCTATGTCAGTTTTAGATCCGTCTGTTTACTATACCAACGTTCCTTCCTAACTAATTGCTTCCAATACATCCCAGTTTAGCTGGATATGGTTTGGTTGGTTGTCGCTAATTGTGGCCAACATGTTATCATTTCTCATTTCAAAAACCGAATTTCTGATAACATGTATGATTCTCAAATGAGTATGGGTGCCAATTCCCATTGCAATCTCTGGGGCGATTCTTGCTTCTGCCTCAACTGAAGAGGCAGAATATTGAGAATGGTTTCCATTCCTGCTGTCGGGCTGCTTCTCGTTGCACCCGTTATGCACAGACAGGCAAGCCTCTCAAGCCTCAGGCTTTTTCTTCATCTTTTTTTGGCCAATAGACTAGGGCTCCATAGGTGACCATGGGACTCACTACAGTTTTGTACAGCCAGTCTACGATCCATGGATTCAGTATCCTATCACCCGCTTAGCAGGTATCAGCACTATTTTGACTTTATTGGAAATGTAGGTGTACATTCAAGGTTAGATACTTGAACTCCTAGCTTAGACACAGCTGCACGTTGAAGAGGCTTGGCAGTTTCAATCTCTCAAGCTTCCTTTCTAGCAGTTTTTGCTAGGTTCAACCTTTAGGATTCCCCTCTTACAACATTTCTCCACCGTTTCCCTAATCACTTCCCTCTTCCCTTTGCTTTACCTTGAATAATATAAAAAGATTTGAACATAGGTAGCACGGATATAGTCAAAAGCGCTCTAATCGTGCGGGTTTAAAGGTCACCAGCCATATGTATCAAATCAGAAGACACAGAGATTACCAAAATGTGAGATTAGAGGAAAGTCACCAAATATGAAATACCATTTTGTTTTTGGGATATAAAAAAAACTTCATATAAATTAAATCAGTTTAATGTTTTTACTAATCAGTCATACATTTATATGTAGTAATTAACAGCCTTTAATCAAATATATTAGTTATCAAATTAAAATCTAACACAAAAAACAAAATCACAAATGAGTAACCAAATATGGAACAAAGACATACTCACCGTTTTCGTTTTCTTCTAATGCGTTTAATCATAACTTTCAAATAAAGTCCGTAAGATAAATAAGACAGACTTATGCAATTTTGACGGGAAAAAGAAGGATATGTTTTTAGTTTTCAGCGATTCTAAAAAGTCTTTCACCAGCGAAGTTTTTATTTAAATGTCAGTTTGACAATTCAAAGTGACAATATATGATGTAGCTATCTTGGTAGGGGAGCGGGGGGCACGTTGTTACAATTTTTAGATAGTTGTTAATATGACAAAAGCTATCAAATAAATTATACATTTGATAACTTGTAATGTTAGTATGTCTATTTAGCTATGAAAATATGACTGAAAAATTATTAAAATTTATGTAATTTTTTCACAATGGAGAATTTAACTAAACAAGTAGATTGTAACATCTTACCCCGGAATTGGGGCTAGTTGTTACATCATCGGGGCACGATGTTACGGTAGATAAATGAACAAAATCATCAGTGATATATATTTTTTTATTAGTATTTCAAAACGATATAAACAATAGAGATCACTTTATACAGTCTTCTAACATTTATGAGTAATTATAATATCTATTATGGTAATTTTTATAGAGGTAGGTAACAATATCACACACAAATATTAAATCAGTCTTCATCAGAATTGCAATTAATGCAAATGAATGAGCAAACATTTCCCGTTACACATTTGACATGGGCCCACATTTTGCATTCTAAACATTCTACCCAATCTTCTTTTATCGAGGTGCTATATACTTTACATGTAACAACTTACCCCAAACAATTGTAACTACTTGCCCCATGGCACGTTTTTTAATATAAATTGAAGTCATTATTAATGGATATCGGTAGTAGAATAAAACAATATTGTAAATTAAAGGTAGATATATTATGAACGTTCAAGGTTAAAATTTTTGACAAAATAAAAAGTATAGTCATCAGGAATCAAAAATTTCGTAAAGGATTTTTTTACTTACTTGGTTGAAATCGGGACACACGCACACAACCTAGCAGCTCAGCGCTTTGCAGGTCACTGATTGTTTTTATATAATGCACGATATTATAAGAAAACAAATGAGTTCAATTATGTCCATCAAAGAGTTTAAAATCCCGGTAAAAAACGCGTGTAACTTCTTACCCCTGTAACAACGTGCCCCTCGCTCCCCTACATCTATGTAGCTATCTTCATGTTAGTTAAAATAATCTTCTTCTTCTTCTCTCCGGGTGTATTTGTTATCTCACATTTTGGTAACCTCTGTGTTTTTTGATTTGATACATATGGTTAGTGACCTTTGAACCCGCACGATAAGAGTGCGTTTGACTATAGTTCAAACTCTTCTAAATATGTTTTAAAGTCACAATATTTTAATGACAAAAGATCACAAAATGGTGAAATAAACATAATACCGATATACTAAATAGTATAACACTTACGTAAACAAACATAATAGCTGGTAATACTCGTTTATTACTTACCTTCAAAATTTTCTGCACGACAACAAAACAAAGCACGCCTGCCACACGTGAAGCATTCGCGCTACTGACTCGATGGTGTGGGTGCGATAGTTAGTAGACCGAATGAAACAGAAGATGGTCGAGTGCTGCGTTTCATACTTATAGTCTTAGAGAAATGAAGGCATTCAATATTAGGATACTATTCCATAATTGGTGACTTTCCTCTACAAATATACCCTACACACTGGTTGACGAATTTCCACTTTTTCATTCATTCTCGAAATAATCTAATAGATTAAGTACCATTTTTTTTTTGTTTGAGGATGAAAAATACCGGAAAATTTCTTGATTATTCATATTGTCACTTTGAATTGTCAAAGTGACATAACTGACATTTAAATAAAAACTTCGCTGGTGAGAGACTTTTTAGAATCGCTGAAAGCTAAATACATATCCTTTTCTCTCCCGTCATAATGGCATAAGTCTGTCTTATTCATCTTACGGATTTTATTTGGAAGTTGTGATTGAACGCAATAAAAGAAAACAAAAACGGTGAGTATGTCTTTGTTGAATCGTATGATCCGCATGATAAAACTGCATTTGACCATATTCTTTTTTCTAATAAATTTTTGTCGTCTCCTGTTTGCGGAAATAACAAAAGGACGAATTATCCTTTTGCGTTACATGGTATAATTCGATTTGCAATTGAATATCTATGAGAAGTCTTTTACGGTATGAAATCGTTCTTTTTTTTTGTACGATCTCAGGCCGGTTTCGTTCACCGGTAATTAACACGTAAAAACATTAGATTGTAACAAAATGCGGATCCATCCCTGAAGGAAAAATGTTTAAACTAAAAGAAGAAAAGTTGGATACTGCGAACGACGTCGCGGCATACCTGATGTTGGCGGCGCATCAAAGGGAGAATGCGGTCGTAGCGATGTGCCATTGTTTTCACACACTGAATCGCAGCAAAAACGAGGGCGGCTGCGATCAGCGTACTCTTTGATTCGCATTGCGAACGTCATTTGTTAGCAGACAAACGAGTATCGTCCGGTACTACTCTTGTTACTCCGATCTCTTCGGACTTGGAGGGCAACTGGGAAGTGAGTTATTACTACTGGTAGATTAACAAAGATCGTTTACTACTTTTCGAGTTGTTTGATTCGATTTTTTTTTTCATTATATAACATGCTATCTGTTATTACAGACACGTACAAGAAACGCTAGAAGCTCCGGAATAACTATGGATAACAAATTTACTAAAATTTGGTGGTTTATTATAAGATGAAATGGAATTTGATAGCTGCTTATCCATTTCCAATAGAACACCCTATGAATTTTTGCATTTTACGTTTATGAATACGTTGGTATACTTAGAATTTGAAAGTTTTAAAAGTGATGTATCTATCAACAGAGCTGCAAATTCCCAACTGGCGACGTCACGTATGCTCTAAATCTATGCTACAGATAATATCAGAGTTTAACCCATGCGAGTGTTTCCTAACTAATTAACTACTGATTTGTCCTAGGCATAAGTTAACTGGCCTTTGGTGGTCAGTTATGGTATAAATTTATCCCAGCCAAAGTGAACAAGAGACTAACCATTTTTTTTGGTTTTCATATTTACTTTCAAGTATTTTCAAGTCTCTATAATAAATCTATAAATTCCCGCTTAATTTGTTGCCAAGCAGCTTCTTTTTCCCGAGTAGACACAAAGAACGTTTTCACTTTTGTACTTATTTACTAGTTCAAACAACAACTTCACCTCTGTCTCTTAAAAGTTCTTGCTTCTACTTTTTTAACGAGCCATAAAAATAGGCACACTAGGCCAATAGCTTACACAAAGATCTGTGGCTAATAAAAAGAGAAAATTAACAAATATTTTTGATAAATTATTCGATTACTGATCAGTGACAACTTGGACAAACTGCGAACATAACCTCCAATTTGTCCTAACAGGGTTGCCAACGTCCTAGCCGGAGGGGATAAACTAAACGGATCACAAAAATTATATGGAAAACCGAAGGGTGGGTTAAACCTTTGTGTACAAACTATCCTAGGTTAGTTTCTCCTAAGGATAAATAGATAAATGGGAAACCGTGCCTAAGATGTATAAATTAAAAATAAAAAGAACTATCTAGGTACAAGTTTGTTGTGCGGGTCGATTGATTGGTTCGTCCCCATAAGTCAAGAGGCTTAGAGTCCTCGGCACCTCAGCCTTTAGGCTTATTGTGGTCTTGGTTGTGCCACTTATGTGACTTATGTGTAGAGACCAGTAGTCCTTATCAGGCTCAACAGTCTTTTTACTAGGAGAAGCCCTTCTTAGAGAAATCCTCCCTTTGATACTCTATTCATATCTTTCCCTAGTCTATATCTCCAATGAGACAATGCTTCATATTCGATATTTTGAGAGATATCAAAAAATGTTATTAACAAAAATAGTAGATGGGCTGAAGGTCCATATATTGAAATTATATCGAACTATACAGAGTGCGGCATAACTCCGTTACAAAACAAACATATGATTTTCCAAATGAGAACCCCTGTATATTATACCGAATTCGGATTGGTCACATTTTTTTGAAGCTTTTGATATAAGATTTTGCCACGTTATACAAAGTCCTTCAAAAGATATGGACACGTTTATGTGAAAATCGTAGGTAAATCAACGCTCTGTAGCTTGTTGCACGTTAAAGAAAAAAAATGTATTTTGCCTAACAGAGTTTTGTAATATGATGCAATATCTCCGTATCCTATTAAATTTCAATTATATTCTTTCTTGTATACAGGGTAAACGGAAACTCGAGCCTGTCATTTTCTTTCTTATTTCAAATGGAACACCCTATATTTCATAGCAAAAATAGAATCCTCGATTATGTAACTTTAATTCTTGTCAAGCATTACCTATACCCAAAGTTTATAAAAACACACTTATTTTGTAATATTTATACTGACCTATTATGTTAAAGCATTAAACGTTTTATGTAACAAAAAATCCTAATTAATAGTAAATTTAAATGAACAATTTATTCTAAACAAAACTAGCCACCAAAAGTATAATCCCAACCGTAATATTAAACTGAAGGTTCAAAATGTTCACCGTTAATATCAATGCAATGCTGCAGAATTGTTCAAATGATTGACTAACATTTGTCAGCATATCAACGTTAGCAGATCGAAATGCCGCACTAATTATCCTTTTCATGTCATCTCTAATAGCCAGGGATTTTATAAACTAATTCCTTACAAGACCCGAAAAAAATAAATATACTTTTGTTAAATCGGGTGACCGAGCTGGCCAATCAGTTGGGCCCCCTCTTACAGCATTGCATTGATGTTAATGGTGAACACTTTGAACCTTCAGCTTAATATTACGGTTAGAATTATACTTTTGGTAGCTAGTTTTGTTAAGAACTAATTATTCATTGAAATTTATTATCAATTAGGATTTTTTGTTACATAAAAGGTTTATTGCTTTCACATAATAGGTCAATGATAATAGTTTACAATAAATATTACCAAATAACTCTTTTTATAAACTTTGGGTATGGGGAATGCTCGACAAAAATTAAAGTTACATAATCGAAGATTCTAATTTGGCTATAAAATACAGGGTGTTCCATTTGAAAGAGGAAAGAAAATGACAGGTTCGAGTTTCCGTTCACCCTGTATATAAGAAAGAATATAATTGAAGTTTAATAGGATACGGAGATATTGCATCATGTTACGAAAATCTGTTTGGCAAAATACATTTTTCTCCTTCAACGTACAACAAGCTACAGAGCGTTGATTTACCTACGATTTTCACATAAACCTGTCTTTTGAAGGACTCTGAATAACGTGGCAAAACCTCCTATCAAAAGCTCCAAAAAAATGTAACCAATCCGAATTCGGTATAATATACCTACAGGGGTTCTCCTTTGAAAAATCATATGTTTGGTTTGTAACGGAGTTACGCAGTACTCTGTATAGTTCGATATAATTTCAAAATATGGACCTTCAGCCCATCTACTACTTTTGTTGATAACATTTTTCGATATCTCTTAAAATAACCCATATACCGAAGTTTGTCGTAAGATTGGTACACCCTGTATATGCCGATTGTATGCATGTGTTTTCTTGGCAGTGACCGGTGAGTAATTCCGTCACTCTCCTTATCTGGCCCCTGCTGAGTTTTAATATTTCGTTGGTCAGCATATCCGAGGGTTTTTTGACCAGGAGTTTGCTGAGTTATTGTTTTGGCACGTATCAATACTGTTTCCACAACGAGCCGAAAAGGAGAATTTTTTTTGAACAAATAATTTTGCCCATTTTCATAACTTCTCCGGCTTTTCAATAGAGCGTGAACCTTTTGATGATCAGTATGGGTATATGTGTTACGTTCCAAGCCCGATATTGCACAGAGCGGCTTTGTACAAACGATTTTGTACGAAGTACGGAAGGGGAAGGGATCATTTTGTACCATATCGAAATTTGCTTCTCTTTCCCCTTCCGGACTTCGTACAAAATCACATGTACAGAGCCGGCTCCGTACAATATCGGTCTTGGTACGTAACATAAGTAAGTACCACTTTTTACAATAAGATTTTTAGCAGCATTGGCCCAAGTATATAAAATTGGCATTTAAGATAACAAGTGGGGAATTGTCATGTCAAACTGAGGGGAAAATTATGTAGGATTTACCAACAAAATGGGATCACAGTACTAATTTCTATGATCCTCTACAGGTTTCGATGGTATTAAGATCCAGTGAAGATGCTGACAGTACGTAAGATCTAAATCGTACTGAAATCAAGATATAACTATAAATCTCTCAATATATTACAAGAATATAATTGGAATGGAAACTTTAATTACACAATTTTTCTGTGGAAAATAAAAAAATCAAATAACTCATTGTTCATTGATCAAAAAAGAAATGTATCGAGTTGCAGTGAGAGCATCAGCAGGTACACGAGGGTCGGAGGCATGTTTTATCGATTGTAAAACAGCGTGTCGTCTTTTGGAACAGCAGCGACCCCTGCTGAGCACTACTGTTTAATTATACCGTATATTATTCCGATGAAAACATACACTGAAGACGTCTTTGTAACTCATAATTAGACAAAAAAGGTGTTAGCCGCTATTGCATAATTATTTATACTCCCGACAAAAGGTGATTTTGAGTTTATTAGGTTCGCTATTATCAATCAGGTGATGTTGATAGGTTCTTTATTGGGTTATTTGTGTCGGTATACTTGAAATCTCTTTTTTTTTGTTATAATGTCAAACTGGATTCCATCAATCAGCTATCAATAACCAGTTCAATGAATCTTAAATAGCTTATAGATCAAATCAAATAACAGTGAATGGAGTTTTTTAATTATTTCTATACGTACTTTTAAGAAAATGCTAAGTATCTATAGAAAAATTTGGGTACAGGAAAAAATGCCACAAGATTGGACCAGATCTCTCATAGTTCCGGTATATAAAGACAAAGGCAGTAAAAAGGACTGCAATAACTATAGAGGAATTACATTACTATGTACTGCCATGGAAATATATGAAAAAATAATAGACAAAAGACTAAAGAATGATTTGATAAGACTCTAAGTAAGTTTATTCTCGTCTGGCAAATTTTAAGGAGGTTATTGATGTGCATTGTCCATTTAAGCTGATAGTCAAATGTAACTCCTAAGAATCTTACGCTTTCCTTCTGTTCTAATTGTTTCCCATTCAGATGTAGACTAATGTTGGCTTGGTCTTTTTTCCTAAAAACTATTAAGTGGGTTTTTGTTGAGGAGAAGGTTAAACCAGTTGTACTGGACCAGTTTTCTAATTTGTTGAGGTAATTTTGTAAAATATCTTGGGATAAATCTAAGTCTTTACTTTTTGTGTAAATTAAGAGATCATCTGCGTAAAGACTCACTTTTACTGGTAAATTAAATGGATTTGCTAAACTGTTTATCGCAATTAAAAATAGGATAGGACTTAATATTGCGCCTTGCGGAATTCCGTTTTGTATTATCTTTTTACTTGATAGTTTGCCATTTGCTCTGACCTGGATAGTTCTGTTACTGAGAAATTTTTTTATAAATGCCAACATTTTGCCTTGTATTCTTAAATCCCCTAAAGTTTTTATTATATGGTATCTCCAAGTTGTGTCAAAGGCTTTGTTAATGTCAAAAAAAATTGCAACGAGGTGTTGGTTATACATAAAAGCCTCTTGGATTTCCGTTTCTAAGAGATCGATGTTATCTGTTGTTGATCTACCTTTTCTGTAGCCACTTTGTATCGAACTTAGCCCAACATTATTCATTATGTATTTGGACGAAATAATAAAGAAATGTAAGAAGGAAAACAAAAAATTCAACATAGGACACAAGGATCTTAACAAGGTAGAAGTTTCAGAAGGGGCATTTGCTGACGATATAGTTATCTTTGCGAAAACTAAGAAAAAAGGAAAGAAGAAATACATAAATAATAGAAGGACAAGCTATAGAACAAGTGACAACATTTCGATACTTGGGAATAACAATCGATCAAAATGGAACACAAGAAGCAGAAATCAATAAAAGAATAGAAAAAACAATGAAACTCTACTATACGATGAACAATAAAGGAATATCGATCAATACCAAGATAAAAATATTTAAAGCAATATATAGGCCAATATTAACTTATGGATGCGAAACGTGGGTGCTAAACCAAACACAGAAAAGTAGAATACAGGCAGTTGAAATGAAATACTTAAGAAGAGTCCGAGGCGTTACAAAAAAAAAGACAAAATTAGGAATACAGATATAAGAAGTCATCTAAAAATAGAGTCAATCCTAGAATTTATAGAATACAGACTACTGGGATGGTGGGGGCATTTACAAAGAATGGAAAACACAAGACAGACTAAAAGAATATGGAAAGCAAAAATATTTAAAAATAAAAGAAAAGGAAGACCTAGACAAACATGGAATAAAACTATTTCAGAAATATTGAAAAATAAAGGGAAAACATGGACAGAAGCAAAAAAGATGGCGTAATACCGAAAAAAATGGAAAAGCTTTATAAGCATTTAGTTTAGTTACAGACACATAACCTGACACCAATTATTTGGTATATAGGGTCCCGATTATATATATAATATACTTTTAAGAAAATGTCATAAATTCTCTTTAAAAAACAAACCAGTACACTCAGTAAGAGGAGATACCTAAGGTACGTGCCCACTAGCAAGTAGCTTGTGACAATTCTTGTAAAAGTGCTTTCCATTGGGGGTTTCACATTGCCACAAATATTGTTACTGTCTGCAATAATACGTGAAAGAGAACTTCAGCTTTCCGGCACAATAACTGTCAAAGGTGTATATGTTACAGGGGAAGTCGATTATTAATAAGAGTTGGCTCTTCCCAGACAGTGTCAACTGTTACTGTTACTAAACACATCAGTGAAAGTTGATTTGAAATTAATAAACACTCTTTCTCTAGGAAAAGTTAACTATGGCTGTGATTTAGTAGGAGTTGATTCACTGGGAGATTTTCACTTGCACTTTGTTTTGACTATCACCACCACCTCACCATCAATAGGCAGTTACCATTAGTGCAATAGAGACATACATTGTGTTGCGCCTGGAGTGAGTGTGCGCTTGTTTTGATTGATATTTTGTTATAATAGTGAAAAACTATTCATTTACATTTAAATAATATCTTGTTCGTTCATTGTGTAGAGACAAATTTACTAGTAAATTAATCCAGTTTTCGGTTATGGTCGGTTAATATAGTTATTACATATATCTACAGGGTGTACCAATCTTACGACTAATTTCGGTATATGGGTTATTTTAAGAGATATCAAAAAATGTTATCAACAAAGATAGTAGATATGCTGAAGGTCCATATTTTGAAATTATATCGAACTATACAGAGTGCTGCATAACTCCGTTACAAACCGAACATATGATTTTCCAAATGGGAACCCCTGTAAATTATACCGAATTCGGATTGGTTACATTTTTTTAAGCTTTTGATATGAGGTTTTGCAACCTTATACAGAGTCCTTCAAAAGATATGGACACGTTTATGTGAAAATCGTAGGTAAATCAACGCTCTGTAGCTTGTTGTACGTTGAAGAAAAAAAAATGTATTTTGTCAAACAGACTTTCGTAACATGATGCAATATCTCCGTATCCTATTAAATTTCAATTATATTCTTTCTTATATACAGGGTGAACGGAAACTCGAACCTTTCATTTTCTTTCTTCTTTCAAACTGAACACCCTGCATTTTATAGCAAAAATAGAATTTTCGATTATGTAACTTTAATTTTTGTCAAGCATTCCCTATACCCAATATTCCCTATACCAGAGTTATCTGGTAATATTTATTGTAAACTATTATTATTGACCTATTATGTGAAAGCAATAAACGTTGTATTTAACAAAAAATCCTGATTAATGATAAATTTTAATGAATGATTCATTCTAAACAAAACTAGCACCAAAATTATAATCCTAACCGTAATATTAAGCTGAAGGTTCAAAGTGTTCACCGTTAACATCAATGCAATGCTGTAAGAGGGGGCCCAACT
This sequence comes from Galerucella calmariensis, assembly GCA_910591675.1. NCBI lineage: Eukaryota > Metazoa > Arthropoda > Insecta > Coleoptera > Chrysomelidae > Galerucella > Galerucella calmariensis. The sequence goes on along the minus strand of CAJUYG010000070.1, from coordinate 466,875 downwards.
GATTGGCCAGCTCGGTCACCCACCCGATTTAACAAAATTATATTTATTTTTTTCGAGTCTTGTGAGGAATAAGTTTATGAAATCCCCGGCTATTAGAGATGACATGAAAAGGATAGTGCGGCATTTCGATCTGCTAACGTTGATATGCTGAGAAATGTTAGTCAATCATTTGAACTATTCTGCAGCATTGCATTGATGTTAACGGTGAACATTTTGAACCTTTAGTTTAATATTACGGTTGGGATTATACTTTTGGTGGCTAGTTTTGTTCAGAATAAATTGTTCATTAAAATTTATTATTAATTAGGATTTTCTGTTACATACAACGTTTACTGCTTTCACATAATAGGTCAGTAGTTATATTTTACAATTAATATTACAAAATAACTGTGTTTTCATAAACTTTGGATATAGGGAATGCTTGACAAAAATCAAAGTCACATAATCGAAGATTTTATTTTTGCTATACAATACAGGGTGTTCCATTTGAAATAAGAAAGAAAACGACAGGTTCGAGTTTCCGTTCACCCTGTATACAAGAAAGAATATAGTTGATAAGGAAATATTGCATCAAATTACAAAACTCTGTTTGGCAAAGTACATTTTTTTCTTCAACGTACAAGCTACAGAGCATTGATTTACCTACGATTTTCACATAAACGTGTCCATATCTTTTAAAGGACTCTGTAAAACGTGGCAAAACCTCGAATCAATAGCTTCCAAAAAATGTAATCAATCCGAATACGGTATAATATACAGGGGTTCCCATTTGAAAAATCATAAGTTTGGTTTGTAACGGAGTTATGCAGCACTGTGTATATTTCGATATAATTTCAAAATATGGACCTTCAACACATCTATTATTTTTGTTAATAACATTTTTTGATATCTCTTAAAATAACCCATATACCGAAGTTTGTCGTAAGGTTGGTACACCCTGTATATTTGTTATAAAATGGAGACAAATATACGTAGGTTGGGGTAGGGTAGTGGTGGGGTAGGTTAATTTCTATGTTCACTTAATTAATTATCAATAAATGTTCTGCTTTTTTATTTGTTGTAGACCTGTTAATGTGTTCTATTCAGAAAGTCCACTTCTAGGTACTACCTCCAGACAGAGGAAGTATACTTTATCTAGATCTAGATGTAGATCTAGATCTCTGACTAGTACATATGTTAATCAAATTTCAATACTTTTGGGCTTTTAAGAACTTTTACTGAAAACACCTAGGGAGATTCAACTCTTAGTGGAGGATCCACTTTCCTTGTAACATATCCTATATTATTGTGAATAATTTGCGAAGCTTGCAGAATAGAGACTATTGCCGCTACAACTTGTATTGATGAAAGCTTAAGAGGAGGATTTTTCCGGACAAATTTTTTAAATTTTCACAGCCAGGCCTGCTTAAAACTAACAGTAATCCAACAATCAGGTCTAAACTGGTGAAAAAGCTGTAATGAATCCCTTAAGATGCTAGCAAGAGACAAAAAAGTGTCTCTAATATGGGTTCCAGTTAGCTGAAGTAGGTTCTAAAGGAGACTTCATAGATCCAGAACCGTTTTCTGAAATAACAAAAAGTTACATAGAAGGAAAGATAAGGAACTGGCTGGATAAGAAACACCAAATCAAGAGGAGGCTTACATAATGACACCTCCATACAAAGAGTTCATTGAAAAAGGTAGACAAGGATTTATCATCCAGACTGTTTAAACTGTGTGAGAGACTTTTGAAGACAGTTACCGACCTGGTGACTGGACACTGCACCTGAGGAAGCATCTGGAAGCATTCTTAGTCTTGGACACCACAATCATCCTTTCCACATCGAACATGCGCCAAAACAGCGAAAGTTCCCCAAAAAAGTGTACCGAAAGCCGGAAGAAAAGTGCAAGGAAAGCAGCCGGACGATCACGGCACCGAGCGGAGTAGCCGCCTGAGAACTCAATGACGAAAGCTTTTTATAATTTCTCAAATCAAGTAACCATGGGCATGATTTTGCCAAAATGATAAACCAATGATGATTATCAATATATTATCTAGTTACGCCTCTGTAACAATCGTTACTACCGATGACGCATCAAGATAGTTAAACAAAAGAATGTTAAAACACCGTGTACCTCGAAAACTTCCCATGGCCAACTACTCGAAACTACCGTACAACCGTAGAGCGTTCTTTAAATGTGTTGATGCAATTCGTCTTTATTTTGTATGACGGGTGTGACTAGGCGTCCTACTCGTACAAAATTTGAATATAAATTACCATAGAATTTCTTAATAGACTTTCCAAAACATTGAGAGTTATAGATTTTTTAAGATTTCAATTCAACAATAGTGAAATCGGCTATAATATCACTGTAGTCAGTAATATTAGGAATTTGGGTAATAAAATAATAATAGTGTAGAGCCACCTACATTATTCTGGAACTCGACGACAGCAGCTCAACGTGCTACTCGGTACCAAGACGGCAAAACTCAAATTATATCCTTCAACCTATATCGAGACTCTGACGAAGTTGCTATATTACAAACTATCACCTCTTCTCACAACATAAAATCCTTAGGCATACACATTGATAACAAGATTGACTGGAACTTTCATATAAATCAACTAAATAAATCTCTTAGCAAATATGTATTTGCATTGCGAGCAATATTAGTTATTTATGTACCAAGGGTATATATAGATGTTTATGCCCTGAGGGCGATGTCTTACGTAAGTCGCCCGAAGGTAATACACATCTGTTTATGCCCGCGGTACATACTAGTTCGTTATTGCAATCCAATCTCAAACCTCCAAACTATAAATCTAGTTGCACTCGAAATGGCCCTTTATATTCATGTATTGAAGTATATAACCATTTACCTTCAGATTTGAAAAATCTTATACAAACAAAAAATTTAAAAGAAAAATTAAACAACTACCACACATCAATATGTTTTTTATAATATCTCAGAATTATTTCTGATAAATTGTAACTAAAACTTTTGTTTTTCTTTTTTTTTTTGTTATTTACAACGATTAAGCTGAAATCACTGTGTATTTTATTAAATTTCTATATATTTTGTACTTAATATTGTGATTTTGTGGAATAAATATATCTATCTATCTATCTATCAAAACTAAAAAACTTAGTAGATTTTTCTATAAATATCAAAATTTACTACAATTATTGTTTTCATATTAATATATACTTCTATGTAAGTTTTTATCTACAGTGTGGAAACCACTTTATGGAATAAAATTCTTTATGTCATTGTTTTAGAAAATTATAAAAAATGCCGAGACACGTCAACTTTTGAATTGAGTTGTGCGTTGGTGAACAGGGTGAAATTTTTATTTTTACAGTTATTAAACACATACATAAAATACCTGATGTATTTGATTTTAATACATAAAAATAAATGCTCAAAATGTTCTCCACCTAGTTGTTGGCAATAGCACAGTCTCCTATAGAACTCCTCCTTAACTTTGTTCAAAGTTTGAGGTGAACTATTAGTATTTCTGTAGTTATCCTGTCTTTGAGGTCTACAATGCTAGTTGGTTGTGTTGCATATACTTTGTTTTTGTTCTTGAGATAACCCCACAGAAAAAAAATCTAACGGCGTAAGGTCTGCCGATCTAGCTGGCCACTCAATAGTACCTCTTCGTCCAATCCATTTATTGGGGAAGATTTCATCTAAATAAGCTCTTACCATCAAAGCATAATGGGGTGTTGCCCCCTTTTGCTGGAACCAAACATTTACATTCGGTAAGCAAGGATCTATTGCGTTGGGATATAAGTTTGCCAACGCAGGAATAACTTCATTTCAGCTGTCAAATATCCATCTATAAATATAGGACCAATAATATGGTCGCCTATGATACCGGCCCAAACGTTCACCTTTTGAGAGTACTGAGTATGTGTCTCACGCATCCAATTATGATTCTCTGCTTACCAATATCTACAGTTCTGTCGGTTTACCTCTCCATTCAATGTGAATGTTGATTCGTCAGAAAAAAGAATGGTACCAAGAGCTATCTCATTTCTGTTCAGCTTATTCGTCAATCTTTCGCAGAAATCCATTCTACGATCTGGATCGTCTTCTGTTAACTCCTGCACAAAAGTTAATTTGTAGGGATGAAGTTTTTCTTTATGAAGACATCTTAGAACAGTTGTATGACTAACATTATTTTCACGGGCAATTTGACGTGTATTTGAAGTTCGATTCTCTTCGACACTTAACAAATTATCCACTTTCACATCATCTTCAACGAAGTGTGGTTGTCTTTTCAATGGTTTGACATGTCCAAGTTCTCTGAATTGTGCATGAATTTTAGACACAGTACTTTGTGAAATATTAGGCAATTGGGGATACCTGTGATTAAATAAGTTTGCCACTTCAACTTGACTTCTGCAGTTATCCCCGTATCCGATCATCATTAAAATCTTAATTCGGTGAGTCTCAGTTAAATATTTCATTGTTATGTCGACAAGGAAAGAGTGTTTGACAAAGATTTTACTTTTTCAGTATAAACTGTCAACACATCAACAACAGACAGAAAAGAAAACAATCCAAATTATTTACCGATTTAAAACAATCCACATTATTTACCGACTTTGACTAATTATTGGCGTTTTTAGACAATTTCTAGGTATTTATGATGAAATTTATGGGCGTAGAGGATTTCAAAAATATGCAAATATACAGGGTGTTTCATTAAAAAAAACGACTATGGCATACTTGCGTGTACATTTAAATTTATGTTTACATAACGCACAACTCAATTCAAAAGTTGACGTGTCTCGGCAATTTTTATAATTTTCTAAAATATTGACATAAAGAATTTGATTCCATAAGTGGTTTCCACACTGTATTTAAGAATAATGATTCTCAATGATCTGCATATCTGTATAATAATAATCATGTATAATTATTATTTTACCAAATACTGCATTAAACTTCATGTTTTAACGCTACTGACACTTGTCAAATTAAGGTGCTAAGTTTGGTTTATTTTAAAGTTTGCTTAGTGCACAATGAATAATTGTTAGTCGGAAGAGATTGTGGAGGCTGCAAATATTGCAAACAGGTTTCAGTAGGTATCACTACTAGCGCAATCACAAAAACTGTAAATGTAAGCGAAAGTAATACTCCCAAAATTAATTTTCAAAATTGTACAAATGTAAAATTTAATTCAATTGTCAATAAATAATTTCAATGTTATCTTATTTTGCATGAAAAACGTTCTCCACAATAATGTCAACTCCCTTAGGAGCATTATACTCCCTTGGAAATAATCGATTACTTCTGTTTTAATTTTGATGTCATAGAAACTGATTTCTACTCCCGACCGTGGAAAAACATTTTTTGTGCTTCAATAAATCAAAAAAGTCAAGGAACTTTTGCATCAACTGATAATACTATGACAAATGACACCCTCCCTCTTTCAAGCTTTCAAATAATTTAAAGAATGGCATATCTTAAATTATATTCCTAACAATCTTATATAATTATATATTTATTCTACTGATACAAAAAAAAATTGAATTTCACGAAAAATGTATATAAAGATGAATATTTGGAATATCTACTTATTTATTTGTATCGTCGATATTCTTGAAAAAAACAACAAATTAACGATTCAAGCTACAATTATTGTGATCAACTTAAACTGTGATTTATAGACCGGTAGCCCTTGACACTTGTAGGCTTCATTATTTTAAATGGAAGCCGTTTTCACCATCGAGTTTAATGTGAAAAACAAGTGGAATAAGGCTATTGACCCAAACTTGCTTTGACAATAGGTTCTGTTACTGGAC
>CAJUYG010000070.1:374410-451076 GCA_910591675.1 Galerucella calmariensis | reverse complement strand
AAAAAAACTTGGTATTCCAAGTATTGCATTGTTCCAGAGTGTAAATCAGCGTCTATTAAAACTCCAGACAAAATATTTTCTTTTAAAAGTCTTAAAATATCCTCGGAAATATCGAATATTTATGTCCACTTTCCACTTTACGTTGACTTTTAGAAATAGAAAAAAGCACACACAAACACGTAATGGTCTCAAACAAACATATAAATGATATTTTTACGTCGATGTAGCAATTAATAGTTAATTAAAATACAATATAAACACAAAACTGCACAGAACCTAATGCAATACCGGCCATATTGACAAAAGTAAACAAATTGTATGACATCACACCTATCATCGGTAGCGTTCGGAAATCCTGGGGTGGTGGTCGGAAAGTGCATTGAAATTTGAATTTCATTTTAAAATTTGGAAGTAATTTCCAATGGAAACTGGTTTATTCCATATTATTAGTTATTTTTGATATCAACTTTACTATTACAAATTAATATCTAAGCAAAATAGGAAATATGCGTGTACTCTATTCAGAAATTCACGCAGATAAATGTATCGAGTTTTACATAAACATAAGTATATGTATTATGTAAAATATCTATGAAGTTTTACCATACAAGAAGTAACTTTTAAATAATAATTCTATTCGCCATACAATTCAACCTTCACAGTCAAAAACCTTCTAAATCAAGGTGAATTAAAGCAATATTTTATTTGAAAAAAGTATCTGTACAATCAGATTTACATTAAAACAAATATTATAAATAAATATATAAATAACTTTCGATACACCCAGTATGTACGCACCAAAAATGTATTAATTATTTAATTGAAAATTTAATATTATGAGGGTAAGAAAGTTCGAACAACCCCTCGCATCTAACAAAAACTACCCTACTTAAAAGATGACCCCAGGTCTGTTCGGTGCGTTCATTTCTATTTTTTTATTGCTCGATTCTTTTTCTGTTCTGATGTTGCAGTCCCCTTTACACTAAACATCACGATCCTTTATGGATGCGTGGGTGGTTGGGTGATATTGGGTGTGGCCAAATTCCGACCAATAAGCACTCTTATCTTTACCAAACAAATAAATTAAACTCCAAGGTTAGACATGACGTATTTCATATGATGAAATTCCGGCTACTTCGTGTCTTTTACGTCTTGTATATTTTGTCAATTGTCCTAATGCATTCATTATTAATTTGCCTATGGTTAATGTATTGAATTAAATATTTTTATTTCGTCCCAAATTCGTAATTGAATTGGGAGCCGGTGTAATTGAAGTGTGATTCATAAAAGGGAACAAATTAAGTGATTACTATTGTTTGGATAAAAAAGAATCACGTGAGGATTTTTCTAGTGCAGATAACTTAAAATGACACCTTAAACGAAAATGTCCATACTTATTATAATGTTCTCTCGTTTCCCATTCCCAGTTTTCCGCTACTTAAAATAGCTCTGTTAAATTTTCAGTTTACTCTGTGCATTCTGCAAAGTTACACTGGATAATTATCTGAAATTTATTGCAAATTCACTAAAATTCTCGGTATAAACTGTAAATTTGGTGATGTACCCAGTTTAAACCGTAAATCTGTTCAAATTACCTTAAATGAAAAGTGAGTTTTTATTAAAAATGTAATTATTGTAAAATTTCCAGTTTACATGAATTCTGTTGAATTTCCCGATTATCCTGAAAAATTATCTGAAATTTATTGCAAATTCACTAAAATTCTCGGTATAAACTGTAAACTTGGTGATATAACCCAGTTTAAACCGTAAATCTGTTCAAATTACCTTAAATGAAAAGTGAGTTTTTATTAAAAATGTAATTCTTGTAAAATTTCCAGTTCACACTATGAATTCTGTTCAATTCCCTGATTATCCTAAACAATATTCTTTAATTACCAGCATAAATTTCGTTCTTTGCTGTAATTTTTTGTCAACTTCTAGTTTAAACTGTAAATTTTCGTAAATTCAGAGCTTAAACTGCCAACTCTGTAAATTTCACAGTTTAAACTTTTATCAATTAAAACTGTAGTACATTTCTTTATAGTCCCAATTAAAATTGTGGATTTTTTCATCAGATTACAGTGAAAAATTCTTATATAAATTTATTGCTTTGATGTTTGAAAAGTACCTACCTAAATTTGCTGAAATTATCGGTAAAAACTGTGAATTTGGTGATATACCCAGTTTAAACTGTAAATTCTGTGAATTTCCCACTTTTCGTTAACTACACAATGAAGCTGCAAATTACCTTAAATTCCCAGTTAAAAGAGTGAGCTCTGTTAAAGTCCCAGTATAAAATGGAAAATTACCAAATAATAGGTACTGAAAAGTAGGTATGTGAATTTGGCTAAATAAACTGTAAGTAAACTGTAAGTTTTGTAAATTAATCAGTACCGATACCAAATAAAATTGTAACCAGTTGAAATTGGAAACTTTGTTGAATTCTAAGTTTTAACTGTGAATTTTGTGAAATTTCCAGATTATACTGGCCATTTTACCTAAATTCCTGGATTTAATAGTAAATTTCAAAATTTTAAATGCAAAGTTTAAACTGTAAATTTTTTTATTGATAAATTCAGAAAAACTCCCTAATTGAGCTGAAAAACTTTTAGTTTGAACACTTAAATACCCAGACTAAGCTGTAAATTCTGTAAATTGATCAATGAAATTACAATTTTTGGTTAACTAACATATGAAACTGTAAATTTACTCCAATTACCAGTTGAAATTGTAAACTCTGTTGAATTCCCAGTCCAAACTGGTAGAATTCTCGGTATAAACTGTAAATTTGGTTTTATTTAGAATTTATGTACACTGTAAGTTTACGTAAATTCGCAATTTAAATTAAATTTTGTGAATTTCTAAATTTAAACTGTAAATGTATGTAATAAAAATTCACAATAATTGGAAATTTAACCAAAACAGTCTTAGTTCAGCTTGAAGTCTGAGGACTGTAAATTTACATAATTTACGTTCCCAGCTTATATTGTAAATTTTATTAAAATTGCTTTAGTAAAGAACGCGGCTGTTCAATTTCACAGTTTATTCCAAATTCTTCTACTACATTTCCAGTGTATATAAAATTAGCGTATTTTGAAATATTGTATTCTGCTTTAAATGAGAATGAAACAAATAAAAGTAAGAATATTTAGAATAAAAATGAGCACAAAAAACCACACAAGACACGTGTTACAGTGTAATTTTCAATCTTCATAAATATCTATTTATTCATGTTTACCCTTAGGATAAGTTTCTTATTTAAAATAGCGTTTTTACCATATTTCTTTTATTCGTCAAACAATATACTTTTGTCCGATACTGTATTTAGACATATCGTGACCGAACTTGTTATTTTCGTGCATTCGAAACCCTCCGGAGTGTACATCGCGTGCATTGTTACCGACTTTGACCATTTTTCTTGGCTCAGTATGTCAGGTTTCTTAGAATTGTGGCTTTCTGTGAGAAAGTCCGATTTTTTATTCTCATGTAAACATACGTCATGGCCTTTTACGCCTAGCTGCTGCTGCATGTCTATATATACTCATTCTTCAATTTTTTCTACATACGTAGCTATATACATATATAAGGTTTGTTTAAATGTTGCGTTCAGCTCTGTTTTTTTCTCGAAAATTCTCAACTTTTTCTCCTAGCATTGATTAAATTTTTTATTTTAAATATTATCTACCTTTGATATACCGTGTGTCCAAAAAAGTTATATTCAGCTCAGGGAAAAGTATATTACAATTTGACGTTCAAACTATAGAGGAGAAATATTTAAAAAAAAAATTGTTATTAAGGAGCACAAAATTATACAAACGTATAACTCCCAGTTAAAAATTTAAGGATATTATTAGCAAATTATTTTGCGTTGCATATATTTATTAAGCAGGTTCGGTTCTTGATATAGTGCTGTCAAAAGAGCATTTAAAATAAGAGGAGCAGCACAAGATCCAAATGGAGCTGTTCACCACTGAAGTAGCAGAGACATGATCTCCATCTGCAAAACCAGAGGATGTCCACAAGGGGCAGTAGGATCCTCATTACTGTCGCGTCTGACAGTAGACGAACTCCTGTGTGGTTTGACTGACCTAGGATGTTCCAATGACATTGTCATAACGGATAGAGGACAATTTGAGAATATTCCCTGTCATCGTATAAAGGAGAGGATAGCGTTATTATCATGTCGGATCTTTAAGATGTCTAGACACTAAGTATCATTCTAAAATGGTATAAAAAAGCCTAAAAAATCCTAATGAACAACGGGGACAATATCTTCGAGTTACTGTGGGTTCCAGGATCCACAGAAATGAAATTTGAAGAGAGAGCGGATAAACTAGCAAAAAGAGCTTTTGGTGATCGGAATCTGGCTGTTGGAAAGATCTAGTGAAGCTAAAGCAATCAAAGGTACAACCAAGTGAAAAGGAATGAATGCCTACACCAGAATAAAACAGCACCAGGAGTTTTGGCAGGTCTCCTAATAGGACACTGCCGTCTGAATGTGCACCTCAAGAAGCTTTGATGGAAAAGACACTCAACTAAAAAATAAGCCTCCCAATATCTGAAATTTCTACAGGAAATAGAACTAAAGCAGCTTCTGGTAGCTGGGAGCTGAGTAGCTGAGGAGCTGAGTAGAAGAAAGAGGGCACAGTACACAGGTATAGCTTTTTATAATTTTATTTTTTTAATTATATTACTTCAAAGATATACAGGGTGTACCAATCTTACGACAAACTTCGGTATATGGGTTTTGAGAGATATCAAAAAACGTTATCAACAAAAATAGAAGATGTGTTGAAGGTCCATATTTTAAAATTATATCGAACTATACAGAGTTAATATGATGTTAACGGTGAACACTTTGAACCTTCAGTTTAATATTACGGTTAGGATTATACTTTTGGTAGCTAGTTTTGTTTAGAATGAATTATTCATTAAAATTTATCATTAATCAGGATTTTTTGTTACTTACAACACAACGTTTATTGCTTTCACATAATAGGTCAATAATTATAGTTTACAATAACTATTACCAGATAACTCTGTTTTTATAAACTTTGGGTTTAGGGAATGCTTGACAAAAATTAAAGTTACATAATCGAAGATTCTATTTTTGCTATAAAATAGAGGGTGTTCCATTTGAAAGAAGAAAGAAAATGACAGGTTCGAGTTTCTGTTCACCCTGTATACAAGAAATAATATAATTGAAATTTAATAGGATACGAAGATATTGCATCATGTTACGAAACTTTGTTCGGCAAAATTCATTTTTTTCTTCAACATACAACAGGCTACAGAGCTTTGATTTTCCTACGATTTTCACATAAACGTGTCCATATCTTTCAAAGGACTCTGTATAACGTGGCAAAACCTTATATCAAAAGTTTCAAAAAATGTAACCAATACGAATTCGATATAATATACAGGGGTTCCCATTTGAAAAATCATATGTTTTGCTTGTAACGGAGCTCTGCAGCACTCTGTATAGTTCGATATAATTTCAAAATATGGACCTTCAACACATCTACTATTTTTGTTGATAATATTTTTTGATATCTCTTAAAATAACCCATATACCGAAGTTTGTCGTAAGATGGGTACACCCTGTATATCTTTTTTGCAAACAATCATAATTTTAAGGAAACTAAAAAAAATACAAAATCCCTTCTCAACCGACCCTGGTATCACGAATAATACAACACCAATTACAAAATTGCCCTTCTAGGTACATTGAAAAGAAATATATCCTCCATGGAGTATGCCGTTGTTAAAAATTAAAAGCTCCATGAAACCGAAAAGCGAAAAAAGCAATCGAAATCAAACACAAATCTTCTCGATTCTGATGTTCGTAAAATGTATAGAAACTGTAATATCGGCCTTTATAGAGGTTGAATCTGTTATTACTATAATTACAGCCCAAGGGTTCGATTTGATGGCTTGGCTGTTTGTCCGCAATATTAGAACGCTTCTCATTCTTCATTCCTTACTCTATAAAATCAGATGGATCTGTGTATACCTACATATAGATAGATATATACGGAATGGAATACGAAATGTTTATTTGAATCTGAAAAGGTGGAGGATACCATTAGCGTATCGTACGAAGGGGCAGCGATTAATAATAAAAAAAAAGTATAATTTTGCTTAACATAAAATATGGTAACCACATTCATTTGAAATATTTCAGAATCTTAGTAATTAGAGACGAAGCATCTTTTGCGCCTACATCTATGGATGGTGTAGAAAGACTCTGACTCCAAGAATATCCAGCATGTATACTTACAGTAAGCTACTAAATTATTAGGGACGCTAATTTCTTCTAGATTAAAAGTTTGGACGGATTGTGGAGAAATTGATTGAACCTTCTTGAATTTTTTGTTTTATATGGTCGTGGAGAGTGGTAGCGCTGCAAACAATCTACGTTTGTATTGATGTATGTATATTGGGGTAGAGTTAGCTTAAAACCTCATGGGTGCTACGTCACAGATCTGCAAATTACCAAAATCGGTACAACGCGGCAAAACCGCATGTATAGCATTAAAGTTAACTCAACAACTCAACTTCAAATGAAGATATTTTTAACTTTACTGCTATACGTGCGGTTTTGCCGCGATGTACCAATTTGGGTCATTTGCACATCTGTGACGTGTAAGCCACATATTTTTACACTTTCAGTGGACTTTGACGATGTTTATTAATAATAATATCTGGAAAGGATGAAGAGTTGTTATTTTCAATTTCAATTCAAAATTTCATAGATTTTCCACAGATACTCATTCAAAGTAATGTTTTGATCGATTTTTACAGTTAAATTTTTTTGTATTATTATTTTTGAAGCCCTTTCGGATGTCCTTTTGTTTGCTCCAGCACTGGGAACGTGTAACATTCCGAAATAGATTTATGCAGTCTTAGAATGAAAGTTCGATTGGTATATAGACAGCTACAGACATGAAACCACAAATTATAGCCTCATATGATACATCAGGATATTTTTTGATATGATTTTTAATTGGAACCACCGTAATAAATCCATCACGTGTCAAAATATTTTATTTCACCAATATCCTTAGATGATATGCCGGAAGGTTTATTTTTATTTTTTTTTATTAAATGGGTTGGAATTTCGAAGTAATATTTTATAGATATGTTTAAGTGATCGGATTTTTTTGAAAATTTCTTAGGAATTGAGTTGTTTTCATACTTTCTTCACAAAAGCAAAAAAATTAAAAACAGTTATTAGCTGCATGGGAAATTTTAGTCTAGACTTGAAACTTGAATTTGGGACATTTCTAGAACATCATTTTAAATGATTTATTGGTATCTTTCAATTTTCTATCGCCATATCTCAAGAAAATACATTCACAGCAGATATGAGCAGCAAAGAAAACTTTGGTCTTGATTGCAAACATATTTTGAGAAAATTTTCAAAACGTAATTGTACGATTTTGAAATAACAAGCAGCTTTTACACTCTATACTAATTTGGATCAAATTGTGAGATATGAATGGAATAAGAGAAATCTTTTTATTGAAAAAATGGGGGTTTTACGTTTAAAAAAACTGGTGCTGACGACATCACTCTAAGATTATTTATCCTACATATACTGTATAGATATGTATTATTAGGATAAGATGAATCTTTTTATAAAAATGTGTCAATATGTTAACCTAAAAATTTGCATATAATTGAACTATCAAAGGTGATAAATTATGAAGTTTCTTGTCAATTATTTTATAAAAAAAAATAGAAGAATAAAGCCTCATTCAAATGATAATTTGGGTCTTAAGCTAAAATAATCCAATAAAAAATTTTAAATTGAAAAGAGACATAACTGTTTTGAAAAATTTAGGAAGAAAAGTAAAATAGTTTTTGATATACAAAAAATGTATATAAATTAAAGAAGTAAAATTGAATATGGAAGTTACTGGACATTGCACTCTAAGGAAACATTTGTACAGAATGGGAATAGTCAGTGAACCTTTCTGTAGGAAGTGCGAACTAAGGGATGAAACACCTATTCATATATTCTGCTCATGTAAGAACTTAGAAGGACTCAGACAGAAGCATTTTGGAAAGGAAACTATACAACCATCAGAACTACTTAAAATCCCCCCAAATAAGCTAGTGGCCTATATAGAGGACACGAAACTTTTGGAGTGGAAGTAGATAACATTGGGAATGGTACAATGACTTAGGTCAAGTGCCCGGGCTGTTGAGCACAACCCAAAAGTTTGAATGAATGAATGAATGAATATGGAAGTTTAAAATTATGGAAATATAAATGGAAATGAAAAATACATTGGATGAATTAAAATATAAGAAGCCATTCACAAAATTTAAAAGAAAAAATAGGATAATAGACAAGAAGTTTCGTATGATATGGAGAATTAAAATTATGCATGGAGGAAAGAAATAGGGAAGTAAATTTCAAATAATTCAAATTGGACATTAATTTAAAATATCAAAATTAAAGGGTGTTTATCGTAGGGGAAAAGGTTAATTAATAATCATAATAAGAATAATAATATATAATTGGAACAAATACAAAATTCATCAATATAATCATAATTCTTCATAAATAAAATAACTTATTCAAATACTAAAATTTGGATGTAATTTAACTTCTCTGAATATAATTTCCTAAATTTGAAATTTCTGAAAATTTTATAAAAAAATTAGAACCACGACCTGAGTAAAATCAACAGCCTAGGACAAGAATATAAAAATAATATCCTAAATAGGAAAATCAATACAATACATAATAGATTATTCTTTTGAAAAGTAGTGAATTAAGATAAAAAATCGAACAATACATACACCGACTCGTTTTCCAAAAAAACCCAAGGGACTATTTGTTAATAAAAAAAGCTTATTATTACCCTTCCTGTTTATATTAAAAAAAGTGATAACTTTGTCAGCCTGTTTCGGTGATGGAATAAAAATGGTTTTATTTTAAATTCGCTCTGATACAATGGAACAATACAAGCAGAAAAAGAAGAAAAGTAAGAAGAAGATAAATGTAAATCATGCCGTTGTGTGTGCGGCCATACCGAAATCCAAAAAGGCAATCGGTCACACATTAATTCCGATCCAATCGAATACAAAGTTTGTGATTACGTCGGGCCTTATGGTCCCCCATACAATCTGCAATTACAATGGCTGCACCTTACATAACTATAAATCATAAGCCGTACCCCTTACTTAGCACATCACACAACATGATGTAGTGTCTGTATCATGTTTATCGTTAATATCAACTTTATCAAAAGCGGATTGCCCACACAACTATACAGAATCGGACTATATTTTTTAAATTAACTCTTAGGGCGAGTTGTACAATAATCAGTTATCTCTTAAGCTTAGTTTAATGTTTATTTTTCGTTGTGCAATATCTGGTTAACTCTAACTTAAAAGTGACAAAATTGCAGAGTTTAAACTCAATCCGGTAAAGGTAACACAGAATTGTTATTTTTTAATTTTCTTGACATTGTCAACCGACAGTACCCACCGACCACGTATGGAAATGAATGCTTTCGGAAAGGATAGCATAGGTACTGGTGGGAGATAGTGGAGATAGTGTGAGCCGTTATCTTTTAACTCCCTAGGGAACCCTAATACTCCTGCACAAAATCTATACAATTAATCTCAAATCAGATCCAGAAGCCCCATAGAAATATGCTTTGGTGTTTTAAAAAGAAGATTCCCTGTTTTGGTAGTAGGCATAAGATTGAACTTAAGTGAAGTTGAAAAAAATTGTTTTAACAACTCATGCCCCCTGTCAATTCTGAAGTCGAATCTGCCATAAGCATTTCAGAAAACATTAATATTGATGAACATAGAGGCCACAGAATTAATGACCATGGAATAACTCGACAACTTTTAATACATGGTTATTTCCAAATTTTCTGATTTAGTTACTACCCATTAATAGCACTATTTATTTATTGATATCTGGCTCACCCAAAGAAATAATTAATATTTTAGCGTTAAGTCCACCACAAACAAAAATATTGTATCAACTTTGTTGTTGTTATCTTCCTTCTTTTCCTATCTATGCGCGTCTAGAATGTCAATCATTTGACCTACTCCGCTACCAACCTTTTAAAAATTAACGCCAGAAGTCGATTAGTTAACGGCCTGCATTTATGACATTGTACAACAGATAAAAACGAGAGTCTAGTTTAAATTTAAACGGCTGTTAATTAAACTTCGTTTAGGAGATTTTTTTGTACAACTCGCCCTTAGTAAACTTAAATATCTGAATACACGATGAGACTTTGTTTCTATATTCTATATTTTTCAATGTAACGGGTGGTCCAATAAGCCGATCTCTCGGCTATATATATCAGAAACTATTCATGTTATAACTTTAGGAAAAAAAATTCCTCAGGAAAGGTGGACAAGAAAAATGGTTGAAAATTACTTTAAAGTTTCTAGGTTAACCGCTAGGGGGCGTAACCTGGGAAGAAAAATTTAAATTCCTCAGGAAAGGTGGACAAGAAAAATGGTTGAAAATTACTTTAAAGTTTCTAGGTTAACCGCTAGGGGCGTAACCTGGGAAGAAAAATTTAAAAACCAGTTTTTTGTAAAATATGCCCAATTATACCCAGTGTTAAATAGGTAAACTGAAAAAAGGCCATAATTTCGTACAAATTTGTTCAATTACTTTTTATTCTATTTTTCCAAATAAAGGGTGGAGGAAAGTGGGAAAGTGTTTGTGGATAAATACCTATAACTTTGGTTTGAATCAACCGATTTTAACAAAATTAGTGTCAATAGAAAGAGTGTAGTAATCTAGCACCCTTTGACATATCTGTTGCTTAAATTTCAGCTGTTGATATACTATTTATAGCGATTCTAATT
This sequence comes from Galerucella calmariensis, assembly GCA_910591675.1. Classification (NCBI taxonomy): domain Eukaryota; kingdom Metazoa; phylum Arthropoda; class Insecta; order Coleoptera; family Chrysomelidae; genus Galerucella; species Galerucella calmariensis. Next base: position 440,216 of record CAJUYG010000070.1, on the reverse strand, counting down.
AGGTGTTTCCATCAAACATTCTTGAGGAAAACAAAATTTAATTTTTTTCATTCGAAAGTACCCTCTACCTATGACAACTAAAAGTAAATGCCATTGTTTTATAGTAGATGTAATTAATTCATCCACACTCTTTCTATTGACACTAATTCCGTTAAAATCGGTTGATTTAAAGTATTTATCCACAAGCACTTTCCCACTTGCCACCACCCCTTATTTGGAAAAATAGAATAAAAAGTATTTGAACAAATTTGTGCGAAATTCAGGACTTTTTTTAGTTTACTTATTTAATACTGGGTATAATTGGGCATATTTCACAAAAAACTGGTTTTAAAATTTTTCTTTACAGGTTGCGCCCCCTAGCGGTTAACCTGGAAATTTGAACGTAATTTCCAGCAATTTCTCTTGTCCAATTTTCCCAAGGAATTTTTTCTCCCAAAGTTATAACATGAATAGTTTCTGATATATAGCCGAGAGATCGGCTTATTGGACCACCCGGTACATATAATATGTTGATAAATCAATTGTACTAGCAACCCGCTCCGGCTTAGCACGGGCTCTTTGAAGAAAAGGTGTTAGCTTTCAGTAAAATTGGTATGTTGGCAAATATCTAGATACGTATGCTCCGACTACTTAAAAACAACAAATACAAAACAAAAATGTGACTTACAATATTAAAAATTCTATATTATTTCATCAATAGAGGTAACGTCTTTAACAAATAAACTTTCAAACTTCCCTTTTTTTATTTTTCGTACCTATGCCACTGGACGACCAATAATTACGCTTGAATGTCACTTTTTTAAGAATTTCGTGCCTACAATATTTTTACGTTTATAGTAGAAAAATAGGTTTTTGTTCATTTTTTCGGGTATTTTTACGATGTATTGGCCCAACTGATCAAGAACCAAATCTCACCAAAGCAGCTGTACTATACCAAAATGTATAAAAAATCGTTTGGTATGATAAATGTGTGTAATTTGTCTGATATTAGGTGTAAATTCCCATACACTATTGTAATTACAGTGGGATATTTGATGAATGTCTATATAGTTTTCGATAATGATATTCCTTAGAAAATGTGGGACATGAATCATATCGAAAACGCGACATCTAAAATGAGGCGTCAGGCTATTTTGTGTATACGAGAACAATAAACAATATTTATTAGAGTAGTTACCCGCCAAATTACAACTAGAAATATATCTAGACAAATTATATCGAAATTAAAGATAATCGGTAAGGGTGTATTAGATTCAATTCACAAAAATGTATAGGTACCATGCGAGTTATTATTATTATCTATGATAAATGGAATGGAATTCCGGTCTATTTAATAATACACGTTGTTTCGTGAACGAGTCTACATCGTTAGGATTGACAAGTATCTGATTATGACAGATGAGTTTGTTGGCGTATAAACAATCAGAGAAAAAATACGATTCACAAAAATTACCATAATTTATTTAAAAACGGAAAACGACAGAAAGGCTACGATGATAAGTTTCCTCAACTTCAACCTTAAACTAACCACAAAACACCTCCAACCTTCTCAACTAATAGTAACAACTCCTAGATGTCATTCGCCAACTTACAGCCATTCATTCATTCCGTTGGGTTGTGCCCAACAGCCCAGCCACTTGAACTGAATCTTTCCCATGTTATTTACCTCCATTCCAGAAGCTTTGTGTCTTCTATATAAGCCACTGACTGGAGCTATTTTCAGTAGTTGTAATGGTTGTACTACTTTCTCTCCATCTGAGTCCTTGCAGAAGCAGAATATGTGAATATATGTGAGTAGGTGTTTCATCATAGAGTTCACATTTCTCGTTAACTTTCCCCAGTTTGTGTAGATGTTTCATTAGGGTGTCTTCAAATGTCTCTTACCCAGCTTCAGTAGACTGGTTGAGAGTACCTGGTCTACTTTGTTCAGTAAACTCTTTGTATGGAGGTGTCCTTGTGTCGACCTCCATTTTAGTTGGGGTTGCCTATCTAGCCTGTTCCTGATTTCTCCTCTTATGAAATCTTTTGTGATTCCACAAAACGGTTCCGGACCTATAAGTCTCCTTTAGAACCTTCTTTAGCTAACTGATCCGCCATTTCATTACCTGCAATACCCTCATGTGCCGACAGAGCCAGGATGCTAGTAAATATTTTTATTTTTTGTCCGGTATATCATCTTCTGATGAATGTGCAGCCAATCCAATACTCCTCTTATAGTTCGGAGTTCCTGGTCGTCTAACTCCACTTCCCAAACTTCAATGACACTTAAAACTTCAAACTACTCAAATCTTCCACCCAATATTGTTCTCAGAAGGAGCTTTTTAACCTCTTGAATGCGAACGAAATTCTTGGAGGCCAAATTAACTATCTGAGAGATAATTCTAACCCTCCTCTAAGCCCGAGGAACATTCTACCAGGTCACAATTTCGCCTGTGAACACCACGTGGTTAACAACTGTTTCAATAGACAATACCCCCCAGTTTTTCTTCTGTCATCTCTAAATGTAGACAAAAATATCTCCAACCACGAAATTTCAGAGCTATCAACTTCAAGAAAAGATGGACAATAGTTTCAAAAGCAACCAACTATAAGGCTTAACACCTGCCTAAATTGTAGAAGCCATAGTGACAGAGCCAATAAATGCGACTAGGAAAAAAAGTCTGTTTTAGGGGTGGTGACGATCCAAAATGCCCAGAAAGGCTAACCCTTTTGTCAAAGCCTGAGACGACAGCTCCAATTTCATTACTAAAAGCATCCAGTGTAATTAAGCGAATAGAAAATTTTAGTTTCAATTGAAATAATAAGTAAATTCATCTTCTCTAAATTTCCACAGATTTACTTTATAGTACCCATTTATAATGGATAATAGATAGATAGATAAATAGTTTTATTGTTTCTAAGATAAATCTTTTCACAAGGGTTCGGTACAAAATATCAAGTGAGGAATCAACATAATTAGAGATACATTACGACATAGACATAGTTAATACAAAAATAAAAGTATAAAATATCTGTGTACTTGATGGTAATGTCAATCATTCACCATGTGCAAATGCTCGCAGCTTTATGATACTAATAATGCTAAGAGCTAATTCAGTAAGTTTAAAAAATCCATTTTGTGTATTATGAGTGTTAAGATAGTGTACTAGGTCATCAATATTATGAACATTGTGGAAAAAACTATTTTTTCTTAGAGGGCTGTAAATGGGACATTCAAAAAGCATATGATGTAATGACTCCAGGGAATCCATATTACAGACAGTGCAATTATCAGTGCTGTTGATTATATAAAAATTTCCTTTAAAAGACAATTTTAAAAATGTTTTACTACACGTTCTAAGTTGCGCTATTCTTCTGGTTATATAGATGTGAGCGGGTATTTGCAAATAACTGTTATTTTCACCAACTAGTAAGTATGAGTATAGTAAAGAGTAACTAGAAGCAACCTTTTTGTTCATGTCACTATCAAGCAGGCGTTTTCGCAATTTGTCTAGAATAAGTCTATCTAAACTGCGTACATTTGTACTTAAATAATTTTCCCATAGACACTCACATTGCGCATAAATAAACAATTCTTTAAGTTGCGTCACCCAATTATACTTTGAATTATTATTAGATTCTAACTGAGCAAGTCGATTGAAGCAAATTTTTGAAAGTCTTGAAGAGTCCATTTCCTTCAGTTTGTTCATCCAAAGTAATGCATGTTTGAAAACAACCATTGACAAATGATCGGAACATGTTTCCAAGCGTACAATGTAATCTGGGGTAGTCTTTGACAGACTTAGAAGTTTTTTGAAAAAGTTTACCTGTACGCGCTCTATAGGGAAGAATCTCGGAGTGGGCGACATCTACAATTAATCGTTCGAAATACTCGGAGGGTGAACAACAAACTAACCCAAATGTGTTTATATGGCTGAAGTATGAGATTTTTATACAATTTTAAGTGATTTAGGTCGAAAGTGATATATTTTTACGTTATTTTATGAACAATAGTTGTTTCAAATAAACATCAAATCCTAAAATGTAGCGGATTGGAAGAGATAATGAGGTAAGATCACGCAAAATGTGCTCAGTTCCTCAATGTGCATCATACAGTACTTCGGATATTTCTCTACATAAATTCCCTTTGAATCCCAAGGCAGTAAAGAAATGGCAGAAAATCTTGAAGATAGGGAAGCCTATCTCAAAATACATGCTTGTTTGCAGCAAGCACTTTCTGAAAGATGTTTTTTTTTGTGGTAAGTTCAATAATTTTAATATCAGATTCTCTTCACTTCAATTTATATTTTTTATTATACAATAAATAGTTACCTCCACAACATAGAGGGAGCATTTGAAAAATGGATCCTTTCCTAGCCAGAACCTTCCACCTTCCAGTGACTAATTATCAACAAATAAAAAAATATATGTGTGGAAGTGACCGACAGTAAGTGAGAACTCAAAACAATTACTTCTGGTTTATTATTTTTGCTATACCATATTTTATTCTAAATTTTTTTCGTTTAGTCAATTAGTATTATAAATGTTTCTTTATTCGTATTCTGCATAAAATAGATTAAATGATATGAAAAGCAAAATTTGTTTTTATTATTGCATAAAGTCTTCCACCTATTTATAATTATTGTGCAAAACCATACATACCTTTGCTTATATAATGAAACAATAACTTTTTTATATTATTTATTTATTTTTTATTGTGATACAATACATCTTGCATAATTGATCTAGATGCCTGAAAATAAAAACAAACAACACATAAAAGAGAACAGGTAAGTCAAACAGATGAAGCTTTTTTCTCTCCAATCGAAATGGCCGATATGCCATTTTAAAATTAAATTATACAACTTCTCCTTATTTCTTGAATCATACACATGCACCCATTTGTTCTTTTACTTGACGATATCTTCCCAAAAATGTTGCCAAAGCAGAATCCCCTACACCTGCAGGTATTAAAAAAGTGCTGATGTTCAACATATTCAAATGACTTAATTATTGTTCGTTTTCATTGTCTCATTGTCTAAAACTTACTGTAGGCAAGAAGATTAAAGTTTTTTTTGTTCAGTTCAGCTGTTGTATTGTATTTTCTTTTTTTTTTTTAATTCCTGGGTGACTAAATGACTAAAATGGTTCTGGCCTACTGATTCTCTCCATGTCTTTTTTCCTTTCCCTATTTTTGAGCCAGAGATCAGTACAGCTTACTGGTTTTAGCATCTCATATCTGAAACATGAAAAAAAGAGGAGGCAAACAGGGATGTGTGGTTTTGAAATCATCTACCTACTTGCTTTCTTAGGTAATTGAGAAAACTTATTTACCTGTTAATATAAATCAATGTAGCAATAATATCCTTGCAGTGTCCTCCTAATCCTTCTTCACAGGAACATTGACAAATTCAGGACTCACTGAGTTTTATAATGGGGGATTGTAATATTGTTGGAGATCTCATACATAAGCTTTTAATAACTTTTCACGTTCACCAACAATCCAGAATATCCGAAATTGATATCTCTACTTTCACAGGCATTATTAATAGATATCTTCTGACACAAATCCAGCAATACAACACAAAAATTTCGAAAACGAAGCTAATATCAAATGACAGAATGTTTGTTGTTCACCCTCCGATCCGACATTTTGGATTTCGCAGCGCCATCTCGCGGTTCGTGATTTTTCCCTATAATATCAGTGTAACGTAGACCCCATATACCAATTCCAAAGGAAAGAGAAGATAAAATAATTGAATTGTATAAATTAATCCGTGATTCCCAAGTATTCATTTTTGACCGACACATTATATCCATTACTGCTCCAATAGCCCGATTAGCTTTGATTTTAGAATTCTTAACCATGGTGCAAAACAAGGCTGTGGAGGAGAAATCAACACCCAAGTAGGTAAACTGCTTTACTGTTTCCAGAAAGTATCCACTATAATGAAATTTTTTGTTGTAATTATGTACATGGCCACTTTTTGCGAATATCATTACTTTGGTTTTATCGGTATTGACTGCAAGCAAAAAGACTCGATAATGGATAATGATAAAATATAAATCTCAGAAAATCAAGAATTGGGAAAACAAAGAAGCTAAATTTCCAAATTAACATTGCATATGAAAATTAAAACGAATGACCACCATTACAATAGTGGAAATTAAAGAAGGAAGAGCGGTTGGTATGCAAATGTTTTGAGAGACGGTACCATCATTGGACGCTTAGGGCATCGAAACTTCAGACCCGGCCCATGCGATGAGTACCACCCATGTAAGACCAGATTTAAAAAAAAACAAAGTGAATATGTGGGTGCCATTGTAAAATAACTCTTAATAAACAACTTATTATAGAATTGTTTGGCTCAAAGCTAGGAATGAAATGAAATCGTATAAAATCAAATGATTCATTGTGTTAGGAGGTAGGTAATTGATATGCCGGCTTTGATTTCTTGAGTGGGATACTTACAAATAGCGTTAAAATAACGGTTTTAGATAATATAATAGACGTTGAAATAAGTTAGACTAGTTATCAACTAGGGTGTTATTACCTCGTTAATCTGTTTATCTCGTGGTTTTATAAAATAAAGAGACCGGTTTGCATAAAATGTGGGTTGATGCATGTACAAGATATGCTGCCAGTAAGAAAATGTAGACAATGTGGTATCTTAAATAAATTAGTCAGTGGACTATTTTTAGCATACTATAAATGAGCACTTATATTTTTTCACTTGTACAACAGAAGCGCAAAAAAGAGGGCCAGGATTCACTGATTACAAATCCATTCTGGTAAAAAGGAAACTCATTCGCCAGTTGGGAAAAACGAACTTTCAAAATGGACTAAATTGGGAGCAAAATGGACTCAATTGGGAGTAAAGTGTATATTCTTGCAGATCAACTGCAGTTTCTCAACTGGCAAAATCCAGAGTACCAGAGAAGCAACTCAATCATATTACTGGTAACGCTGCTACTTCTTCAACTCAACCTTACTTGCAGATAGATGAACAACATCACCATGGTATTTTGATCAGATTGAAAAATCAGAATTAATGTGGACGGTTAATACGGCCAGTTCTTCAAAAGCTGAACAAATGTCACAAATTACACATGTGGGAAATGTCAGATACAATAATTGTCTTCAATTCCAATTGATGTTATAAAGCTGGTGTTGTGTTTGTTTGGATTTTGTTGATATTTTCAATAAACTATTCCAAATTGTTTCATTCTGTGAATATGACTGATATATAGAACTGAATTCAAGAAATTGGATAAGAAGTTTGATAAATTGTTAAATATTTTTATTGCTTTCAAATTTCTCTTGTACTTATTAATTTGACCTGACATTAATAATTAGAGATGAAAGGTGAAATAATATGTCACATCAAATTATTATGAAATACAGTCGAAATTTATTTATTTAGCAACAAATTAGTTGACTACTTATATCAAGGTATTGTTATAATAACCTAGACTATAGTGGAGAGATTCCCTTTGGTTCTATCAATAATTTTGGAATGATGTTTGTGAAATATTCGACAGTATCCAAAAGATTGACAAGCTAATTAGACACAAATTTTGCTTACAGTTCAGCTTGGTAAGATTAATTTACAGGTTACTTATATTCAAAAAGAAAGGGAATGGATTTTAACAACGATTTGTTATCCAGAAAAACCCATATCCATTGAAATTTAGTATCGGCTATTAATTTATATAAGTGTTTAATTATAATGGAGAGTAATATGGCGTGTTAAGTAATAATTAAGGTCCGGCAATAATTCAGCGGTTTGAACGCAATCCATTGATACCAAGAGTGAGTATAAATTAAAAGTTGTTCAAAAATTATGTAGCAATAAAAGAATATACTATTAACGTTAATAATTTATATCAATATGCAATGCACGGCAATTTTCTAGACATTTTTCTTCATGTCCGAATAATTTATGGATTTATTAATTTATGAATCTCGACCGATATAGCGTTTATTCGGGAAAAAAATTAAGACGTCTTCATATTTTTCAATTTTTAAAATGAAAAAGCTCATTTTATTATTTAGAGACCACTTGTTGGTAAACGTTCTATCCTTAACATGTTATTCAATAAAGAATGAGATATTTAATTTCTATAATAAGTACCAACATTATATTTTTGATCATTATTTCACAAATTTTTTATTAAACAAATTTTTTGATTAAATAAGGTAAAACTGACCTCATAGTTTAATTTTTCCATTGTTTTATTTTTTTTGTAAACCGGATAATATAATTTGGGAGCCTATGGTGTGAAAGTAATTGTCTAAAAAAGTTATTAATAACCAACAGATTCAAAAGCTGCTCATCATCATCGTCGTCAGATGACGTACTACTAGAGCTTCCGCCTTTTCTTTGGGAAGGAGGAAAATACTTTATATACACCCTTCACTTGGTGGTCCATAGCGTCAGGGTAGTGTGGGAGTCTCCAGCAAGCTGGCATAATCACTAAAAACCTCCTTGTCCAGTCACCACATCAGGAATCGTCGAAAGGACATAACATCCAATGCGGCCGGCGACGTGCTCCGCAATCTGCGCCCCTAAAGACATTTGTTGTTCTTTGATTCTTACATTCTGTCCGTCTTTTTTTCTCTTCCAGCTTCTTCTGCCTAATCACACTTCGTATGTAGCTCCGTGCTTCTCTCCATGCATCTTCAGAGCTAAGCATGGACTTTAGGATCCCTTCCGGGGCTGCTCTACTATGTCTGCCTCATAGTGCGATCTTTCTGTGTCCCATCTTTGGCACAAAGTTACGCAATAAATTAAAAGAAAAAAGATGTCCACCGAAATTGTGAAAATGGAAAATTGGAGTATCGAGTCATCATCAAGTACCTATATTTAAAATGATTAAGAGGTAAGCAGATTTACGAAGATATGCCTAATACCCTTGGTGATCAATGTCCTTCGTCCTCTCCAAGACCAAAAATCTGCTGGAAAAGTTCTTTCTTCAGTTTTTTGGGATTGCCATGGAGTAATCATAATTGATTTTTTGGATAAGGGTAGAACAATAACCGGAGATTACTATTCGACATTACTGACCACTCTATACGGGAAAAAATTAAAGAGAAGAGACGCGGAAAGCTATCCAAAGGTGTTTTGTTTTTGCAGGACAACGCCCCTGCACAAAAATCTCATGCTGCCATGCAAAAAATTCGTGATTTACGGTTTGAATTACTAGAACACCCCTCTTATTCACTAGGTTTGGCTCTGTCCGACTATGATCCCTTTCCTCAACTGAAAAAAAGTTTAAAAAGTCGTAAATTTTCTTTCAACGAGGAGGTAATAAAAGCTGTGGAGGTCTGGTTTGCAGAGCAAGAAGAAACATTTTTTTTGAAAGGTCTAGAGACGTTGCAGGTTTGACATTGACATTGAAATTTTGTTTGGTTCTATAGTAGGCTAAGAATTTTTCAATATACATATGTAATGTACCTATTACCTATTGAAAAAAATGATAACGAACATTTTTTAAAGAAGCACGACTAAGTTGAAATGGGTTGGAAATTTCTGGGACATCCAGTATTTAAACTTTAAACTAATGATTGAAATAATTTGGTCGACGAATTTCCGGTCGGCCCCTGACGGCCTCCCCAACACTGTTTTGCGATTTAAGTAAGTGATTTTTGGGTAGTTTTATAAAATTTGTTCCATCAAATATGTGATTTCTCTTTATCGCCAAATTCAATCCAAGATTTATCGCGAAAACGCCGTACCTGGACGGTATCAAATTTGTATTGTATTGAACTCCCCCGCACCCTTGCGGCAGGAAAAGGAACCACAGTCACGGTTTCCGGTTTTGCATCGCCCTAACTAAACCCAGACACGACATTCGGCCATCATATTGGTTACGTTTCTTAAAGCAATTGCCATTTGTTATTTAGAAATTTCTGTAATTCTATTGCATAGCGATGAAAATTTTAGCATTTCTCATAATATAAAAATGCCAAAACTAACATTTCACAACACCGAACGTACATTGCATGATTTGTATCGATATAAACGAATCTACAAGGGATGCATGTTATTTTAGAAGTAGAGAACGAAACAGTCCCACATACACGAATAGGAAATTTATTCTTGGAAAAATTAACAACAATAAAAATACATTATTCATATCTTTCGTATTACTTTAGTTTTCATTTTTATGTGTTTTTCAGGCGAACATTCACTGAGACCTGGAATAACTTTTTTACCCTCTTCTTTTGCTCGGTCCCCTGAGAAAGTATCAAATTAGTAGTGCCTTTAGTCTTCTTTCAGCGCTTACTTTGCTACCTCTGCTGCGGGTAGCCAATGATGCAATTGAACCCAGGTTTGTGTTTAATAAACCTAACAAAATACAAATTAAACAGAACACAGAGACAGATGCTGCAAATGTCATACGCATATGTGCAGATGGCTCAAAAATAAGGATGTGTAGTTTACTCGAGAGCATCTAAACCTAAGGATTAACTAGATAATGGGAAACAATACCAGCGTGGTTCAAACAGAACTGGCTGGTATCTCAATTGCCACAAAAGAACTAACCAGAAACCACTGATATCAATCCCTTAAGAGATGGGATGGAATCAAAGGATGCAGTCTTGCCAGGATCACCCTGGGCGACCCTGGGAAGCTGGCACCGGAGAAATATTTGGCGATGACCGGGAAAAACCTACGTTTAACAGTAGGAGCTCTGACTGGCCACTGTCAACTAAGGAAACACCTCCATACTATGGGGCTAGTGGACACACCTCTATGCAGTATGTGTTTACAGGAAGATGAAACTGTCAGGCATGTCTTATGCGAGTGTCCGGAGTTATCGTTAATAAGAGAGTGTGTGCTCGGTGAGTCTTGGCCTACACCTGCCGATATGAAGGAGATGTCTCCCAGTGACCTGCCACCTTCCTGGGAGGGACAGGATGGACAAGCATAGATAGCATGGACAGCATTATGACAACCTTGTTCTGGTTATAAACGTGAGTGTAATGTTGTCAAAGTGTAAAGTTCTCATTTTAATTTGGTGTGAGGAGGATCACCCGTTACATGAAATATACATATTATTAATTTTATTCGCATATTTTCTTATAACAAACTGAATCAAGAATATAGAGGTGAAAGTTATTATTTTTCTATTTTATCGTAAGCTTACTCTGACAACATCGTGGAAAATTGCACTTGTCAGTGTCAAAATTGTGGTACTGTTAATTTTATTTCGTCTATGTTGTGCTTTGTTGGGTTGTTTGCATTTGAGCATGTCCAAAAAACAAAATGATTTCCCAATTTCACGGAGTCAGAGCGACAATTAGGTACTTATAAAAGTAGCCGTTCACCATAAAAGTATAATAGAATGCAAAAGGACAGATGCTGTGACCTGGCGAGAAAAGCTGGAATTTGTTGGAGTATCATGAGAACACTGGTTTTAGATAGTCGAAACCGAGTAATAACCTCGACATCATCGAGCTCTCCAAAGTTTCTCAAGATACACATTGACAATAACAATGAAATAAAATACACACAGAGCCTGGATGCTACTAAACTAATCAAATAAGCTTCTCGATTTCACCCTAAACGATAATAACACAATCAAATTTAAAGTTGAAATAATTTTTGTTGCAAAATATAAGCAAACATGAAAACATCATGACACAGTTGTCAGTTAGAATCTATGTTTAGAATAACGGAAAACTACTTTCTCGTATTTAACTGTATGTTCTATGGTTAACATCAACTTGATAGTGGCAGATAGGGTAGCCGAAAGTTTGACTGCCAGCTAATGCAAACTGGCAGTTGATAAACACTTTGACCAACAGCTAAGATTTAGCCGAAGGCCTACAATATTTAACCGGGCATTGATAAACCCGCTCTAAATCTAGACTGATAAAAAACTGTTAATAATTCATTAATCGGCTGACAAATGACAGCAAAGTTTCTTTAGTATGGCTTCCGGGATTGTAAGTAATGAATTGGTGAACCAGGTAGCTAAAGAAAGCTTTAAAAGAGATTTCATAAGTTTGGTACTGTCCGTTTTGCGAAATTTTAATTAATTCCTTAAAAGGGGGAATCCGGAAATGGCAAGACAAAGAACTTCAATTCAAATGGAGGTTGATAGAACAAGAAACTCTCAATAAGGACATTGAAATTGAGCAAGAGATATTTGAAGACAGTTACCAACCTGGCCACTGGACACTTATCTTGAGGAAACATCTAAATAAACTGGGGAAAGGCAGAGCCTATATGCAAAAATGTGCAAGAAAAGAACTAACAAAAAACTTTGAAGAGGAAATAATATAACCATTGAAACTACGTACTTGAAATCCTCTCAGTGGCTTATATACAGGGCTCAAGCGAATCAATCTGAATGTGTCCTGGAACCACAGTAGGGTGACAATGCTTGCATAGCTCATTGTCTTTCCAGGAATTCCCAAATTGTTTTAGAACTAATTTCAATAACTATCGGATATAATAATACGCATTGACCATCTATATATTTCATCAATATTGAATTGGACACATTTTCCTGTGAATTTACCGCAATTTTTGAAAAAAAATTGAATTTCGAAAAATAATGGAATAAAGAGTAATGTTTAAAAAAAATTAAGGAAAAATTGTGTAAAAACTATGGGATAACAAAAAAGTAAGAGCAGCTCGCAATACTTTTTGGTATGAAGAATTGAAATGCATACAGGAGATCTGGGAGAGTAAGCAAACAACAAGAAAGAATGGGATGCAAATACCATTACCAGACTTGAAAAGAGTGCCATTTAATGGTATACAGAAGGCACAAAAGCAATTAAAGGAACCGGGACAAGAGTTTACAGGCCAGGAACCAAACACTGAAAGTTTGGAAGAAACCCCAAGTATCTTTCAATCGGAAATTCGCGACATAAGAAAGTGTCCTGTTCAATATTGACAAAAGATATAGATGGCAAATGCTTTTGGATAATCAAGCATCTATTTAAAGCGCTGAGCTCTTGTGTAATCAGTTACAAAATGAGTAGTAAAATTTGTCAATGTTTTCGATCAGTGTAGTGATGAAAATTTTAATTAGATTTGCCAACACGTAGTTTTTTTTCTCCGAAAAGAATCTCTAATATCCATCTTTTTGTTTGGAAATAATAAAAATCTAATTAAAATGAATTTCAAGTTTTAATTAAAATTTTTAAATTGAACAAAACCAAAATATAAATTGCCGATTATTATAAAAGATAAAAAGCCGTATCTACTACGCAATCGAAATCCAACTTAGTTCTATTAATGCTTTGCGGTTAACCAAAAAGGAGCCGAGTTGTCTATTTAGAAAAAAAATTGTGTATTACACCGTTCCGTTGGCATCCTGAACATCAGATGTTCATGAATAACACAATGTACGTTGAGAAATTTAGATAAAATATTAGTCGGTTTATTATTGTAGATTATTAATTTTAATTATCCCCACAAAAAATAATCCAGTGAAGTCAGATCGCATGATCACACCGATCCATCGATGGGGTAAAACTAGTGAAATTAGCTTGAACTGATGTTGCATAATGTTGTGGAGCTCCATCTTGTTGACTCCATGTTTTTCTATTAATGGAAGAATATTTTTGGGAAACATTCAATTCAACAAATTTACAATTTAAAAAATAATTCTGCTCCAGGCAAAGACGGAATTCGTGTTGAAATAATTAAGTTTACCCATCTTCACATTGAAAACCATTAGCTCATATTATCAATCTTGTGTTTACTACAGGACAAATTCCATCCTACTTTAAACAATCAATAGTAACTCCAATACATAAATCTGGACAAAAAAACAAAATTGAAAATTATAGTCCAATTAGCCAAATAAATAACTTTGCCAAAATATTGGAAAAATGCCTGAAAAACAGATTAACCAACTTTTCAAGTACTAATAACTTATTATCTGAAAATCAATTTGGTTTTATGGAAGGAAAGAGTACAACAGATGCAATATACAGTCTTACGTCAGAAATAACACAGAATCTCAGCAATAACAGAAGAGCAATAGTAGTTTCCATAGACCTTGCGAAGGCATTCGATACAGTACCCCATGAAAAACTTATAAATGTATTAAACGACTATGGAGTGAGAGGTACTGTATTGGAACTTTTCGGAGATTACCTTTCAGATAGAGACCAATTTCTAAGAATTAATGATAGTGACAGTTTAGCACGAAAAATTAAGATTGGGGTGCCACAAGGTACAATACTGGGGCCAATTCTCTTCCTAACATATATAAATTCCCTACTAAACATTAACATCGAAGGATAAATACTATCTTATGCAGAAGATACAGCTGTTATATTCTCTGGTGAAAACTGGGAAGAAGTCAAAACACGGGTTAAAAACGGTATGAAGGAGGTAAAAAACTGGCGTCAAACTTTCAAGTTGTCACTGAATATAACTAAGACAAATTACATACCTTTATCATTTACACATGCCAACAGACCTATTTATAATAAAATATTAATAGAGGAAAACACACATTTTGAAATAACTTCAGTATCTAAGACTAAATATTTAGGGGTGATAATTGATCAAAATCTCAAATGGACATACCACGTGGACTATCTGACTGGTAAAATTCGAAAATTAATCAGAAAGTTTTACATTTTACGAGAGTTTGAGCACTAAATTAATAGTAACGGTCTATAAAACATTGGTAGAGTCACTTATTAGGTATGGTATAGTAGTATGGGGAGGAACATACAAAAGTAACGTAAAACCAATACAGGTAATACAAAATTATATCCTAAAGGTGATTTTCAACAAAAACAGATTGTATCACACCAGCTTATTATACAATGAGAGTATATGTGATGTGAGTGATGTGAGTTGTCTTTATATCCTTTTGTCCTGTTATTATTTTCATAAATCAGATAAATTAATAAAAATTGTTGATCATCAATATTGTACCAGATCAAACAGCAACAAACGGTTGAAAATTCCACGAAGCAATACAACTATGAACTTGAAATTTATTGACTACCTAGCACCTAAATTTTATAATTTATTACCCGTTGGTATCAGAAATATAAGCAAACTGAATTCATTTAAGAAACAATGTAGAACATGTTGTCAGAAGCTTGGAAACATTTAAAAACATTCTTATTTAATACCTCGAAACAAACTGTGATAAAAAGTAATTCAACTTTTCCATTTTTAAATATTGTCAAAAAATTATACGTTAGATTCTAGTTATTTTAGTTCAATGGTGTCATTATTTTAACCATATAAAATATAAGAAATTTTTTTTAATAGGCACATACAGAAGCTCCTCCTTCTAGGTGCCTTTCAAATGGATAGCTTATGCATTACAGGCTCATTTCAGATATCTCAGTTGAATAGGTTTATTATTTGACTGTGTAAAATATATAAGAAAAAAAAAAGTTATTAGGCACATACAGAAGTTTATACTTACTATTGACCCTATTTCGTTTTATGTTATTTGTAACATACTTCTGAAATAAAGTTTTGTTTGTTTGTTTGTTTGTTTGTTTGTTTACTTCTAGACAGAAGTTTATACTTCTAGGTGCCTCAAAAAAGTATTACAGGAAATGTATATGTATTACATGCGCATATTTTATTTATTTATTCGTTTATTCTTAAAATATTATTTGATATATAATACAGATGTTTTATAATTTTGTAAAAAAATTTTTGTAATTTTTGTAATTTTGATGATGATGAATAAACCGTATTATAATTGCGATTAGATAGTATCTACCTTATACTGATAAGGCACAAATAAGCCGAAATCGGTCTGCTACTGATATTTTCCCTCCTAGTTATAAATCAGAATGGTTGGTTATATCTTGTAGATATACCAGCCCTGTCTAGCTTCTAGCTTGGAAGTATATTTTATTGTCTGTCGGGGCATATAGCCAAAGAAGCAAATGTTGCTTCTTACTCTTTGAAAATTAATTTTCAAATTTGTAAGGTGTTTTAATAGTATGCTCCTAGTATCTGTACGTCTAGTTATAATCTTCAATCAATAAATAATCTAAAAAATGTAACCGCTTAATATAGTATAGAAAAAAAATTATATTTGCTCGACTACAACTGCGGTCGATTCTACAAATACAACTTATTTTTTCTTTTTGAAAGTCAACGTTATTCAAAACCGCCATTCAACTACCACAAAGTGAATATAATAAATATTTTAAACCTGATTTTCTATTGAACACATTTTGGTTGTAAAAATTTCCAACAAATACCATCGAGAATTTTTCTTTTCGCTTACGAATGTTTTTAGAAAATTATCTAAATACTTGTCTTGTCGAGTTAAAAAAAAATTCAGATGTAAATCCACTACTACCGGTATTGCATGCGACAATTTTGCATTTGCATTTTGCTTTCAAGTATATCTCAGGACTATTTTATATCGAAGCAGATTAATAGGGTAAAAGCATGACAAATAAATGTTTTTTAATATCTTCTGTAAGTTCCTTGTGGCATTATTTATTATTTTTGGAACTTTTGGAACTTTAGTTCTTTACGCCAGGTTATGTTTGAGCGACCAGGGGTCGCGACGCAAAACATCTGACCGTTACGCGTTACGTTACGCTGCGTTATGTTACATTGCTTCGTTATGTGCCTTGCTTTTGCGTGCTTGTGCCTCCTTAGTCTCTCTCTCTCTCGTTTACGAAGCAGCGATTCATAATAATAAATATGCTCCTACCCGGATTCGAACCCGGGCCGCCCGCGTGCAATGCGAGCATTCTACCACTGAACCACCCATGCTATATTGAAATTCTATGCAAAGCTGGTATTTGTAGTGCTGGTGATCTACTTGAATTTGTTGGGATAAATTTTTACTATTATTTCCATAATTTTTTTTGCGCGATTAAGGGGTCTAGCACATTTACTTTTCGAAATACAGGGTGTTGAAATTTTGAAAACTTGAATGTTTTAATTCGATAACTTTAAAATGGATGGATAAATTGATTTGACATTTGGCAGGTTGTTTTAAATGTAAAAGGGCATATTTTGAAAGAAATTGTAGTTTGTGCAACTAGTGTGGATATGATGGCCATATCGCACGAGGACGAAGTTTGAGCACGACGCCGTAGGCGGAGTGCTCAATCGTTCAAGTGCGATATGGACAATCCACACGAGTCAAACAGCATATTTTTTCTACGACCCACTGAAGAAAAAATCTAGAAAATAAAAATTTCTATAAACTGTAATATAACTTCAAATTAAACATTTTACAATTCAATTTTATGTTTCCACTAATTTTGTGGTAAACGTACAATTCTTGAATGTCCAACTTGTATAATGCTACGGTTTACTTTTTTAAATATACGATGCTGTTATTAGTAGATGTTGCCAGTCGGACTCCCTCATGAATTATTTAAAAATAAAATTAACAATGAAAAAAAACTTCCTCAGGGGGAATTTAACCCGGGTCTACTGCGTGAGAGTCTGGTATGCTTACTACTCAACCACCAAAGAATATGCAAATCGTTTATCTATAACGTCAGATGTATTACATAATTTTTGCTTAAAAGGAACTAAAGTTCCTACCGTGTGTCCCGCGACACGTTCTACCTTTTTTCTCTTATTTTTTGGGAATCAAACCAAAATAATGTTTTTTTTATTTTTTTATTTCGATGTTTCGGTAGCGTTCCAGCTACCTTTGTCAAGATTAACTGATAATCAAATTATTTTTGGTCCCTATCTGACACAACGAAAAAATATGACAACTAGACAATCAATAATATTTCGAAGTTTAAGACTACAAAACTTTGTAGTCAAATTTTATTAAGGTCCATTCATAGTAGATCACATCTCTGGTAAAATGTGAAATAAAATATTTTATTTTATGACATTCCAAAGATATGATAGTCTACTAGAAATGGAATCCAGTGAAGTGCACGTTCCAGGAACGGCTTTTATTGGGATAGCGCTTTTTTTCGCTTATTTTGGAAATGTTAATAAAACGCGTTTGTTGTTACTTTTTTGTGTATGATTATTTTTGTTTTCAAAATATGTATTACTCAGTTTGGTAATTTTGTGTATTGAAGTGTGTTTCGATTAACAACTATTCCAATGATAAATCATAAGAAAACCTGGATAAAAACGTATGATGCTATCCTGATAACGCAGGTAATTGATTATTGGAAATTTCTGTTTCTAAGAAAATATACGTTTTGTTGCTCTACATCTGTATTTCGACTATTGCGGAACTAGCCAAACGTTACACCCATGCTCAATCCCTTAAGAAATGGGATGGAATCAAAGGATGCAGTCTTGCCAAGATCACCCTGGGACACCCTGGGAAGCTAGCGCCGTAAAAATATTTGGCGATGACCAGGAAAAACCTACTTTTAACTACTTTCTGGCTGGCCACTGTCAACTAAGGAAACACCTCCATACTATGTGGCTAGTACACACCTCTATGCAGGATGTGTGAACAGGAAGATGAAACTGTCGGGCATGTCTTATGCGAGTGTACGGAGTTATCGTCAATAAGAGAGTGTGTTCGGTGAGTCTTGGCCTACACCTGCCGATATAAAGAAGATGTCTCCTAGTGACCTGTCCACCTTCCTGGGAAGGACAGGATGTACGATGACCTAGGAGGACCACTCCTCGGGAGGATGTACAATGGGTCACATGTGGCATAAGTGCTATGAGCCTATACACTCACCCTCCCTATTCTTCAGATACAGATACAGATACAGATACAGATACATCTGTATTTTTCAAAACCGTTTTCAAATTCAAAATCCGAAAATCCATAACCCAACCAGACCTACTGTAAAATATTGCAACAAAAAGAATTGTCCCAGGACTTATTTTCTACGAATTTTCAACGCTATAACTTGAAAACCGACAAAAATATGAGTTTTTGAAAAAATGGCGAATTTTCCAGATTTTCCAAATTTTCTTCTCTTTTAATTATCCAATCGCTGAAAAATGCGTTGTATTCGTATTTTTATTATCTACAATTCATCTTTTGACATCATTACGATTACTTGATGAACTTTTGTGTTATTAACAAAAAACTAAAAAGGACATTTTGTTTTGTTTATAACAATTTCGTGTGCCACATTTGCGAGTCAAAAACATATCAGGTTCGTATTATATACCTAATGTCTTCTACATAAATGCACAGGTTTTTTTCTGCTAAGATAAGGGTAATTTTATCCTGATAACGCAGGTAATTGATTATTGGAAATTTCTCTTTCTAACATTGGTAACCAAATTTGACTACATTCGGCTGAAATACTAGCTACACATTTATCTGCATTTAGTTGTATTAAAGCACTTTCTTTGATTTTTCGTCTTTTATTATTGGGCTCTTTCAATATTATTTTTGTCGAATCCCATTGAATTTTATGCCCCTCTTCCCAAGCATGTTTACAAATACCTGACTTAAAGAACTCCCTATCTTAGACATATTTTTTAATGGTCCAGATGTTTCACCTAAATAGAATTTGTCGCATTCACAAGATATCTGATATATGCAATTTTTTGAAGATTATGTGCAAATTATTCAATAATTAGGCAATAACGTTTCAGACCAACAGATTCAGTATTGTTTCAGTGACAAGTGTACTTTTTTCAATAGTAATGTACAAAGCGATATTCTGCGAAACTAAATGTTTGGGCAAATATATTGAAAGATTCTGGAAATTTAAAAGGTGAAATGTAGGTACCTCGATATGCTGGAAAACTTTATTGAGTTCTTTATTAACAATAGAATTACGACTATCACAATCTAGCTCTAGTCAAAAACTTGTTGCATTTTCAGTAAGACGAAGGACCCCCTCACCTTCTTTTTTGTTGCGGGAGAAGATAGAAGCGAGTGGTGTAAAGCGCCCAGTGCTGCTAGAGCTTGACATAGAAAATAAACATTCCTTTGTGTGCTACTTAATAGCTCCCACTTTGTCCACCACAATACTGATCCGGAGGCTTTCATTGGTCTAAAAACCCTGGTGTATAGCAATTGGATCATTTTTGGGTTGATACCTCAGTTTTTTCTGTATCTTCTGCCGTCGCATCTGTGTTGTCTTCTGAAGGTGAGTCATTGTAAATTCACACAGAAACGTTGTATAAGAGTAGGTTTTTCTTAGAGTTCACATTTTCTTCATATAGGCTCACTAACTTCGCCCTTACTGTCCTCAGAGTGCATTCTCCAGTCACCAGGTCGGTAACTGTCTTTAAATGATGAATGTAAAAAATTATGTGATAAAATTTGAAGAGCGAGTTGTATTTGGGAAGATTATTTTTTTCATCAATTGTGGGGTGGAATTATGTATTAAATGTTCAATATTCTCTTGGGTGATGGCACTGAATCGGTTTGTGTTCATTTTTCAATAAACTTCGAAGCACTTTTAGTTGTCAATAATGACAAATTCAAAGTAAAATTTTGACGTTTCAATGTAAACAAGGTATTATCGATAAGGAAGCAGAATTATCAGTAGTAATACCCCTAGGGTCTTGATAATACAGAGATAATTTTGTCATAGAGAATACTGAAATTGAAGGATTCTCTACGACAAAATTTTGAGTATTTATCAAGACCCGAGGAGTATTCGATAAGATAATTTTTTACTTTGTAGCTATCAAAAAATTGATTGCCAATCTGATGTTTAATAATTTTCAATAAAAACTTTATCAATTTAATCAAATAGTATTCATTTTTATTTAAAACTACAGTTGTGAAAAGTACAATTGGTGAATTAATTGAATCGTTAGATGCAATACCTAATCTTCGCGACATTTTTAATCCAGTGGTCAGTTTGACGTTTAATTAATGTTAAATAAAAAGTAAACACCAAACTAACCTAACCTAACCTAACCACATGTAGGGTATAGTTAAAATAATAACCTTCTTGGTGTGCGTCATCGATTGTGACGTATATCCGGGTTTTCGGCATGTCGTTTATTTTATTTGCTATTTTGACATATAGCTAACCTTAAATTTGATAAATAAGATCATCAGGATTGTATTTAGCCAAATTCGAAAAGGCGGTATGCAATTAATAATCACCAACTTCTTTTTCTAACTGAAAATACTTGAGAACTTTCAAAATACTGATGTTTTTCCGTGTATTCATGCATATTTTTGTATTATTCATATAAATAAAACAATAAAATTAATACTCACTTTTCATAAATAATAATTGACCGTAAACAACAAAGTACGGCCCTGTCAAGAGCTGTCAGTGTGACAGTAGAAAAAGACGTAAGACTTATTGCCGCTACGAATGTAACGCCTTCATAGTATTTTAAACTCTCGATTGATAGGTTGAGCTTGAGCGTAATCTAAACATCAACCAATCAAATTTTTGTAAGTCAAAGATTAGGGTTAACGTTTGTAATACATTTAAACGGTTCATTATTGTGATATTTTGATCAGGATTAATCACAGACCTGCCTTTTTTCCATTTCTTCCTACGTAATGTGTTAGAAAGACATTAAAAATCGATGACGCACACCAAGAAGGGTATTATTTCAACTATATTATCGCTGTAATACAGCGGTGATTGGATGAAATTTGACACATGACTTGAAATTAAGTAATTTGATTGGTTACTAGGTATATCCAGTAAAAAATTATCAGTATAATACCGAATGATTGACTAAAACCACAAAAATGTCAGATTTTGACAAGTGAAAAAAGGATCATGGTGTAATGTTTTTTCTGTATCGATCTATAGCTTAGCTATTTCCTCCTGAGGATTTATTCTACAAGTACTCATTGGAGCTTGCAATTTGCACATTTTTGTATCATTTTATATCAAATGTTTAATATCAACATCAGTAGCAGTAGCTACTTCTAACCAAAATCAATTTGTACTTTCTTTATGAACGTTATTATTAAAATAAATGCGATATAAGAGAAATACATCTAAAATCGATGTATTCTTTTATATTCGTTCTTTGCGGTTTACCGAAAAGAAAAATACCTAACCTGAACCCAACCTCAAATTACGTTTTTTGGTAGACATCAGAAGCATTAGAAACGATACCGATAATCCGATCACGTGACCTTTTGCGGCGCCAAGCGTCCGCTACAAACGACCCAACTTACCAAAAATCGGACGCACAAAATAATAGAGCGCTTCGTACATACGGGACCGGCCCTAAAGGCACACGGGGCCCAAAAAGAAGGCAGACGGCTGTAATTATTACTTACCTTTTCGTCTGCACACTCGTACGTGTGTTATTATATATTTTTTATGCCGGAAACCGGTGGTTTTTTTTTAATTTTTTCAAATTCGAATGGTAGCTTTGTTTTAAAGACGATTCGAGGATTTTTACGAAATGTCAAAGCAATAGCAGATGCGTTTAAATAAGGGTTGACCTGTCATTTTAATGTCGTCCTGTGTTTTTAATTATACAGCTCGAGAGGTTTTTTAGTCATAGATGTTTACGGATGTCATACACAATTACAAGAAAAAAATGCAAAAGATAAAAACGCTTTTATGTACAGAGTGTTTTATAAATAACTGAGAAAAACTGGGTTTAAAATATGAAAATTTTACGTACATCACTAAAATTACCCTTATCCTAGTAGAAAAAAGACTGTGCATTCCAAGTTTTCTTCTCTCTTAATTATCCAATCGCTGAAAAATGCGTTGTATTCGTATTTTTATTATCTACAATTCATCTTTTGACATCCTTACGATTACTTGATGAACTTTTGTGTTATTAACAAAAAACTAAAAAGGACATTTTGTTTTGTTTATAAAAATTTCGTGTGCAACATTTGCGAGTCAAAAACATATCAGGTTCGTACTATGTACAGGGTTATTCATTATAAATGTCCCAGCCCCTACCATAGTTATTATTGTATAAACAAAAAATTTTTTTAAATAAAAGTTGTGTGGTTATAAATTAATTTTATTATAACGTTAACAAAAGTACAGTGGCGTGCGTAGTTTAGAGGACACAAAAATATTATTCGTTTTTTTAAATGAGACACCCTATATATTATTGGATTTCTGAAAAGATGTTCTTCTTCTGATTTGAAAAATATACCATGTCATACCCCTATCTTACATCGTTCTTTAGATATTAAATAAAAGTTTTGGTCAACATTTAATTAAAATTACAAATAATAGATAACGAATATAACAGAGATAACTTTACAATTATAAAGTGTCCACCATTATTTTCAATACATAATTGAAAACGTCTGATTATATTTTGCATTGTATCAGAAATGGCTTGATTGCTTACATTTAGATTATTTATTTCTAATTGAATTCGGTCTTTAATGACTTGAATACAGGCATTATTATTATTTATTGTCTTTAAAAAGCCCCCCAAAAAATGAGTCCATAGGGGATAGATCCGGACTGTTAGGAGGCCATAATATGGTTCCATTATTCCCTATCCACACTTGAAATACATTGTTCAAATGCTCTTTAACAGGTAGGACATTATGCGGAGCTGCCCCATCTTGCATTCAAATCATATCCTGAAGTTGAACGTCCAAAAAATTCTCTACAAGAATATTTTCAACTTCAGGAAGAATCATTTCCAGATAGGTAACTCCAGTTAAATTGAAATTATAAAATATGGGTCCAACAATTTTGTTTCTGAAAATTCCACACCATTCACTAAGAGTTTTTCTTTCTGATTTTTTTATTGGTTTTATCAATATTTTTCTATTCTCGTTGTTTCCCCATGACCTACGATTTTTCCTATTAAAAACTCCAGCCGTAGAAAAGGACGATTCATCGGTCCATAATATTTTAGTCAAATAATCTTCATCTAACTTTTGGAGCATTTGACGGCAAAACTCAAACCTTCTCCTTTTATGAGCCTCTGTCAAAACTTGTACGGGTAAAATTTTATATGGTTTGTAATTGTTAGTTTTCAACGTACGTTGTATTTTAGAGTAACTCATATTCAAATGAGCTGCTGCATTATTTATACTACATTCAGAATTTTCTAAAAAATAATATAGCGTTTCTAAAAACTTTTCAAGAATACCTATAAGAGGGCTTACCTTCGAAATAGAGCAGTATATCTAATTGATCTTCGTTGTTTGCATGAACTAGTCGCCTTTTTCTATTAAAACCACCGATATTATTTACCTGTTGGTAAATACGTCTGAACGTATTATCTGCAGGTGTTGGACGATTTGAATACAACTCCCTGTATGCTCTTCGCGCTGCACGTTTATCTTTGTTATATTTTCTATATAGCAAGTGAATATTTGAATTTTTTCTCCTACACTGTACACCATTTTGAATGTTTCAATAATGATGACATTTAATAAACATGACAGTTGTGATTTTCATAGCTTTCTTTGATAATATTGACTTTTCAATATTTATAGTATTATTTATCCTTTAATATCTTAAGAACGGTGTAAGACAGGGGTATGATATGGTATACTTTTGAAATCAGAACAGAAACATTTTTTCAAAAATTCAATAATATATAGGGTGTCTCATTTAAAAAGACGAATAATTTTTTGTGTGTTCCCAAACTATGCACGCCACTGTACTTTTGTTAACGTTATAATAAAATTAGTTTATAACCACACAACTTTTATATAATTTTTTTTTTGTTCATACAATAATAACTATGGTAGGGGCTGGGAAATTTATAATGAATAACCCTGTACATAGTACGAACCTGATATGTTTTTGACTCGCAAATGTTGCACACGAAATTTTTATAAACAAAACAAAATGTCCTTTTTAGTTTTTTGTTAATAACACAAAAGTTCATCAAGTAATCGTAAGGATGTCAAAAGATGAATTGTAGATAATAAAAATACGAATACAACGCATTTTTCAGCGATTGGATAATTAAGAGAGAAGAAAACTTGGAATATCTGGAAAATTCCTCATTTTTTCAAAAACTCATATTTTTATCGGTTTTCAAGTTATAGCGTTGAAACTTCGTAGAAAATAAGTCCTGGGACAATTCCTTTTGTTGCAATATTTTACAGTAGGTCTGGTTGGGTTATGGATTTTCGGATTTTAAATTTGAAAACGGTTTTGAAAAATACAGATGTATCTGTATCTAAAGAATAGGGAGGGTGAGTGTAGGCTCAGAGCACTTAGGCCACATGTGACCCATTGTACATCCTCCCGAGGAGTGATCCTCCTAGGTCATCGTCCATCCTGTCCTTCCCAGGAAGGTGGACAGGTCACTAGGAGACATCTTCTTTATATCGGCAGATGTAGGCCAAGACTCACCGAACACACTCTCTTATTGACGATAACTCCGGACACTCGCATAAGACATGCCTGACATTTTCATCTTCCTGTTCACACATCCTGCATAGAGGTGTGTCCACTAGCCACATAGTATGGAGGTGTTTCCTTAGTTGACAGTGGCCAGCCAGAAAGTAGTTAAAAGTAGGTTTTTCCTGGTCATCGCCAAATATTTCTACGGCGCTAGCTTCCCAGGGTGATCTTGGCAAGACTGCATCCTTTGATTCCATCCCATCTCTCAAGGGATTGAGCATGGGTGTATCGTTTGGCTAGTTCCGCAATAGTCGAAATACAGATGTAGAGCAACAAATAGCTATTTATGCCATCAGTTACGAAATGCCTAATTTTGTGTAACGCGTGAGATTTTTGCAGAACGAACGAAGTGAGTTTCGCAAAAACTCACAAGTTACACAAAATTTCATTTCGTAACGTATTGCATACAAGATTTTTTCTAATTTTGAAGAAAGTAATAAAAAAATAAAATTTTAATATAATTGATAAAAATTTGGAAAACATAAATTTAGTTTGTTGCTGTTACTTCATGTTAGTTGTCAGTTTGACATTTTGTAAAAAAGTCGAGACGGAAGGTTTTTAGCGAGATTGATATATTTTTAGTTTCATTTTTAAAAAATGAGTGATTCGAGTTCTGAAGAGCTACCAAACGATATTGAAGAGGCAGCAGGTAATGCTCTATTATCAGTAATGGGCCTTTTCAGTAATTTATTTTTATTGGTTTAAATTGAAGTACTTTCTGAAAAAATGTACCCTTATTTTTTTATTTTTCTTTGGAGCTTGATTTCTATCCTAAAAAAATTATCAAAAGTGCGGAAAGCAAGCGCGCGGTTTGAACGTGACGTCACTCCTCCCTCCTTCGTGACGTCAAAGAGCCTACGACCTTGAAAACGACAGATCGTTATTTCCTTAGGATTTGTAAAGTTTGCTTACCTGGTTTTTGATTTTGACATCTCATGTAACCTCGTAATTTATATTGACATTCTCTTTCATATTGGATTATTTGTTTTTGTTAAAATAACAAGATAAATTGCCCAAGCAAAATATTCATTTACGTTCCTCGAGATGAAAACAGACGAAAATCATGGTTCCAAAAAGCAGAAGCTCGGAAGAAGTTGACCAAAACGAGGAACATTTGCTTCTTCGTTGGATGTTTTGGCCTCGGCCGTAGCAGCAATTGGCCAGCCATTCTGACAAATACTGCCAACACAAATCCAGACCTTATGACGTCACTTGCCCCAAGGTCAAACGCGTGTTCAAATTACCCAAATATTTGTTCAACTTTTTATTCGACTTTGTGACATTTATATTCGAAACAAAACTGCACAAAGTGAAAAATTATCAGTAAGCTTTCAAATAAAATATTTGTTTCGAGATTTAAGCATCTACTGAAAAGGCCCATTCCCAAAAAGTCAAAGGCATACGAAAAATTTGTTACGTGGTGTGATGAGAAGAAAATTAAACATGTTAATGAGAAAGTTTTACTTGCATATTTTTGAGGGTAAGAAAGATCTAAAAGTTTCCACATTATGGACACTTTGTACCAGAAATGCTGTGGGAATTAACACATTTAGCAGTCTGCCAAAAGTTATTGCACAATTTCTTGGTCTTTCAAATCCTGTTCTATATACTGGCCACTGCTTCAGAAGAAGCTCTGCCACTTTCCTAGCAGACAGTGGCGCTGATATTTTAAAATTAAAGAGGCATGGAGGTTGGAAATCTACCTCTGTTGCGGAGGGATATGTTAAAAATTCCATGAATAATAAAAAACTTATAGCGCAAGAAATATTTGGTGAAACATCTAATGCAATGTGCGCCGCTTCCCAAATAACAGCAAGTTCGAGCAATGGAAGGTAATTGTGTTATAAATATTTATAATAATTAATTAATTTATAACTTATGTTTTTAACTTGTATTATAACAGTTTAATAAATAGAATAATTCTGAATAATTTTGAAATACATTTTTCGTCACCAATTGCATAAAATTTCACTTTATGCAACTAGTTACAAAAAGTAAGACGTTTCATAATGTCAATCAGTTTTAAAAAGTGTCACTTTATATGTCAAAATTAGAAAAACGTATATTTTCGATTTGTAATGAAATTTTTTAACAAGCTAGGAAATTGTTAATAAACAAAATGTTCTTGAACTTACTTATTCATTGTAAACACGCAAAAACTCATTTTCAACGTTAAATTAAAATTATAAAATTGGAATTTTCAACTAAAGTTTCTTGCTCTTTTAAAAACTTTTATAATATTTGAACTATCACTTACACTTTTTGAGATTTTGTCAATAAGCTGGACGTATATTTTTTCATAGTTTTTTGTTAATAACAATGTATGATCAGTGATAAAAGGACTAGTTCTATTTCCCAGACTATAGCTATTTTAGGACGTTAACCCTGGTTTTCAATATCTTTTCAGGGAAAGAACTTCAGAATATATAAAGTAGGATTAACAAGAAAACCCCCTTTTTCCACTACCAGCCGTGAAGTTGACAATTATGACTTCTTCTAGCCAACTGAGAAGTTGAATTTCTCTATTAGTGGATAATATTTTTTTTCTATTATTAACCTAGGTCAATAATGGACAAATTCAAATATTTTGAAAAATCAGGGATATTAGTTCAACAAAAACTTGTGCAACATAATCTTGTATACCCAGGAGATTGTTTTTAACATATTTGCTGATGGAAATTACTTATCAAGATAATATTATTTGTATAAAAATGCCATTAGTTTAAAATTCGCGCTCAAATGACTGATGACGTAACGAGTACGTTCATCATATATCGAAAACTGACAGTGTTTTACTTGTCAGTCAGACGACGGGGTAGCAGGCATTCGTGGAAGGTTTGTCGTTAGGTTTGCAGCCACCATCTGGAAAAGGAAAAAGACTTAACTTCGCACCTTATCTTGGAGCTCAGTCAATAATATCTAGAGGTCTTCACCACCTTGGTGTATAATATTCTATTAACATCTACAATTTTTTTGTTATAATTTAAAACTAAATTGATAAAAATTTTCAAAATCTAGCTTCGAATCTACATTCGTTTCATTTGGATAAAAAAAACTCGTTAAGATTGTTTTCAGTATGTTGAACTTAGTGACAGATACCATCACTGAGCAACAAACATCAAAAACCTGCCGAAAATATTAAAAAAAAAAATTAAAATTACACATAATTATTATCATAAAAAAAGTGTTTAAGATCGAAATTATTCTGTTTTGCGATTAAATTAGACACACTATGACATGTATCTAATAAATCTTCCAGCAGGCCTTCTCATAAATATGATACGAAATCTATATAGCGGTCGAAGCAAGTTTCGGTTATGTGAGATACGAATTCTGATAAAAACTTCACTGTTTCGTTTTAATAAAATGTGGGCGGAGAAGATATATATTAAGAAAATTTATCGACTGTCCGGACCTACTGAATTCTTGAGTAGTCAAAAAAAACAAGCAGTGAGTGTTTAATGAAAAGGTCGCAAATATGTGGAAAATAACATGGTTACCCTGTTATCGAGTATAAGTATAGCAATTTGTACTTAGTTTATAAAATAATAATGCCACTGAAAAATGTCGGTTTACTTATCGAGCTAGTGTTGACTTCTGGAAGATTTTCATTTTTTATTTTTATTTTCATTTTTTAGATACCTTTTAACCGCTTCTTAACGAAAGAAGTATATCTTTCGTTGGAGATTGGTCCATTTATTTTACAAAATACACTTTTCAAGTCGAAGTAAATATTTGAAATAATATTTTTTATTGACTTACATACAATTGGCATGAAGACTGACTTTGAAAAACTGGTCCGCAATATTTGTACGCATAAAAAAATTTTGTTCCTTGAAAAATTAATGCTTTAAAGAAGATGTTCCCGTTTTTAATGTAATAGCATCTCCCTGACATCACAGATCTGTAAATACTTCAAATTGTCCACAATTTAGAAGTAAAAAATTCATTTTTATTACCAATTTGAATTATTTTGTGTGATAGTCATGAAGTAAATATCATTTAAGCCAAGCAAAACCAGAAAATACGATATACAAAAGGTTGACGTCACACTTTTGTAGTCTGTATTTTAGCTAAGATGGCGAACTGTCATATTTTGTATTTATGTTTCCACTGAAATAAAGATAATTACAATTGTAGTGTCTAAGAATCATTGTTATCTATACCAAAGGGTACAAGTATACATTTTGCTATTGGTGGGAATTGACACTTTATCAGGTCTCCTAACACCTTGCATGCCTATTTTTTCAAAAAATATAAACTTTACTTTCAAAACTATTTAATAAATCATAAAATTTGAAAGTCCGCCAAAACACGCTTTACGTCATAAAGATGGCTGCCCCATCCGTTGACGTCACTCGATTTGTTTACTTTCTTATTCGTGTATCACGCTCTGAGTTTTTGTGACCTAATTTGTTTCTGAAAGCTTTAAAAATGGATAAAGTCGAAAAAAACTTTGTATTCCTAGTATTGCATCGTTCCAAAGTGTAAATCAATGTCTATCAAAACTCCAGACAAAATATTTGTTACTTTACCTGGTGGCGCAAGCAAAAATGAACTTAGCGTGGATTTATGCAGTAACATTTAACATTTAACACTTTTTTTATAGAAAAGCGGTTGACTTAGGGTTATGTTGTGTGTTTGTTTATTTCCAAGTTGTACTAATAAAAGAAAAAAAGGTTTAAATTCTACCAAACATTCTCAAAATTGTTCCAATGCACAAATAGACATGAAAATGTAGGGTTATTGTAACTAGAATCTCGGGCTTGTGCGCATGCTTATCATTTTCTCCTAATTTATAATTGTGTCTGCATAAACGATGGCAGTTTTACAAATTGTTAAATGGTAAATGTTAATTGTTAAATGCTAATTGATAATTGCTAAGTGATGCTGCATAAATCCACACTTAATAGAAGGGCATTGTGGTTGCATGCTATGCGTCCAAACAAAGACGATATTTCGACAAATACTACTACTTTTGTTTGTGAAGACCATTTTATTGTAAGTACCACTTCTATGCTGGTAATTCTTATTCTCAAATATTTTGAGGTTATGTACCTATATGTCTAGGAATCAACCAAATATATTGTGGAGTCATTTAGAAACAGTTAGTTTCATTTAAAACCATATGATGAGTAGATTCCACGAAGTGAGGGTTTATACAGTTAACTCATAAAAGCATTATTTTCTCACGACCACACATCGAAATATGGTGAAGCAATTAATAGTTAATTTAAATACAATATAAACACAAAACTACACAGAACCTAATGCAATACCTGCCATATTGACAAAAGTAAACAAATTGTATGACATCACACGTATCATCGGTAGCGTTCGGAAATCCTCGGGTGGTGGTGGGAAAGTGCATTGAAATTTGAATTTTATTTTAAAATTTGGTAGTAATTTCCAATGGATACTGGTTTATTTCCTATTATTAGTTATTTTTGATATCAACTTCATTATTACAAATTAATATCTAAGCAAAATATGAAATATGCGTGTACTCTATTATACGAAATTATTATTTCAGATATTCTTTGGATATAAAATTTACTTTAATAAGACAATAACGCTATTTTAAGTCACTTTCCTGGTCAACAGAGTAAATTTAAATTTACCAACTTCCACCTCATTGTCCATTCAACACCTTTGAACACATTTGGGGCTCAGTTAAAGAAATTTACAGGGATTATGTGGGAGGTGATGATATCGGCAATCGGAGTCTTTAGATTGACATGATGTTTATAAAATTAATATTATAAATAATATAGAATACGTCAGTAATAGAAATACCTATTTGAGAAATAAAAAAATTATTATTACTTTCAAACAATACGATGTGAGATCAAATCTGAATTTTAACGTTGTCTACAGACAACTTTTCTAATATACTTAAAAATGGTTGAATTTAAAAAATTACCAGAAGAGGCGCCACTAGTCTTTACGCAGGTTTCCTATAATGTTACTTAAAAATTAATATTTTATTTTCTGGTTGTTCTGCTGATCTTGAAAAAGTGGCGATATTTTTCACCCTCGGCATTATCTCTCTGTTCTTAAATTTAATAATTATAACCTACCGGTGAAGCCTAAATTTTTGACAATGGGTAATTAAAAGTAACAAAAAGGTATCAATTAAAAATTACCCTAAAACATATCGAAGTGGTTTTGTACGCCTTCAGGTATAAGCAGTAGCTTACTAGATAACCAGCAATTAAAACACTACATTCACATTTTAGCTAATGATTAGTTCACTGTTTGTACCACTAGAGGTGATTTACATTAAAAGAACACGACTGCATCGTTGCCAGATCATATAATTCAATTTTTAAGCAAAATACTTATTTGAAAAAAGCTACCGTGTTAGCGAATTGCGTCACGAATGCATATGTTGAACTTAGTTCAAATATAATAAACAAATTAAAGTGTTTTGTCCACGACTATTTGATAATATCATCATTTTACGTGTGCTTCTTCAAGTATAATGACGTACATTATTCACCAGTGAATAATAGGTGTGGATAATGAAAAGGTCACATGATTATATTGAAGATTATTCATAGAAACGACACAATTTATTAAATAAAAAACTTGAGAGGTGTCAAGGTACACCCGGATGGAACGAAGTTCCTTTCGATTAATTAGTGAAGGAATTGTACATATACATACACACACCGAAACACTTATATATATATGTACATATATATATATATATATATGTACTCTGTCTGTCTATTCTTTCATACACGTCATAGATGCGCGGGACTAAACACAACAACAGAGTGTATATATATATATACTCTCTCGACTTCGTAAACACAACAGCGTATAGGTTAGAACACGCACGGCTTGCTAAATACATACGTTCTGAAATTGTAATATTAAAATATGATTTGTTTTTGAATGTATTAAAATTATGACGCGTACACTTGCTAAACACACAAAATGTGGAGATTATAATGCGTATGACTTGGTTAGCACAATAATAAAGAGAGGTTATAGTGCGTACTTGCTAAAAATACAAGAGCATTTATTATTATTATCTGTATATAATTGCAGCATGTAACACCTTTCTTCGCATCTAATACACGTGAGAGCTCATGGCAGCATGTGTTGAATGCCTTGATATAGACGCGTAGGTTGATGGTTCGCGCCCAGACTATGGTGAAAATTTTTTCAATTTATTTGCTTTCTATAAGAAAGAAAGATACAGACAAAGAAACATGCGATGCGCACAGCTTACAATAGCTTCCTATATCAAAAAGTGTCGTGACAAAACTTTTCGTAAAAATTTTATCCGTCTAGCCTCCTTTCACAACGCGCAATAAGGAACTTCGTTCCAAAAAATTTTCACCGTGATTTGGATTCGAACCCATGCCTAAAATTACTCGCTTTACCAAGTCAGAGATGTTGTATAATATATAGGAGTAGATCGTTTTATATACAATTTTTTGTCTAGTATATAATATGAAGTATGTCAAATAATTTATTACTAATTGCAAAAAATTCAATAACTATACTGGTGTTTGATTGATATTACTAGAAAATTTAATATGGAAAGTGAATCAGACAGTGAATTGAATACTTATTAAATTATATAATTTGTTCAATAACGTAAGAAGTAATATGCTTTATAAATGTAATAAACTTGAGTGTTTTAGTTTTTCAAAAAAAATTTATACCTAAACAGGTAATCCATAGTCGTGGACACAATATAGTATTCTACTCGCATATAATGCCTATTATTAAATGCTTGTTGAATAATATACTTTATTTAATCGTTTAGTATGGATATTTATCAAGTAAAAGCCATTCATTTATTTATTTAAAAAATACTGAATTAAAATCAAAAATCGAATGGTTCGGGAATTTCCAATATTATTGTTTATTTAGCTAATAATGAATTTATGTAGGTACGCACTGTATTTACTTTGTGTGGGCCTATTTCATTTATCTGTTTTAAGGAAACTATTTTAGATCGTTAAGAAATCTGAAAATTGAGTTATGCCGCTTTATTTGTTCGAATCTTTATTTTTTAACTTCGATAATGCAGTATTAATTTAAAATAGGTCCCTTTTGGATTTATTAGAGCCTCATCTTTACATTAATGGTCAAAATAAACGTTTTTTTGTTCGAGATCTAACAATACTAACAGAAGGAAATGGAAAATTGCATTCGATATCTTCGGCAATATTTTTGGCCTCATCTAAAATATTGTTGATAACTGTATAGGGAGCGGCCAATGCTGCCGTGTGCAATAACAGGTCCAAGGATAAAAAAGTGATATTCTTATGTATTTTGAAAGGCAGAATCTGAATATGCCCGGCGTTTTTGCGAAAAACTGGTACGTTTTGTTTAAATCGCAATTGCTTAAACAATTTATGAACAAATGTTTTTTTCGGCTTAGACAATTGTTATATGCCAATATGGCCCATTTTAGAAAAAAAAGGTCTCTTGTCATTTTTCCGTATAGTGCTTATTTGAAAATTTATAAATTTATTAATAAAGTCGAAAATAGCTATTTACCTAACAAGTGCGGAAAATAAATTTTTCCACACGAGTCTGCCGTTCACAGAACGACGCGTAGCGGAGATCGGTGAAGCAGCCCAGTGCGGAAAAACATTTTCCGCAAGTATTAGGTACAATAGTTTTTCTACGAGCGTGGGGAAAGTCAACAGAACTAATCAAAAGTTGAGATATTTTTATCAGATTATAAGTGCTTATAGTTTATTTAGAAACATATTTCATTAGATTATTGATAAAGTATTTTCCTAACAGGTGCGGAAAGTGATACTTTCCCGCACGCGACTACAGTTGACCAGCGTAGTTCGGACAAGCGGTCAAGGGCGGGAAAGACACTTTACGCATGAGTTGGAAACATTATTTTTCCTACGACTGTTTATACAAAAAAGTATATCAACCCATTTTTCAAAAGTTATTCCATTCCAACATACATATACAAAACTTAAACCAAAAACTATTAATTATTATGAATATTACTATTAGAAACACAATTTGTTGCATTCTGTAAATTACTCAAAATTGCCGGTCCAGTGAAGTTATTTGGTGTTAACTGGTAAGTAGATGACGTTGATGAGGATGGCATCGGTTGCAGGTCACATAAAGATGACGATGAAGGTGACGGCAACGGTTGTAAGTCATTTGTAGATGAAAGAATTTTATTTGATATATTTTTCTTGGAATGGAACAGAGAAGATTGAAAAGACGCTGGCCAGAAGACCTCATAGGGTGATCAACGGAGACCCATCAGTGGATGGTGCCCGCCTCAAGTCATTTAGCAAGAAACCACATCATCTACTTATTACTGGATACTTATTGAGTAGATTGTAGATTTGCACTTGAATAAAAAAATAAAATAAAAATATTTTTCTTATATCAAACCTGGGTGGTTTGATAGTTGTTTTGTGACACTACTCCAAAGAATGTATAGAGTTATATCAAAATATCTTCATTATTTTATATTTCCAAAAAATTAAAAATGCAACAAAAAGCTAGAAAAGATGTAGATGTTTATTTGATGGACTATTTCGTAAATATTTATTTACCTGTTTTAACAATAATTATAACTTCCGAAGTAAAAAACTATCTAATAAGGTCAAAATTTGCATAATTTTACTTTCCCTATGATATCCTATGATAACCTATGACAAATCCTACTTGTTCTCTGAACAGAATGAGTTTCCAAAAATTTAATAAAATATTGGTTAAATCATGTCCCGTCGAATCTGATACTGAAATAAATACATACCAGAAAAAGTTTCTCAATTTCCATTTGCTTTGATTTGTTATTTAATAAAACAAATATAAACATATCTATCAGTAGGTATAAGTTGATCTTGGTGACTTAGATCAGGACAGTGGGGGCGGATCTTTATAAATAATTATATTGCAGTAGTTATTTGTATAAATAAGTAATATTTTTATATTTTTCATTATTTTAGTGAAAGTGATAAAAAAGTTTTATATTTTAGTCTTTCGCCGCGCTTGTGTGTCCCGCACCCCTACCACACCCTGGTTGGATAAAACTACATAATATAAAAAATCAATTAACGATTCATTCTATAAAGCACTAATTACCTTTAGCACTGGTGAAAAGTTAGACTGATAAAATGTTTCAAAAAGCATGTACTAAATGATCAAAACTTAGTATAGATGCTGCCATCTATTGGTGCTTGTCACTGAAGACATTTAACAATTCGAAATAAATCAACTCGATGTGGAGAATATAAAAATATATTACATCAAGCTACTTACAACTTAACAATAACTATTTAACTATCACAACTTTAATAAACTGTTCTCTTTAAGAAAAATCAATTTTTTATCACCACACTGACACTTTTGTAACTAAAAACGTAACATGTGGCACCACTGCACTTCCACTGCGACTTTCTTTTGTTTTTGGCGCCATCTCGCTCGAGGCTTACTCAGTAACTAACAATTATAGTCTCCCGAGTTTAGATATATTACTTCTTACTCCTTGCATTTGAAATTTTTCGTCAGAATGGAATTTATTTTTCCATGTAAATCTGTTATTAAAAACGAATTAAGAAGTTATAAGCTACACGCCGACGGATCTGTGCAAATAATTTTTCATTTATTTTTCGTTATTTTAATAACAAATAAAACGGATCATTTCGATTTTGTAATGTTTGATTGTGTTGCTACAGCTGCTTCGATTCGACTAAAAAGTAACCTGGTTTACATGTTCCCGAAGAGTAATTTGTGACGAAATAAAGGGGAAAATTATAAAATTACATTGCTTGGCTTAAACTATGCTGTTTATATTGACTGGCTGTGTGCGAGTAAGGCGCTGCCTCTTAAATATTGCGGCTGCCGTGCTCAAACACGTAACAGATAAGGTATACAGAGTGTAATCGTTCAATTTTTCTACAAAAATGGCTTTTTGAAAATAATAAATGATCTATCTAGTCTATTCGAGGTGTAGATTAAACAAATGAACTACTCAGTACCATTAAACATGGCATAGAAACATGGCACACCGATTGTCTAAAACAGCAAATGTAGTAAATTCCACCTCTCTATTTCAGACGGGAGTAAATATATCCAATATTGCAATGCGCGAGAGAAAATAACAAAAAAGCTGGAGAAAACTAGCTTCATCAAAGAAGAGAAGACACTAGCTGAACAATGTAACGGCAAGCTGACCTGGGTACCAGGTATCGGGCAAAATACTAACTAATTTGCAAAAAGAGGGTCAGAAGACGTCCTGCCTGAACAAGGTATACTGAATAAGAGAGCAGCATAATAATTATTATGTAACTTTTTATACTGAGATGGCGTCCACTGAGACCTAAAAGATATAATATTAGCAATTTTCGAACTTGAGCTTGCTGTAGTTCACTCATTATCTAAACAGCAAAACACATCCGAAGATGAGAACTGGCTAAAAAAGGAGCTCCAACTCAAATGGAAGTTGACACAAGGACACCTCCATACAAAGAGCTTACTCAACAAGATTGACAAGGAACTCTCAACTTGGCTATTAAAAATGTATAAGACCTTTTCGACATTTGCCGACCTGGTCACTAGACACTGTATTCTGAGGAAACATCTGCACAAAATGGGAAAAGTCAATGAATCTATTTGCAGATTCGGTGAGTACTTACAAGGACTCAGAGCTCTTTGGAGGTATAACAGTTAGTTAAACTAGTAGCCTATATAGAGCACATGAAGCTATATTTGTTCCAAGTGCTTGAGCTGTTGAACACAACCCAAACGAATGATTGCATGAAAGATTGGTACCTTCCAGCTTCCGTAGTTTGGTCCATACCTAAAATTTTGAATTTTACATTAGGACTAAACGGTGCTGAGCAAGAATATTATAGTCTGCTCAAGGAAAGTTATTGTTTTTACCCTTAATTTTCTCAATTCATTCCAAAACCTTGGATTTCTCTAAAGTAGATTATGTGGAATGGCTGGTATCTCAATTGCCACAAAAGAACTAACCAGACAAGGAATTTCTGGCAAAAACATAACAATCTACACTACCAGTAGATAAGCCCTATTAGCCTTGAGCAGACAACGGCTAGTACTAGAGTGTCACCAAGATTTAGCTAAAGCCTCGGCAGATAACAATATTATCCTGAGGTGGGTTATAGGGCACTACAAGAGTAAAGGTAATCGCATTGCCGATTCTTTGGCCAGGGAAGCGAATGGACTTAAAATATTAGGACCCACTGACACCTACAGCCTGATGACTTTGACAATTGCGGAACTAGCCAAACGTTACACACATGCTCAATCCCTTAAGAGATGGGATGGAATTAAAGGATGCAGTCTTGCCAGGATCACCCTGGGCGACCCTGGGAAGCTGGCGTCGAAGAAATATTTGGCGATGACCAGGAAAAACCTACGTTTAACAGTAGGATTTCTGACTGACCACTGTCAACTAAGAAAACACCTCCATACTATGGGGCTAATGGACACACCTTAATGCAGGATGTGTGAACAGGAAGATGAAACTGTCAGGCATGTCTTATAAGAGAGTTTGTGTTCGGTGAGTCTTGGTCTGCACCTGCCGATATAAAGGAGATGTATCCTAGTGACCTGTCCACCTTCCTGGGAAGGACAGACGATGACCTCCTCGGGAAGATGTACAGTCAAAGTCAAATGAAACGCACAACTTGATAAGGTTGAGACTGCATTATTTAAACATCTGCTATCCCCATCAAACAGGTCTACGTTTTTTAGGTCACAATTGAAGTATTTCCAATACATTTTGGCGAAGGCTAACCATAATTCATTAAAACTAATTGAATTTTTATGAATTTTGGTGTTTGCCTTGTGCGTTCCATTTGACTTTGACTGTACAATGGGTCAAATGTGGCCTAAGTGCTGTGAGCCTACACTCACCCTCCCTACTTTACAAATTTACAGATACAGATGTTGAATGGAAAAAGAAACCTCTATTCACATACTAGCGGAATGCATGTATGTATATCGGGGTATCATTCGATCATTGCGGTTTGCACAGCAATACAGAATCCTAGAGCACAAAGCCTAAGAGACTACTGGATAGGAGAAGGACCTAAAGTGAAAACTGCAGACATCCTCTGGGAAATATAGGTCTAATAAAACTACTAGTCTTCTTCCTCAGAAAAAGGGGAAACAATCGATCTTTTAGGTCACATAACAAAGTTGCCAGATTGTGCTGGCAAATACTAGAATAATATAAAGAGTGCTTAAAATTAAGAAAAAAACAACTTCAAAAACTATATTGTGAAAGAAATTGGCGAAATTGATAAGACAATCGATAACAGAGCTGAACAGAATAATTAAATGAGTTTTATAGATAAAATACTTACTTAATATATCCATAACTCGATATTTTTTCAATAATAGAGTACAAGCATATTTGCTTGGATATTAATTTATAATAGTAAATATGATATCAAAAATTACTAATAGTTGGAAATATACCAATTTCCATTGGAAATTACTCCCAAATTTTAAAATAAAATTCAAATTTCAATGCACTTTCCGACCACAACCCGAGGATTTCCGAACGCTACCGATGATACGTGTGATGTCATATCTCTTGTGTTTACTTATGTCAATATGGCCGGTATTGCATTAGGTTATGTGTAGTTTTGTATTTATATTGTATTTTATTCAACTATTAATTGCTTCATCGACGTAAAAATATCATTTATATCTTTGTTTGAGACCATTACGTGTTTGTGTGTGCTTTTTTTATTTCTAAAAGTCAACGTAAAGTGGAAAGTGGACATAAATATTCGAAATTTCCGAGGATATTTTAAAACTTTTGGAAGAATATATTTTAATTATTAGTTCAGTGTTCAGTGACGATTCTTTCATATTTTGTGAGTAAAGATATGGCTAGCGAAGGTTTTGTAGAAGCACAAACTGATAACTTGCCCAAAGTAGACTCATTTATGCTGCTTGAATTTATGAAGTCAAACAGCTGCTTTAATGCAGAGGAAATAAGAGGAGTTAAAGCATTATCGTAAGTACGATTTAAACTATGTTTTATTTATATAACATATACCAACCATATTTCGATGTGTGGTCGTGAGAAAATGATGTTTTTATGGTTGATTCCTAGACATATAGGTACATAACCTGAAACTATTTAAGAATAAAAATTACCAGCTTAGAAGAAGGTACTTACATTAAAATGGTCTTCACAAACAAAATTAATGCCCTTCTCTTAAGTGTATTTTTGCTTGCGCCATCAGGTAAAGTAACAAATATTGTGACTGGAGTTTTAATAGACGTTGATTTACACACTGGAACAATGCAATACTTGGAATACAAAAATTTTTATTTCGGCTTTATCCATTTTTAAAGCTTTCAGAAACAAATTAGGTCACAAGAACTCAGAGCGTGATACACGAATAAAAACGTAAACAAATGACGTCACACCATGGGGCAGCCATCTTTATGACGCAAAGCGCGTAAAACGGACTTTCAAATTTTATGATTTTTAAAGTAGGTTTAAAGGTAAAGTTTATATATATTTTTTTAAATAGGCATACAAGGAGTTAAGAGACCTGATAAAGCGTCAATTCCCAGCAATAGAAAAATTTATGCTTGTACCCTATTTATGTTTTTATTGTATAATAAAATCAGCAACAAACTAATTATTTGAAAAATGGAGTAATATAAATATTGGTATAGTTAGGAACAATAATACCAAAAATAGAACATAAAATATTCCGTCTAATATCCCTCTCAAAACAATATCCTTCTTGCCGCCCTATACACATACTCACAGTACCCATAAATAATGCAGCAAAGTGAAACTATTTTACCGCCATTTCACTTATTAATGCCCAATGGAAACACGCAATCGAACCGGAGGAGAAAAACCACCCCTCTGAACGTTTGTTCTCTATTTTTCAACAAAATGAATTGTTCAATTCAATTACAATCATATTCCTCATAAATAAATGATTGAAAAGGTCTATCGACGACTTAGCTAGTGTATTGTAAGATTTAAAAAATCTTTCACTACCAATCATTTGTTATTCATAGGATAATATCGTTGGTGGTGAAAATTTAATGAAAATTGTAGGTCTATTTGAAAAATTACATTTGCGAAGGAATTTTTATTGTTAATTATTTACAATTTAAATTGTTTTTTAGTTTTTATAATTTCCAAGAGAAATTTTCGAGTTTCTTTAATAGTTAACAATTCTATCGGTGAAATTT
This sequence comes from Galerucella calmariensis, assembly GCA_910591675.1. Taxonomy (NCBI): domain Eukaryota; kingdom Metazoa; phylum Arthropoda; class Insecta; order Coleoptera; family Chrysomelidae; genus Galerucella; species Galerucella calmariensis. The sequence continues at coordinate 399,787 of CAJUYG010000070.1, read as the reverse complement.
TAGAAAAAAATTGCTTAAAAGTAAATTGCTCCACAACTGCATTATTATTTTTGTTATTGGTTGTGAAATTGAATCACAATATTTTTTGTATTTTGATTTATTTTAATTTTCAACGTTTCGGTAGCGCTCCAGCTACCGCGATCTGTTGTCTAGTTGTCAAATTTTTTTCGTTGTGTCAAATAGGGACCAGAATTTATTTAAAAAAATCACTGACGTTGTTGGTTTTTTTTTATATAATGTGTCCAATTAAGTCGGAACAATATTTTATTCTTAGTTTTATGAAAAAAGGTCATTCTATATACAGGGTGTACCAATCTTACGACAAACTTCGGTATATGGGTTATTATAAGAGATATCGAAAAATATTATCAACAAAAATAGTAGATGTGTTGAAGGTCCATATTTTGAAATTATATGGTGAACATTAAGAACCTTTAGTTTAATATTACGGTTGGGATTATACTTTTGGTGGCTAGTTTTGTTTAGAATTAATTGTTCATTAAAATTTATTATTAATTAGGATTTTTTGTTACATACAACGTTTATTGCTTTCACATAATATGTCAATAATAATAGTTTACAATAAATATTACAAAATAACTGTGTTTTCATAAACTTTGGGTATAGGGAATGCTTGACAAAAATTGAAGTTACATAATCGAAGGTTCTATTTTTGCTATAAAATTCAGGGTGTACCATTTGAAATAAGAAAAAAAAATGACAGGTTCGAGTTTCCGTTCACCCTGTATACAAGAAAGGATATAATTGAAATTTAATAGGATACGGAGATATTGCATCATGTTACGAAACTCTGTTTGGCGAAATTCATTTTTTTTCTTCAACGTATAACAAGCTACAGAGCGTTGATTTACCTACAATTTTCACATAAACGTGTCCATATCTTTTGAAGAACTCTGTATAACGTGGCAAAACCTTATATCAAAAACTTCAAAAAAATGTAACCAATCCGAATTCAGTATAATATACAGGGGTTCCCATTTAAAAAATCATGTTTGGTTTGTAACGGAGTTATGCAGCACTCTGTATAGTTCGGTATAGTTTTAAAATATGGACCTTCAACACATCTTCTATTTTTGTTCATAACATTTTTTGATATCTCTCAAAATAACCCATATACCGAAGTTTGTCGTAAGATTGGTACACCCTGTATAAAAAAATATATAGAGAGATTGTCAAAAAATATGAATTTTATTCAATAGTAGTAGTACCGTTATTTTTCAAGCTTTTTCAGGTGCCCATTCAGGCCCATTTGATCTCAACAAATTGTAGTCGCACCCAGAAGAGTCTTTGATTGTATAAGCACTACTAGATCTTTCCAATGGTCGGATCTTCTCTTTTTCTCGGCTTTACCGATTTCTTCCTATAATACATTGGGGCTTAATCCGCAAAAGGGTTCAGGCCCCCAGAAAGGTATTTCAGTCCCCCTCTGCTATTTCATTTCCTCCTATTCCAGTGTGTCCTGGAATCCATAGTCATATTGTTCACGCCTTGTCATTGAGTTTGTCTAGGCGTTTCCACACCATTTTGGAACTTGCTCTGTAATTGTTTTATTTCCAAATGATCAATGCAGAGAAATAAATAAAAATAACAAAAATTATTTTTTCTGGTATTATCTGATAATAGTATTATATATAATATAATTATAATCAACTTTTTCCAATAACAACTGGAAATGAAAAATAAAGGTTCTTTACTCTCACTCCTTTTTTTTGACAAATCTAAGAATAAAATAGGTTACCCTTCGGCTCCGACTGAATTGAGCACATTGTATAATTTGATGATATTACAAAAGTATATTGCAAATAAAAGTAAAAGCTGCTTTAAGTAGTTATCTTAACTAGCTAGTTTTTATAACTATAGCCATAGCTAATTTCAAAACATATTGTGGAAAAATAACATTAATAAGGATTGTTACTGAGATATAATTTGGCACAGTGTCCAAATATCATAAATTATAAAAAATTTTACAACTTTCCGTTACCTTGGTAATATTATCACTTATTTTACTCCAAACGCTTCTATAAACAAAATAATATGATCAATTGAAATTTGTTAATAACATCATTAACCTCTTGGTCGACTGTATGAAACTTTTAATTAAAATATCGAATATCAAATATATATATATAAAATAGAACAATCTGCGCTGCATATTTTTTGGGTTGTTGGCACACAGCCGTTTGGTGAATTAACTTTTTCATGTGGTTAAGATAATTCGACGAAATTACGCCATTATAATCATCGTATATATGTAGAAGGGGTTGTAGAAAATAACACATTTCAAATTCTATCCGATTGGTTCGTTATTTTTACGAGGCAACGTTATTTTTAGAAAATTCCTAAGCATAACAAACGTCGTTTTAAAATAACTACTTCACTTTCAATATTTCAGTCAAATTTTTTTTAAAAATTTTGCTTTTGAATGTTACATACCCCCAACATTACATGTTGACAATAGACATTAGCCATAGAAAGGTTTAATGTAGTGTGAATGTTGATGGGGGGGTGAAGCAGCCCCTCAGCGCCTAGGCTAGGTCCTTTATGGATCATCGTGGAAGTCCGTCTCAGTACGTCAACCAGCCTATGGTTTTAACATAGTTGATAACATCCCCAAGAGAGCTGGTGAATCTGAAAGTTGGGAGAGTGAGGCAACCCCACAGCTCCTAGACCTCAGTAGGTCCCTTATGCATTCTCCTGCAGGCTCCTCTCAGTACGTCAACCAGCATAAGCTTTTAACATAGTTGATAAAATCCCCAAGAGAGCTGGTGAATCTAAAAGTTGGGAGAGTGAGGCAACCCCACAGCACCTAGACCTCAATAGGTCCTTTATGCATCCTCCTGCAGGCTCCCCTCAGTACGTCAACCAGCATAAGTTTTTAATATAGTTGATAACATCTCCAAAAGGGCTGGTGAATCTGAAAGTTGGGAGGGTGAAGCAACCCCACAGCACCTAGGCCTTTATAGGTCCTATATGCATCCTCCTGGAAGTTCCTCTCAGTACGCCAACCAGCCTATGGTTTTAATGTCCCCAAGAGGTCTGGTCTGGAACCGTATCTTTGAACGTTCGACTAAATGCTCCCACGTATTTCACGTGATGGGAATGGATTTGTTTTGTTCGAGCAGGATTTTCGAAATCTCGAATGTTCGACTTGCAAACGAATGAATTTATCAGTCGTATCAGTCCCCTATGGGAGTAAGCGAATAGAGTCTTGCGCAGAACTTCAGAAAAACAAAAACAAATGAATATCAAACATAATCTGCTGTGGATATAGCGTGTCATAGATATAAATCGTTGCGATATTATACTAAGTTTTTTGTTAAATAATACTACTGAAGAGAAATGAACACAGAAGAAGATTTTATGCATCAAATAATTGATGATTTGCAAGATGCTGAGGAAATGGCTGAAGATACGACAAGAAGGTGGATAAAGTGATGAATTTCAAGAGAATATCTTTTTGGGCCAAATTCAACTTCATATTGCCTTTACGTAAAAGAATGACAAAACAGAATAAAAATAAACCAAAAGATACATGTAATCTTCTTCCTCTCGCGTGCTTTTTAAACTACTCTCACACTATTCTACAGTACACTTTACCTCAAAAATGACACATAAGATCTACAAAGCTGTTCGCCACTGTGTTTGGAAGATATTGCCATTTGAATTTTCGAGTACCGTTCGATTCGTGTGAAATCATTCGTACGAACAAAATCCATTCGACGTTCTCGCGAATAGTCGAATGTTAAAAGATACGGGTCCTGGTGTTATGCAAAACGTACCAAAAACGAATTTACGCATGCATGTTAGAGCCAAGCAATCAAAATGGACAAGCTGTACCGTCCCATCATCCCGTTCACAAAACCCAGGTTCCATCGGGTCATCGTTTCACCAATCTTCTTTGTTTGAGAAGATTTTATTTTTCTTATGTTATATACAAACTTTAATATTGCTCTAATGTATGTTCTCATTATAGTGTCCAGTTTCTGAAGTACTTGGCTTTAAATTTGAGAATCTTGAGTTCTTGCTTCTCTGCCATGTCTCTTCAAGCTTGCACATTGTCTTATTGATCGTCCAAATTTGCTGGTGCCCCTAAATTTAATAATAAGCAGAGCCTAATCTTTTATTCTCCTGACTTATAAATTACCATAGCTTTAATTCAATTATTTTTGTTCATTCATTATGATTTTTAATAGTCTAGAACCATCTAAATAAAATTTGTCACATTTACTTTGTTTTAACTATTATTTAGGAGAATTATAAAACTTAAAGGCATTATTAAAAGTATATGTTGACTGAAAGTATCTAAATAAACAATTTAGCTTGAATTAAACTATTCGTATGAAAAATAATAATTAATTTTTTTTCAGCCGAAAGGCATTATAATGATTTTCATTTGCTCCCACGCTACTGATTGTCATTGTAAATTATCATCTTCAAAAACCGATAGTTAACATCTGAAACGCTCATAATTTTCAGATGGCTTATCACAAAAATCTAAACTTTCGAACAGAGACGTAAATAAATCCATTATGCTGGTCATTTATCTTGATAAGATTAAACAATAATTCTTCTGTCATTAATTTTAAGATGCAAAAACCACGTTTACAAATCGATCAATTTGATTTCCTGAATTATAATATAGAATAAGATGCATCATGAATAAAAAAAGAAAAAAGCTGAAGTTAAGTTGAAAATTTCAATTATTCAAACCATAATAATACAGAGATAATTATTTTCAAGAAACTTGTCATTTTTACAGTATAATAGTTCCTACGAAACAGTACGTGAACTCTGTAACAGAATAGAAAGGAAATTTATTTCTATGTTAGGAACACAAAACAGTCTAACCCACAAAAACATCAAAGATCGAAAGGAGCTTAAGGAATAGAACGCACCACCACTTAGTAGAGCGAATGAACTGATCTGGTATACAGACGGATCAAAAAATGAACTCGGCACCGGAGCGGGCATATACAGCAAGACGAGCAAATATGAAGGAATCGTCTTGCTAGGAAAATACGCTTCTGTATTTCAAGCAGAGGTCTATGCAATACTTGCATGTGCAAGGGCTAATAATATGAGAGCCTACAACAACAGGCAGATCATGATCTACAGTAACAGTCAAGCCTCCCTTAAAGCACTTCAGAGCTATAGGGTGACATCTCGGCTAGTATGGGAATGCGGCGAAGAACTTAGAAGACTGGCGACTCGGAACAGTGTAACACTGGAGTGGGTCCCAGGTCATAAAGGAATCGCAGGCAATGAAAAAGCTTACGAACTCGCAAGAGTAGGATCGTCAACTCTGATGAACGGACCCGAACCTGCTGTGGGCATCCTCAGATGCTTAACGAGGTCATGGTTAAAAGGGTGGTTGAAAGAACAACACAATAAACAATAAACACTGGAAGAATACGACCAGGCAAATACATGGGGAGAAATTCATAAAAGAACCATCAGAAAAAATAGCGAAAGAACTGCTCTCAATGAACAGGAACAAAGGAGCACCTAAACAAAATAGGGCTGTATAACGGAGACCTTACATGCAGAAGATGCAAAAAGGATACCGAAACAGCTCTGCATATACTATGCAACTGTGAGTCGCTGGACCACAGAAGGCAGAAACTGTATGGCAGAACCCAAATGAATCCAGAAGACTTCTACAACCAACCAGCCAAGAACCTGTATGAGCTAATACAGGGAACGGATTGGCTGAATAGGTTGTAGTCAGGAGTATCTAGGAGTATCCACAATAAGCCCAGGAGGCTGAGGTGGTACCGGCGAAGGGACGGCTCCTTGGAAAAAAAACCACAAAACAGTATGAAGGTTGGACTGTTTTGTGGGCTAGACTGTTTTGTGTTCCTAGCATAGAAAGAAATTTCCTTTCTATTCTGTTACTGAGTTCACGTGCAGATAGCTTAGCATGCTCTTTAGACCAAGCAATAGAACATCAAACTAGTGAGATTTTGACAAAATCCTAGGAGAAAACGTATACTGTGCCATCTAGTAAAAGTCCCGAATATTTTCAACTCGCAAATGTTGCTCAAGAAATTTTTATAAACATTTGAAACGAAAAAAACATTCAAATCATTGGATGATCATTACATTTTAAATGATACGATATTAAGGTGCGTCTACACTATGCCGCGAATTTCCGTTGGAAATGCCAATTGGCTAAGCCAGAGACTATAAAAAAGTCTACATATTTGTTGGCATTCATTTAGTTTAGACGAACAAAGCTCACAGAACAGGACGATCAAATTATTAACTTTCTCGTCCTTCCACTCCATTTGAAAGCACTCCTGAAGCCGCGAGAGGCCAGTGGTTGGCACGTCCCCACTCTCCATTACCATTGGTTTCCTGTGAAGAAGACCGACATTTCAGCGATTTTTTTCGCCACACTGCTGGCTTATTGGCAAGCGCCAACATTCACGTCTACATCGAATCGGCTTTGCCAATTGGCAAACAGCGGCATATTCAGGACACGATCCTGGTTTGTCCCTTTATCCAAAGGACTATATGTAAATAATAAAGGAAGAAAAAAGAACCTCACTTCTTCGACTATTAACTCATCTACATATTCATTTTAATTTCACATTCAGATCTACCCTACAATACATTATTTCAAAATGACATGAGTCAGTTCGACTTGGGTTATCGTGTAAACGTAGTTAATGTTTTTATTTTGTATCTTAAACATTATAATTTCCACTGTGTTATTATATATACAGACGAGAATATTTCTTGTGTTATACATGCTACTGTGCGCGATAGCGAGTTCAGTCGAATATTTCATGCCGGCAAGTTGGCAATATATGTAAATGTGCTGGTTGGTCTACTGTATAGATCGCCTCCGGTGGAAAGCCGATATACAATGAATGGAGTTTCGTATTCTAAAATATTACATCGCCTCCAGATACTATTTACATATTTCGTTCATAATTTTTTTTTCTCCTGTATGTGTGTGTGTTTTTTCTTTCATGGGGGTATAAAAGAATTAGTTACGAAACGTTTTATATTGCCTACGGAAAATAAATCAATAAAACGAGGACGGAAGCAGCAGCTAGATATTTTAGCGAACAGAAAACTAAATTTACAGAGAATTATCAGGAATCAGTTTGTTTGTGTACTATTATGGTTGTATTTTATATTTTGCATACAGAGCTGAAATAAAACAGTGGATAACTTTTAATCCTTTTCAAAGTATTCTCAAGGAAGAGAAATGCATTTTTGTATCCTTTGGAACCAATTCTGGAAGCAGCTATTCCATTGGCTTGTTAGTAAAATCAAAAAAAAGTTTTGGAGTGCATTGATTGCATTCAAAGCATACTTTCACGAACTATCGCCCTGTATCTGTGTTACCAGTGTTCTCTAAAGTGGTTGAGAGAGTTATGTACAATAGACTTTTGGAGTTTTTAAAATCGCAGTAGCTGTTGGCTCAATGTCAATATGGCTGGGGAATCTCCTAAAAGGGCTATATTCAACTCCCCGAAGAACGTGGGGATAGGATTGACAGGTATTTACTTTGATATCTCGAAATCCTTTTATACATAACAGATTACTGTACAAGTGTACAAGTTACAATGTTATATGGTTGGAGGACTTCCACTACAACTTTTCTTTTTCTAGGCTTATCTGTCTGGTAGAATGCAGCAGGTGGTAGAGTTTGTTCAACCATCCTTTGCCGCTACGTCACACATTGTCCGGCTTGCTCTCTCATTCATGAAATGGATGCGACGGAATTATGACGCCATTAACGTATTTCTCATCTAAGGTCGACATAAATTTTATCTGTTACCTTTGACAGCTCAGTTGTCATATTTTGAAAACAATTCTTAACATATTATGTCATTTATTATAATTTTGAGGTTAAGCGTAAAATAACATTCAAAAAGCGTTTTCGATTATTTACTTTTGGCTGCTAATAGCAGCTCGTAGTGACTGAATTCCGTTCGTTTATTACAGGGCGTGACGCCTAGACTTACCTTCCCCTTGCCCCTCAAGCACATACCGAAAAGTATGAGCTTCAAGCCACGAACATTAAATTTGACGTTTGTCCGGTTTGACGTTTATTTAAAGGTTAAAATTGTGCCGATTACGATTTAATACGATTTAAACCTTACTAAAAATATATTTATATGCAAAATTTTATTATCAAAAACATTATAATTGGAAGCTGTTCTTCTAACAACACAGGAAATTAATTGGCATTGGCACATGTCAGGTGGTTTTGAGCATCCAAAAAAATCGTGTTCGATTTGCTCAAAAGTCGTGACGACTGAGGCGTCACGCACAAGTGCTTGAAGCCCAAATGAACGAAAGCAACAAATATAAGACATCGTAAAACCGCAGAATACGTCACCGATTATGACGTAACGGCAAAGGATGGCTGAAGAAACTCTAGTTATGAGCTGAGTACTCTACTTAAAAGTATAGGAATGGGTGTTCCTCAGGGCTCTATTTGGGACCACTTTTATTAATAATATATATGAATGATCTTTCGGAGGCTCTATCCACGGAATTTTCAAAAACTTTCATCGTTCGAGCTGTACACCCCGGACCCTGACATTGAAAATTTACGTTTCATTACCCAGAAGCTTAGAGACTATACTTTTCTCCAATCTTCTTAGTGTGTGAGATACAGGCTGTTTAAAGGTGAAAGTACAAATTTAAAATTTTTTGTAGGTTATTGTCTCTTCAAAACACGTCGACAGTATTAATTATGTCAATTTTTAATAAGCCAGTGGCGTGGTACGATGATTTCGTTAACTTTTATTGTACCTAATATATTTTTGAAACATCCTGTATTGAGAGCTAAAGATTTTTGTCTGCAATTCTTTATTAAATCTTCTACATAAAAGGTACTCTTTGTTAAACTCGATAGAACACTCCATTTTCAATATTTTAAACTTTTTATTTCAGTAAGACACTTTTTTATGTTGTAATGATTTTAAACAATAAATTTGTAGAAGTCGTAAATATTTTCTTCACACTTTATCTTCCCTACTTCCCTTAAATAATTATGAATTACAAACCCATAAGAAACGTTTGTGTTTAAATTATTTGTAAGTGATCTTCAAGTAGGTACTACAAATTTATTTAAGAAAACACAACTCAAAAAAGTGTGTAACTTTAATAAAAAGTAAAAAATCTTGAAAATGGAGTATTCTATCGCGTTCAACAAAGAGTACCTTTTATGTAGGAAATTTAATGAAGAGTTGCATACAAAAGTCTTTAGGTCTAAATCAGTGCTGCCAGACGTGAGGTAAAAAATTATCGAGCAGCGTTGACAAAATTATCGAATTTTTCAGAAAATTATGTTACACACAGAATAATTCAAAATAAGGGCCCTAATGAGAAAATATTATGCACGGATTTTTTAAAATTTATTTTATTAATCATAAAATGTTTTTGGTAAAATATAAAAACTTGAAAACATAAATTATGTGATAAAATATATAAAAAAAGAAACAAAAACATACATTCTACTCATCTACTCTTCTAAACATTAACTCAACGTAATCACAGTCAAAAAAATCATAAAAATAAAAAAACCTATTTAAAGCAAACTTCGACATCGTCTTCATCGTCCTTTTGATAAATATTATTTGAAGACATTGCCTTTATAGGTATCTGACAAGTTACATCGTTGTGATGATATTATTTATGTCCCATGTTATTTTACTTAAAAAATATAGATTAGCGTTTTATTCAAAAAATTAATATTAGTTTATGCCTCAGTGAAATTATATTACAATTATCGATTATGGTACAAGTGAAATTTCAACTTTAGTTTGGGATAAAATTATGTTACAATTCGATAATTTTTATGTGACATCTGGCAGCACTGGACTAAATACAAGGTGTTACAAATATATTATTATTATTATATTATTAGAATTTGACATAATTAATACTGTTGATGTGTTTTGACAATAACCTACAAAAAAATTTTATTTTTACCTTTATCTCACGATAAGATATGAAATAACATGTTTATTTCTTCTGCACCTTTCAACAGCCTGTATCTCAGTAACTAAAAATGTTAGAGAAAAGTTGCATTTGGGTATTTTAAATATTTCTCAACGATCTATCATGCCTCTAATTTACGGTAGGTACTTATTTACGGGACACCCTGTATACAAAAAATCGACAACTATACAATAATATACTATAGGTAATGAGGAGATACATTTACACAAAAAAAATCCAAATGAATGTTTCAACTAGCGTTTTTTTTTAGTGCGTGGAGTGTGGAACGTCCAAGTTCCTTCGGGGCTTCACGAAAATGGCCGTCTATGTCTTCACGCCTTGGGCTTGGGAGGTTCTTTTCATGGCACTGTTGTTGGTGCTCTTTGAATTCGAAATAAGCTGGTATACGGCAGCAGTTTTTGATAAAATCAGTCTTCTGGGTGGTACTGGTATCAAAAGTTTGATAAACGATGAAACGCTCGTGTTTTAGTACTACAATATCTATATCTTTTTTAAAATTGTAGATATTGAGATAATTTTTGTATGAAAACAATTATTTTCTTACAGTTTTGAAAAAAATTCTTACCTATAGTTTATATTTTAAATTCATACACAACAAATTGACTTCTCTATACACTGTGTTATTTTACAAGACTAACTAACCTAACCTTTTTTACCAAATAGCGTTTATAAAAAATAATAACAGATTTATGAAGGTCGTTGTAAAATAAGTACAATTGCATTTCTAATTTTCTTAAATTAGCTCTGGTTTAATAAAAAAAAATGAATATTTATGTTTAAAAAAGTCGAACTCCATTCTCATACCACTTTCGAGTACTTTCAACCGCTTAGGAGATAACCTGCAGGGTAGGGGCTCGAGAAATTTGAAAGTTGAAGCGGCGGTTCGATTCGCCGCTGTGGTGAAATCTATCTCTTTTTGTTTTTAGTTTATTTTCACAATTTTTGTCTAAATCACATTAAATTTAAAATAAAAGAAAGTTATTTGTTTCAAGAATTTATTTATTTATTTATTAATAATGTACGGCGGAACTTTTATGATCATTTGGGACACTATTTAGCAGCAAACGGAGAACAATTTTAGCATTTAATTAAATAAATAAATTTTTGAAACAAATAACTTTGCTTTATTTTAAATGTTATGTTTTTTAGACAAAAATTGTGAAAAAGAGCTGAAAACAAAAAGAAAAAAATGTCACCACAGCGGCGAATCGAGCCGCCATACCTACTTAGGCTTTAACTTTCAAATTTCCCGAGCCCCTATCCTGCTGATTATCTCTCAAGCGGTTGAAAGTATTCGAAAGTAGTATGAGAATGGAATCCAGGTAACGTCTTACTACACCATAATAATGTGCAGGAGCACCATCTTGTTGAAATGTGACACAAATCCTCACACCTTTCGTGAACAACATACCCAATTTCCAGAAAAAGTCCGGAAAAAGTGTTTGGTAAGGTATTTTGGGAAACCACATAGTTGGTCCTGTTTTCCTAAATTCAAATTTAAGCGGTGAAGTGTATCTGGAGATGTTACAAAATGCAATTGAGCCGTTGATTCTTGAAATTCTGGAAGATAATCCAGATGAATTCGGCCATCTGGAAATAACATTTCAACAAGATGGTGCTCCTGCACATTATTATGGTGCAGTAAGGCGTTACCTGGATGAAAAATATCGAGGTAGATCGATCGGCCGGCGAGGTCCTATAGAATGGCCACCTCGGTCACCAGATCTAACACCATTAGATTTTTTTCTATGGGGGTACTTGAAATCCAAGGTTTATACTACGGCACCAGATAGCATTGGCGTTTTGAAAGAAAGAATTATTGAAGAATGCAATGCAATTTCAGCTGACACATACGAAATAGTACGACAAGAGTTTACTTATAGGATGTATTACTGTCAGGAAGTAGACGGAGCACATTTCGAACACTTGCTATAAGAATCCATTGATATTTGATTAATTAAATTTAAAAAAATAATGTCAATAATGTTGGTATTTATTTAATTTATTCGTCAAAATTAGTTCAAACCCAAACAAAATTAATATGGCTATGTAGCCAATGTCAATGCCTTTCAAACGAGATATCACTTGCCATAAGGTCCTATTTAAAATTATTGGCCAGAGTGGCACTGTGACGTCATCTATTACTATTACGTCACCTGTTACCATTCGTAGAGAAGTTTACAACAATTTATTTTCCCCCTCCAAATTTTATTAATGTAAGTGTAGCCGTTCAAAAGATACGAGGGGGGGGAGGTGACTTTTGAATAGCACTGTATAAATATCTCAAGTAACGTTAAAAGCACTCACCCTATAAACAGTTAAGAGCCGCTGAAGAGCAATAGAGTGGGTAGCTCATTTTAACAAAAATGTGATATTTCCTGAATGTTAATAGTCATTGGTGTACATCATAATGGGGAATGAATTATTCCTTTAAAGTATTAAAGTATTATTTCAGTTTTCTGTAATATTGTCGTATTTAATAAAGCGCGTTACCAATTGATATCGCAGAATAATAATTATTCGAACGCTTTTTGAGTTTTGAAAAATATTTTTCAAAGACGGTGAACGTGACACAATATTTTTATTTTATTGTAGACTTTGACAGCTCTTCAAACGGTAAATTCGAATGGTCTTCTTGTAACTGGCTATTAGGGGGCGTCCATTAATTACGTGAGGGGGAGGGGGTCAGGCTAAATCTTTCCAAATCTCACTTAAGGGGGAGGGGGGGTCTTGGCAAATATCACGTAATTATTTTTCTCGCAGAAAACGGTGTAAAGTTGCGTTTTGAAAAAAATTACGTTAATATTCACAAATACTGGTATTTGCTAATCTTCAATAAAAGTAGGTAATAGAAGTTTTTTCTCACTTATAATTGCACAAGTAGTTTGTATTTTATCGGGTAAATTTGGGTTGTTTAATGAGAAACTGTTTCATAGCAATTTGACGAGAATAACTGTCAACTATTATTATTAGGTTGACAGTTATTCGAGTCAAATTGCTAAAGGAAACAGTTTAGAATTTGAACAACACAAATTTACCCAATATCAATACAAACAAAGCTAAAGCTAACTTTTGCCGCTGTCAAAGTGACAATTGCACTGTGGCATATGCGATTTTTTATACATGAATTAAATTATCAGTAGTAATACCCCTAGGGTCTATCTGATGTTTAATAATTTTCAATACAAACTTTATTAGTTTTAATCAAATATAATTCATTTTTATTTAAAACTACAGTTGTGAAAAGTACAATAATTGGTAAATTAATTGAATCGTTAAATGCAATACCAAATCTTCGCGACATTTTTAATCCAGTTGTCAGTCTGATGTTTAATTAATTTTTGTATGTAGGTTATTATCGCTGTAATACAGAGATTCAGTTATATTACGTGTTTCTAACGGAAGTTGCAAACATTTAGGAATTCCTAATTTCCAGTTTTCTCCTGAAATATTCGGCTTAAAAAATATTTATAGGAATTTTTGCAGAGTAGTACCTTCCTATATACTTCAATAAAATACCCAAATCCGTATTTCGGCTTAACACCTCATTGGGGATATCCATAACTAAACTTTTTATAACATTAGTTAGTAGGTAGATACGTATAGATTAATCCCCTAAAAAATTGTATCGTACGCCCATGGTAGATGTACATGTATGCAAATAAATAAATAAATTTAATGTGTTATCATATTAAAAGGGATACCCATAGATACAAATTTCATCTTATAGTGGGACACTCCGTATTATACCCCTATGTATTTTCTTGTGGTAGCAATTTATTTAACGTGATAGGTATCTACGTTTAGTTAAATTAAAACATTGAAAATATGGATTATATACCTACCTAAACTTAGGAAGTTTCATTAAATGTCACTATTTTATAATTATAGGTAATTTCAATTTCTTTGTTACTAGACCAAGATGTATAATAATAATTTCATAAAGTGTTATTGCTAAATATGTCTAGGCAATTACATTAATAATAAAGCTTCTTGTGTACAATTTTTTTCATTTTTTTTTCAAGGATATCATTCATAAAGATCTCACGTTAGAAAAAAATTTACCTTGTACATACCGACACGAGATTATAATTTATCATTTCATGTTCAAAGCTGTTTGAAAAAAAACACCTATTCTATGTTTCACCACCATCGTGTTTTATTCAAAAACTAACAATCAACTACCTACATACACACTTGTTCTGACTTGTAGGTACGTTTTTTAAGTCATCTATAGTCAGCTAAAGCCGGGTCCAGACTATGTAACCAAATATGTTAAATAACAAATTATACAACAAATTTGTTGTTTAACTTTGTTTTATAACTTGTTATAAAATAGCAGAGACATCCAGACTATGTAACAAAACAAAATTAAACAAAACTAGTGCGCATTTTATCATTGGAGACAGTAGTATTTAAAATGACCTCAAACGTAGAAGATGTAATTTTGGCAGCAGCAGCTTGCGTGATTTTATGTAGGCGACGAGTGAAGTCTAAACGAAGATTTTGGGTACGACCATCGTTAAGAGCTCGAGGAACATATAGTGGAACAACTCTTTTGAAGGATCTAGCAATGGATGACATAGACCCATTGACAGGAGACATTAAATGTGATGGTAGTTTTAAAAACTTTTTAAGGATGGCAAGTTCTGATTTCGAATACCTTATAAATAAAGTTGGCCATAAAATAGGCAAAAAAGACACAACATTTAGAGATGCTATACCAGTAAAAGAAAGATTGGCAGTTACGTTGAGATTCTTAGCAAGTGGAGATTCCTACCAAAGTTTAAGTTATTTATTCAAATTTTCTAAGCAGAGTATTTCGAATATTGTGCCAGAAGTGTGCGACGCTCTCATCGATTGTTTAAGCGACAAAATCAAAGTAAGAACATAGAGTTTTTCCAAACCTCTTTATTCATTAGAAAAGTTACAAATAGAAAAAAATCAGGACATTTACAAATTCAGAAGCATTTGTGTAAAGTCTTCTGCGCCTCCGTATGACTGAGTCTCAGTGTCTGTTTGAATTGGTGAAGTATCGGATATATTTATAGCGGTCGGCGTGGTAGATGACCCAGGTCTATTATATGATTGATCCTCAGTGTCTGTTGTAGATGGTGAAAATGGAGTAGATGCAGGTGGTTCGGACGCCGGAGTAGTGGATGGCTCAGGTGTATTTGTAGGTATGTCTGCCATCTCCGCTCGGTAGAGAGCATTATTTATTTCGTATTTTGCGAAAGCTAGAACCGACTTGCTTTTGAGATTCCGCAAGATCCCTGCTACATATTCACCGTACACATCGAAGTCATCTCGTTTTTTTACGTTACTTGAAAGTTGTTTCATTACCGTGTAAGCTTCTTCGGATTTTGTATCTAACACTCTTCTCTTGGTACCTTTTGTGGTAGGAACACGTGCAATGGTTTTTATTGCAGTTTTTTCTTGACTTTGACTTGACTTTTCTCTATCGCCTTGCACTTCTTGTTCTTGATGTGACTCTGGTTGATCTTCTTCCTACAACAAAAAAAAAACTGTAAAGCAATTTTTTTTAGGTGCCTAAACATCAAGAAGCATGGCTACAAATTGCAGAAGATTTTAACCAGAAGTGGAATTACCCTCACTGTTGTGGTAGTATGGATGGAAAACACATATGTTTACAAGCTCCAATGAACACTGGAAGCGACTATTTCAACTACAAGGGATTTTTCAGTATAGTTCTTTTAGCAATAGTTGACGCTAACTATTGTTTTACCTATGTAAATGTAGGTTGCCAAGGACGTTTGCCTGATGGCGGAGTATATGCTAACACAACATTTAAACAGTTACTTGAAACGTCTTCCTTAAATCTCCCACCAATGATTACCAGGAAGAACATCACCTTCACCGTTCGTATTTCTAGGTGATGAGGCATTTGCTTTGCAACCGCATATTATGACACCCTTCCCAGGCACTCAACAGAAAGGTTCACAGGGGCGAATTTACAATTATAGACACAGTAGAGCTAGGCGTGTAGTCGAAAATTCATTTGGAATTTTATCTGTCGTATTCAGGGTGTTACGAAAACCAATGCTTCTTGAGCCCGAAAGAGCAGAAAAGATAGTTTTAGGATGCTGTTATCTCCACAATTTTCTTAGGAAAGGTCAGTCAATTTCATCCTACTGTCCACCAGGTACTTTTGATTCGGAAGACACGTCTACCGGGGAGCTAATACCCGGTACATGGAGAGTCGAAGGTCAGCCAAATGGTACTTTGCTAAGACTTAAAAGGATTCCCAGAAAACCCAGTGTACTAGGCAAGGAAATACGAGAAGAATTTTCTTTATTCTTTACCAGTGAGGAGGGAAAAGTACCGTGGCAGAATAATTACTGACTTCAAATTGGTTATTAATTTAAAATGTTAGGTACTTACCTCTGCTATTTTGTTGTCACTAGCATCTTGTGTATCTTGTTCGGGGGATACACCACCTTCAGTAGAATGTCGTGGCTTATTTTTGTCTTTTAAAAATAAAAGCATTTAAAAAAAATCCATTTTGTTTTATACGGAGCATCAGCTCCATCACCACTCCTCCCTTTTTTTAACTCCCGCTGGAACTGCCCAATAAGCATACGCATTTTTTTTTCAACTTCACTTGCATTTGTTTTCAATTCTGCACCTAGTTCAGTCCATGCGTCGTGTTTTTTATTTCTGTTTTTGAAATCCATGAAGGTAGGATCCCATAATACTCGATACTCACGAAATAACTCAATCAAATGAGTGGTAAGTTCTTTTGACCATTCCATCGCGTGAAAAAAAAATAGAAAAACCAGTTTGTGCAAAGCGACAGTTCTGGCAATACTAAATTCAAACGCCGCTGGTGCTGCAGTAAATGTTAATAAAACAAGTGTGGACAAGTCGTGGCGTGTTATAAAACAAAGTTTTATAACTTTCTTTGATCTTTACCGACACCTAATGGATAACATAAAACATGTTGTATAGCAAGAAAATTGTTTTATAACATTGTGTTTTATAACTTTTTTACTTGAATTTCTCTAACAAGTTACAAAACTTTGTTATTTAACGTGTTATGTTACATAGTCTGGACCCGGCTTAAGTACCTAAATTGGTAATGTATATTATATGCAGAAATAAATGAATCATGTGTTACACCACAGCAATTCTAACCTTTTTTGATCTGTTACAACTCAATATTGCACTCAATTCCACATATTTCTTTTTCTCGAAATAATTAGTGTTCATAAGCCGAAATGAATTGTATAAAATTAGAAGAAAAATTAAAACTTACCAATCCTATTTTTCAGTAGCTGCTTATTCAAAACTATGAAACTGTACACACACACAGTTCAAAAAACACTAGGTACTTTGGTACTTTCATATTACACTTTTCAATTTGAAAGCTTTTCATTTTATTTCAAATTATTGTAATTGTTCACGCACGTTTATTAAACAAGTATAAGCTGTATATAGTCCGACTATTTAGCTACGCAGTTAAATTATGACAATAGTCAACAAAACTACCTAGGTTGTTTTTTTGTTTAAAATTTTTTGCTGAGAAACTGATAATTCGGAATGCCAGGCACGGCTTAAAAAATACTTCTTACATTTAAATGTTTTTGTCAATTTACCGATATTCCATCAAGCAGAAACTGATTATTATTCCCAGTATTATTATAAATTTTTAGATTTTATTTTGACTCTGTACCTATGCAAGGTTGACAATAATATGCCTACTTGGTTGGGTTTTAAATTATTATAGTTATAGAAGTATACCAAGTTGGCATAGGTACTGCGGTTATAGGATAAATCATAAAATATAAATTATATCACGCATTTTCATGTTTAATGAAGTAATTATTATATTTAGGTATCAAGAAAGTAAAAAAAATAAATTATTGCTAGTGAACTAATTAGCTAACAATTTTTGAGAAAGGGTGAATGTTCCCATGCATTACAATACTTGATTTTTTTTATAAATTACGATTTCATATCACTCTTTTAGATCATCATTTTTGAAATCTCTACTGCCCTCTATTTTCATTTAGAAAAATTGGCAGTTATTTTACTAAATATTTACGGTGTTCTAAGAAATAAAAAGTACGGTCACATCTACTACTCACGAGATGTCTCTGCACAATTTAAAATTGAATTCATGCACGTTGACTAAATGTCAAATTTGAAAATCGTCAAATTCTAACATCTATGATTCTTTCTAACCTCAATACATAGTAATTATTTCCACAGTTTATTTATTTCAGTTATTAAGAAATTGTTTTAAATGTTTCCAACAAGTACACAATGTAAATATTGGATGTTTGGTAGCGAAGAAGAGATTAATAGACTGAGAGAAAAAGCGAATACAAAACATATTCAGATTTATGGAAGACAAACACCACCAGTATGTATTGATGGAATATTAGTGTACTTGAATTGATGTAATTTTTTGTAGGATATTCCAAAATATGATTACTTTCTTACTCCCGAAGAAGAAAAAGTTATGGTTAAACGATATGAGTTACATTTGAGAGATTTTTGTAAAAGGTTTCAACCACCTATGCCAAGATACGTAATTGGGACGTCTTTTCACTACTTTAAGCGATTCTACATACATAATTCTGTAATGAATTATCATCCAAAAGAAGTTATGTGAGTTTCATATTTATTTGAGTACATATTTTACTTATTTGTTAGACACAGTTATCACAACTACTACAATACCAAGTTTAATTTCTATCATTAATGGAGAGAGTCCAACTCCCTGGTTTGTTGTACTAACTTTGCTTCATATTTCCAGGGTAACTTGCATATATTTAGCTTGTAAAGTTGAAGAATTCAATGTGTCAATCCAACAATTTGTAGCAAACATAAAAGGTGACAGAGAAAAGGCTACTGATATTATTTTAAATAATGAATTACTACTTATGGAACAACTGAATTTCCATTTGTCTATTCACAATCCGTATAGACCTGTAGAAGGACTGTTAATTGACATTAAGGTACATACTTAAATTTACTTATAGAGGTATTTTAATTTGATATAATCTTTTAATTTTTCTACATTTTTATTATTTTATTTATTTTTTGTAGACAAGAACCAATCTTCATGATCCAGAAAGGTTAAGATCTGGCACAGAACACTTTTTAGAAAGAACTCTCTTAACAGATGCAATTATGTTGTATTCTCCTAGTCAAGTAGCTTTAGCAGCTGTGCTTCACGCTGCATCTAAACTTCAAGAAAATTTAGATTCCTATGTCACAGATACATTATTTGGGGTAGATAGGAGAGATAAATTGAGTGAACTCATTGAAGCTGTAAGAGGTAAGTTTCTAATTTATTTTCAACTGTGTACTTTATGCAGTATAATTTTGAATAAAAACTGTTAAATGCTGTCACAAAAAAATATTGTTTGCATTTGCCTACCAGGACTACCAGGACTTAAATTGTTCTGTAATTTTTCTATTCTATTTTTTTCAGCTATTCGTTCAATGGTGAAAATGACAGATACTGTACAGGCTAGAAATCAACAGAAATTGTTAGATAAGAAATTAGATAGGTGTAGGAATCCAGATAATAATCCAGATAGTGAAATGTAAGTACTATTAATCATTGATAACTTGGTCCTTTGGATCTTTTTTATACCTTTGAGTACTTTTTATGTAAAATATAATCGAGGATTATTTAATAGGACCATTTTCTCTTCCTGCGCAATTGACCAGTGAGACAAATCTTCATGTTCTAGAAAGTGAATTTCCAGTTCTTTTGTTGTTGTTGTTCTTTTAATTTTTTGTAATTTGCTAATAACTGGTTTCAATTATTGATAACATTGTATTGTGGTTATCTATATTGAAACTCTCTGGAACATTTGTATGTGTTTATATAGTACAAATTATTTATTAATTCTAATTGCAGAGTTATACTGGTTTTAACTTTGTTCCCATTATATTGGACCTTCAATACCCTGTATTATAACAAGTTTATTTATTTACTGAAATTTGTATTTTTTCAGATATAAAAAGCGTATGCAAGCCTTGCTAGATGAAGACGATGATGTGTACCAAGCAATATCAGCACAGAATGTATCAATGGATAGTTCTGCTTTAAATATGTCTATACCAGGATCTCCAGAAGTAGCTTAATTTGAATATAGAAGAGTGATAGCCTTCAAAATTTGTTTACTATAAAAATAAAACCACTAAATTTGTTTAGTTATACTAATAATTAATTTATATGAAGTTGTAATACATTTTCTATTTAATTTGGCTTCAAGTTTTAATTTAACTTCATTGGATTACAGGAACCTTTCAGAAAAAGAATTAAAAATAATTTAAAGATTATATATTTCACAATTTTATACAAGATAATATAAAAAAACACCACACTGATCTCAAGAGTTCTCAAACTGTCTTCCAAAGTTTTGAAGTTGCATCATTGGGGGTATTTCGGGTGGTTGTTCTTGCGTAGGGTACTCTATATAATTTCTGGCATATGGTCTTTGAGGATAATTTGGTAATTGTGTTCCCACCGATGTTCCTGGAGAAAGAGGTAGCATATTTGGTGGTAGACCCGGAGGAGCACTCGATAATCCTGGTTGTCCTGGGTAATTGAAAAACCTGCAAGCATATTAAACATTTCTGGAGACTGTCAAGTGTTTGATTGTGAGGAATTGTCACGCTCCAGAGAAAACCCTAGTAGATCAAGAGGGTTGCTTTAAGTGCTTAACACAATTTACAGAAAGTAGAAATATGGAACTAGGTGTGTGAATTCATTTGGAAAGAAGTTGGTTTCAAAACAATAATAGTAACTGATACATGCTGAGAACCAAAAGCTCTGAAAATGTGGGAAAGTGTGACCACTGGAAAAACACACCTGCAGAGGAGTAGCACATCACAGCTTTCGGAGAAGACGTAAAACGGAAGTCCAGAGTCAATTGGACGTTTGAGAAAACAGAAACGTTTTTGACACTTGGTACTTAATATACTATTAATAAATTGATACTCACCATAATCTATCTCCTAAAAATATTGGTCTAGGTGTCATAATTCCCATGGAATTGTAATACTGCTGAGCTAGTATTTCTATGTCATTTGTATATTTCCTCTTCCATTTCGTTCTTCTATTTTGAAACCAAATCTTAATCTACAAAGGGAAATAAACAGAATTATTATTTTCTTATCAAAAATTTATTACAAAACTAGCTGTCTAGCAGAATTTCCATCTTTAAAATGAAAGGTAAACTGTAATCTTTACGTTCAAATCATCCTTTTTAAAAACCATATAGATTCCTCAAGTATACTTTAATGTTCCCTTATCCTTATTAACTTCCTCAAGGTAATAACGAATTTGTCTTAAAAACAATCAATACTATAAGAAAGATTGCTGCTAGTTATTAACCAAAGTGAGAAATATCAACTGCTGTCAACTCATTTTACTTTCACATAAAGTTCTTTGGTGTCAAACCTGGCTTGTGTGGTAAATGATTAATCAATTCGATTTGGTAGAATAGAGAACTAAGCTTTTTCAGAGCTATTTTACATTTTATTACTATAATTTCTCATACATGGCAAATATCATACATAGAGGGTCCGGCAAACCTCTGTCGTAGCTCTATAACTCTTATTGTATAAAACTTACATATATTTTTAAAAGGTATATGGAAAGGGTAATTAAAATCAAACATTTTAAATTTATGTTCATGTAGTCCATTAGTAAACAGGACAAATGACATACTTTTTTTCAAATGTAACGCCATAGGTACTTCTTTTACATTTTAGGAACCGAAATAGTTAGTACTGTACACTCTCAAATTTTCTTTGTAAAACTCCCAGCCATCTCTGACAAAACCACCTTTTTCCCAAAAAATTTGAATTTGCACATCCCTTTTCAAAAAATCGCAACTTTATAAGATTAAAAGCTGAAGCTTTAAAATTAGGTACCGATACCGATGTGCAAAGACAAAAGGACTTTTAACAAAAATGTGCTTTTTTCAGATAACTTTTAAACGACGGTAATTAGGTTATGAGAGTGAATGCCAAAGTTGGAGGGGGTTAATTTAAGTATCCATTCATGAATATTAATATACACAGGATGTCCCATTTGAAAAAACTGAAATAACTTCCATTTAAGTTCTTGGAATTTAAAATTCATTCAAGACCATCCTATACAGAATAAAAATTTCAAGCTGAGTCTAAAAAAATCTTCAGTCCTTTGTCTTTGTATATTGGTAATTTTAAAGCTTTAGCTTTAAATCTTATAAAGTTGTGGTTTTTTAAAAAGGGATATGCAAATTCAAATATTTTGGGGAAAAGGTGGTTTTCTCCGAGATGGCTGGGAATTCAACAACAAAAAATTTTCTTTATTTGAAACAACTGAAACCAGTGAACAATAATATAAATAAGATTGAACAAAATATGGCGAAACAAGCAAAAACAAAATTCCACAATTCTAATAAATAATAAACTCTCAAAATAAAACAACTGGAACAAAAACTTGATAAAATTATTGTTCAGAAAGATATGTCATTGGTCACTGTTTGAAAATATACTGAAAACAACTGAAACTAGTGAACAATCACATAAATAAGATGGATAAAAATGTGAATGTGATAATTTTGGTTTGTAAAACATATAACGTGTGTTTCATTCTTGTTGAAAACCAATCAAAGGTTTAGTTGCATATCCAGACTCTGGTTGTTGAACCAATATCAAGGGACCCCATGCCCCCCCCCTCAGATCCGCCAGTGAGTAAGTATATAGTATTCCAATCTCTTCCAGGTAATTTCTGACAATATATGTGCAAGATTTACTACATGCTGCTATAAGATATTTTGTATGTACCTGACAGTTGTCATACTTCCATTATTCATAACCACTAGGTCTGTGAGTGATGTCAAAGAAATACCTCCCTAATCCATAGTGGTTCCTCCTCCAAATATTGTGGTGAAGTTGCATTAAGTCGTCTAAGTACACGCATACGTCTATCATTGTTGTACAGACAATATCTGGATTCGTCTATAAAAAGCACGCATTACCAGTTATCCTCAACCTATTTTTCGTGCTCTCTGGCAAAACGTAGTCTTTCTCTTCGGAGATCTACGGTTAATATTGGACCCCGGGCAGCAATCCTAGGTCTTAAATTGGAATCTCTTAAGCGTAACCGAACAGTTTCAACACTAACTTGTATAGGTACCATGTAGGGTACCTTGTAGGGTATGACACGTCAAAAATCGCTGTCGAAGAGACGAAATTTTTAAAAATCGATCCTGGCTTGGTGTTGTGACTTGATTTCTTCCTTGTCCTGCTCTATGGACATGACCTCCTGTCTTTAGGAATCTTTGTAGTACCCTTTAAATCGACGATCTATTGTTCGGTAGCTCCAGCCAGGGGCGTATCCAGGATGTATGTAAGAGGGGGGCTCAGCTCAACATACAAATGTGGCTGTTGTCGCTTATTAACATTTGAGACTAGTTAACTTTTGGTCAAATTTCGATTTTGCTGTTCCAGTGCCATGAACAGTTTATACCAGTGGCTTACATAAATTAATTTATAAAAAGGAGAACGAGATATTTTATAATTTTAAGGTGGTGGGTCAATTTTTTGAAGAAGTGTATATTAAAATTAGGTAGATATTCTCTTGAATGCTTTATTTTTAACAAGAGATATATTTTGGAATATATCTTTACGTTCAATACTTACTTGTGTTTCAGTTAATTTGAGTGTTTTTGATAATTGACATCGCTTAGCTACCGACAGGTACTTGTTTCTCTCGAATTCCGCTTCTAAGGATTTTATTTGTGATGCTGTGAAAGCTGTTCTTGGTCGTTTCTTTCTTTCATCATCTGATCTGCTTTCCGAGTAATGAAGATCTGCAATCATAAAGATTTCGGTAACTATATAGGGCAAACAAATAGAGCCAGAAGAGCGTTTGTTATGTGAAGCATTTTAAATATCGTCATTTTAATACTAGATTTCAATTCGTCGTAGAGTTTATTGGATGCCGCGCGTTCACATACAGAAATGTCAAACATTGACTTGTATTATGTTAATAGTGTCCAGGATTCAACTAAATGTTTTAGTCTGTAGCGTAGAATATTTATTTATATAAAAATAATCTACTTTCTTTTGTAAAATGAAAGTTCAAAGTTACCAAGATATATTTTTTTTAGTTTTCCATATAGCTTTGATGAAAATTGTTCTCTTTAATGTTCTCGCCACAATCCTGAAAACATTTCGAACCAATTAAACCGCTGTAAATACAACAAGAACAGCCATAAATCCATTCCGAGTCGGACCAGATTAAATTTAGTACTTAAGAATTCTTAAACGTCGTTTATAACAGAAATTAATGTCACTTATACGCCTCTAATCATTTGAAAGGAAACAGAACCTAAACGAAGAACGGTTTAAGGTTAACTGTCAACGCAAGCGATTATATACGAGTCCCGCGAGCGGCGTTTGTTTTTTTTACATCATTTTTCAACGCTTTCTAGATCGTTAGCCGTTTAAAATCTAATTTCGTCGTGCCAGCGCAAATTAGTCTTTTCTTGAAATTGTCTGCACTTCCCACTGCGCATGGTGCACATAAATTTCGCCACGGCAAATTAAAAACAACTGTTTGGTATCAAATTTGAAGCCACTGTATTACTTTCAGAGCTGGACTGAGAATTAGAAAGCTCAAAAATGTCTTATATATAAACATAGTTAATTTTGGAATTCTTCACATAGAGGTTTCCTGGTGACTTTTTAACCTTCCGTACCTTTGACCAAGCTTTTCGTCCCAGCTCCATTGTAAACCATAGGAGCATATTCCGTCAACACATATTCACCATATTTCCAACAACGAAAACGAACAAAATAAATGTTTGATCTTTGGCTCGTAATTAATGTATTGGGCACATGTAAATAATAATTAAAATAAAGTGTATATAGAACAAACACAACCACTTATAAATTGTCTAGATAGACAATCTGCTAAAATTAATTGAGATCCCGGTTTATATTTTATTTCTATGTCATAAGATTGTAGCTTAATAAGCATTCTTTGTAGTCTTAATGGGCATTTTATTAAAGGTTTTTTGGAAATAGATGTTAAAGGTTTATGGACACTTTCTACTGTAATTCTTTTCCCAAAGATATATTGATGGAAGCGAACACAGCCAAACACAACAGCAAGCTTTTCTTTTTCAATTATTTGTGCATATTGTTTTTCACATTCAGTTAGTGATCTTGATGCATAAATTACAGGCAGGTTGTTTTGCAACAACAACAATTTTCCTTCGCACTAAACTAATTTACTCGAGATATATTAGTGCAGTCTTATTCTGGCTTAAGCATTAATGGTTTTAAATGAAACTAACTGTTTCTGAATGACTCCACAATATA
>CAJUYG010000070.1:321509-359410 GCA_910591675.1 Galerucella calmariensis | reverse complement strand
ATTAGGGTTTATTACTCCTCGTACTTTTTGTACATACTATAATAAAATTGCAATTTAGGTACCTAACATTTTTACAGGGTTAATATTTGATAAAATAAAACAAGTTGAACAGAAAATGTTTAATATTTGAAATTGTGAAGCACTATAGTGTATTTTTATCCTATTGATAGCTGAAGAGCTCATTATAAATTCAAAAACGTATCTATTCAAGGTGATTCGAAGAATTAAACAAAATTGTAAGCGCTTCTTCATGTAAATAAGTGTTCCAGTTAGCAGCTTTCCCTAGATTTTTCCTGTATAGTGAACCGCAGGTAGCGAGGACAATAGAACCCCAATACCATTACCATTCAAATAAATTAGAAGTGATAAATTTGTCGTGACAGGGCAGTGTAGTTGGGTAAAAATAAGATCCTAGATTATTCAATTCAATTAATTAATTAGTGAATTCTAATACATATAAGAATGATTTGTAGCCATAAAAAGAGCTGATTTGTTGAAAACTTGTACCACATATTTTTGGAGAATTGAGATACAATTGATTTATTTCATCTTGTCACTTCATCTTGCTGCTTTAAGGCCCCCATACACTACGGGTAAACACGACAAACTTAACTGAACAGTTAAAATTGTACGTGCAAAATTGTCGCTTTTGAATACACATACACTGTCGGAAAAGAACGTCTGCAGTTGTGTGTTTCACGATTTATCGCAAGGACATAATTTCTGTGGCGTTAGTTTTTGCTTTAAAAAAGAAATCACGTGGAAAATGTTCGAAATGGGCAAGAGATTGATTATTAATAAGAAACGCATTTTCCCATGTCAATCTATTTTAGTTTAGTTTTAACTGGAAAAAAGTGACTGGTGTTAGTATTTAAGAATGGATGAAGATACTTATTTAGAATTGTTAAACCTTTGATACAAAAGCAAGATTCGCACCTTCGGTAGTCTATATCCTGTCATGAACGTCTTACGGCAAATTTACGATATTTTGCTACAGGGCGAAATTATAAAGATTTAAAATTTTTAACAGCAATATCAGCTCAAGCCTGTTTTAAAGGATGAATATTCTGAAGATTTTATTTTCCATAAACTTGGCAACGATTTATATAACTCCAAAAATTCAATAGTAAAATCTTCATTCCACATTCTGGTGGCCATTTTACAAAACGACTATGTTTTTTCACGACGGATTTGAATGAATACCAGATACACTAGCAGACTTGCACGAAAACGTTGGCCTGTACGGGTAAAATCTCAAGTCATGTCGGAGATGAAGAACGTCGGTTAACATCGTCGTGATTGGCCCATACACTAGCAATTTTGTACGCGCAATTTTAACTGTTCGGTTAATTTTGTTTTACTAGCCATCGTTACTTTACTTGTATTCTTTTAAATTGTGCAGTTGTAGAAAAAGTATAGTGTGCAACATGTGGGGAAAGTACTTTTCCCACTTGTTGCACTAGTGCGGGGAAGTAAAAGTATGCAAATTTTGACCTTATTAGATATGTAGTTTTTTACTTCGTAAGTTATAACTATTGTTACAACAGGTAAATAAATATTTACGAAATATATCAAATAAAATTCTTTCATCTACAAATGACTTAAAACCGTTGCAGTAACCGTGATCGTCATCTTTATGCGACCTGCAGCCGATGCCATCCTCATCAACGTCATCTACTTACCAGTTAACACCAAATAACTCCACTGGACTGGCAATTTCAAGTAATTTACAGAACGCAACAAATTTTGTTTTTAATATTAATATTTATAATAATTAGTAGTTTTTAGTTAAAGCTTTGTATATGTACCTATGTTGAAATGAAATAATTTTTGAAAAATGGGTTGATACTTACCTATATTTTTTGCAAATACGTTTGTAAAAAAAATAATGTTTCTAACTCATGCGTAAAGTGTCTTTCCAGCCCTTGACCGCTTGCCCAAACCCCGCTCCGCGTCGTTGGGCAACTGCAGTAGCGTGCGGGAAAGTATCACTTACCGCACTTGTTAGGAAAATAACTATTTGATCGCTTTCATTAATTACGTTTTTGAACTCGTCACGTTTTCCGTAATTCAAATAAACTGTTTGATTTTCGAAGAAAATTGCTACCATGTTTGGTCAAGAATTCAACAAAAGCAATTATAAACTCATTATAGGATTATGAAAAATATTTAGGAAGTTAGGCGCCTTACAATATTTTCTCAAGAATATACGAATTTTAGGGAAATTTTAAAAATTCCTAGACGATTCGACTCCACGCAAGGTTGAATGTTACTGATTTATTAGGGATCTGATTTACGAGGACATCTGGACACACTCTAATTACTTCCCAACACTTTTTTTTCTTCTAATAGCCCTTTTTGGGTTATTAAAATATTTAATTATTAAATAGTTCGCTCTACAGGATGATGCTGAATAACATTTGAGATAAACATCAATTCTAAAGTGGTCTTAGACTTTTTAAATGTAAAAATTTAATTCTCTTTTTCCATAGCTAATGTTTACTATGTAAAAGTTTGTAAATTTGTAAAATGTTAAGAATTAGTAAAACCCGCGAGCCTTGTTGTTGTCTTGCATAGTATTCACTTCTCAGTTTTCTGGTCGTTCTGTTTTACCTAGGGACTCTAGGAGTGTATTTATGCTTTAAAAATAATACCTAATTTTCGAATAAAATGGTGATTTGAAATATTTCTGAATATGATTATCAAAAAAATCAATTTCTTAGAACAAACATTTGGTTGTCAAGGTGTATAGTAACAATTTAATTTCTCATAGTCACTATCTGTAGGTAATCTGTGAATTAATTATTATTTTCACATCGCCCTGTACAGTAGCTCTGGCGCCAACGGGACTGATTGATAAGCGTTGAAGACTCTATTTCGTACATCTGCAAAAGATCCGAATTCAATATCCTACGACTTCCCTAATTTAATCAAGCATATCCTCTTACATGTGGCTAGATGGCTAACCGCAGTACACCGAAGCTGAGAACTGTCAAGAGTCGTTTAATTGATGATTAATTAGTCAACGAAGAAGGCTATACTTATTTGAAATATTTTGACGAAATAATTACAAAATATATTTGCTATATACCTACGTTCTCTTTTAAATGGACTCATTTAATTCTTACTCATTAGACAAATTTAACGAGATAAATGTCAGAATATTTTTGTTATAGTTCTGGGATTTGTAAAAAGAAATACTAACGATTTTATAATATGTCAAGTAATATTAGGTAATACAATGCCTTGGTAAAGCCGAATCTACAATAGGACAAGTCCACATGACACTTTGTGACAGTTGCCCTCATGTAGTATAATATATGAAAGCTGCTAGTATCCAAACAGCTATGAATGGATTTAAAAAGACGGGCATTCAACCTCTCGATTCGGAAATTTTCGAAGATTGGATGTTTGATCCAGCTGAAACCACGGACAAGCCGATAAATATTCCTGCAATTGGTCCGGTTGAAGAAAATAATGGGCACCCTCCACCACGTACACCGTCACCAATACCACAAAGGTTTGCTATACAACGATCATTAAAAACCCAAGTTGCAGGTAAAGAACAAAACGATGCAGATAAACAGTGCCGTTCCTGGGGTGGCGAACGCCTGCGTGCAAGAATAATTTTGTGCGCCCCTATATACTATGCTTAAATTTTGATGATAAGGCCAATTTTCATAATCATTTTTAGTTTGAGGTTTAAACTGAATAGCTTCCTTATAGACTAAAGTCACTTTAGTGTAAGTGTTTGATTATGAAAATGGGCGTAATAAAATAAAACAACGAAAAAATATGACAAAAAAATTATTTTCGACATCAAATAAAATAGACTATTAACGTACAATATAGGTCATAAATAAAACACGTTCATTCGGAAATTAACAAAAAATCTAATATAACTCAATTCACCTAGTTGAGTTAAAACTCTCAAACGGTGCTCAACGCAAACAAATCCGTTAACTTGAAAATGTGCAAGATCTGTCTAATACCTAAGTACCTAATTATCAAATAACAAGGTAGTTTTAGGACATAACACGTCTTGCTTTTGCAGATGCAAGCTCATTGATCATTTCATTGTGATCGATGGCTTCACATATTTTATTTTCGATTGAAATAACAGCTAAATCTGAAATCCTTTCCTGGCACATCGAAGTTCTTAAATAAGATTTTACAAGTTTTAGCTTTGAAACACTCCTTTCGCCAGACGCAATAGAAATCGGCAGCGTCAAAAATATCCTTAATGCTATAGACAGGTTTGGAAACAAAGACTGCAAATTTTTCTTGGTTATATAATTCAGAATATCTATGGGTGAGTCTGAGGTATTGCGAGAGTCTTTGACAGGGTTAAGGATTTTGTATGATGAAATTTCATTGTACAAATCAAGACCATCAATATCCTTGCAAACATTTCCTTCATGATGAATTTGCAAAGCCAAATCCAAATCTATGCACGATCGTTTAATCTCATCAGAATTTAGGTTTTGAAAGTCACTCAAAAATCCAAATAAATCATTGCGTTGCTTCAATCTCTCGAAACGACTTTGTAGGGATTGAACTGTTGTATCCAAAATTTGAAAATAAAAACTGATCTTAAATTTTCGCTTTGGATCTAGAACTGGATCGTCTGTACTTTCATATGAAAATTGACGCTTTCTCTTTCGTTCCCTAATTGAAGGAAATGTTTGCTCTACATCATTTTTTCCAGCTTGTGCTTTAGCCTCATTCACAAAAACATAAATTTTCAAAATATAATCAGAAAACTCTCGAATCGAAATATCACTTGATTTAATAAGACGTTTTCTTACATCTTCTCTTACCTTAAGATTTAAAATTAGCAACACAACGGCAACACGTAGTATTATATTCAAATGAAATTATTATTAATCGTCAAAAATCACCGACGAATACTCGATGATTGAACTGACTGACTGAAACAAGCCACATAGTGACATACTCCTGTTTTATATCACCGCTAAAATCTGGTGGAAAAATCTGGAGCCGAAAAAAATTGTTTTTTTGAGGACTTTTCAGAAAATAATATTTTTTGCACCTTCGACATCTTTGAGGCACACGCCGCCGATAAATGCATAAAAAACAATAACATGTATACTCATAGACTTATAAATACCAGAGACAAAATATTTCATTGATGAAATGCTTTTTAAGGCGATCTATTATTGTTTTAAAAAAAGCTATAAGTGCAAGAAAGAAAGCATAGTCCTTGTCGGGCGCGTGCTCAAAATGACTACAGTGTAATTGGCCTGTTGATTTTCATCACCAGTGGGGTACGGTTCAAAATCTACCATCAATAATTAAATATATTACGTTTTTTTATTGGATCATGATTGCAGGATGTAATAAGGCAAGGAAAGTGAGAAATGTTTTATTGTCATTTAAAATTTACAAAAACTGTGAAGACAAATCGATAAACAAGTTAAAACGTGAAAAAATAACAAAATAAAAGAGTGATATGGGTATATAAATGAATAATGAATTGAAATACTTATATGTATTTATTTATCCAGTTTTAAAATAATACCTAGTACAAGGTACTCTAAGCCATATACCAACATTGGTAGTCACAGCTACTTGTTTGGTGACTACTGGTGCTTAAGAAAATTGAATTCATTCCATTAGATATCAGGTTAATCATTCACATTTGGATTGAATAGTTCAAACTTCGCAAATTTTAAACGATATTAACAATATAAATATTCTTACTTTAATATAAATATGAACAAATGAAAAATATATAAAAAGCACACAAAATATGAAAATTTGATAACTTATGATGTACTAGTAGACTGTCCTGTCCGAATGTTAGACTGCCCGCTATTCGTTTGGGTGTCATATTTGATTTCAACAATAATACAAATACTATGTGGTTTTCACAATGAGTCTTACATTTTTCAGATAATGTATTTTGTATACTAATTTGGTAGTGGTTTATTTAATTAACACCAAGAGACACCAAAACCCTTCTTCTACACCTCTGATATTTACAAACACTTATACCACCGTCCATAAATTTATGGACGGTGCTTATACTACGCCACACTACTAAAAAGATAACCTCACCTACCTATGAAAAGTTAAATTTGGGTTTAAATGTTCCACTTTCTTACAGACAACACAAGAATTTACCATGGTTGGCCAAGCAAAGTAAAATTTCCACAATAAGTACTAAAAAAAACCCTTATAATAGTAAAGTAAGCACTAAAAGAGCTATATCACTTCGGCAACATAGCAAAACTACGCGTATACTATTAGTCATTCCATAAAGTACTAAAACATATGGGGTGTTGCCAAAGCGCTGTTTTGTACTTATTGTTCGTTCTTAATTTAGGAATATTTGCAAAGTTTAGTGATTAATTAGTAATGTAAGGATCAATCAATTCAAAATTGAAGGGTCTATGGAAGTTTTTATTCAATATATGCATTATAAAAGCAGTGTTCTCCAGTTCTTTAAATATACCTAAATTATTTCGAAATACCTACTTTCTCGAAATTATGGAGATCTGTCAACGACGCAATCTGGAGGGAGAGAGATAAAATTGAAAGATAGAATGATGATTGATCGCCTCAAAATGTAAACAATGTCGTCTCCTTTATATTATAAGTCTATGTGTATACTATTTGTCGAGCGAGCCGCCAAAGGCGAGCGGCATCCTTTGAAGATACGCCGCCGCCCGTAAGCCAAGTGCCGACTGCCGACACGCCGACAAAAGATTTTTTGCATGTAAATTCCAGCGTAGAAGCAAAGTGTAGAAGTTACTTCTTATATTAGTTTACTGTTTCTTCCTGTAATCAAAGTTTACAGCTTTGCTATAATTTGATTTTTAATACCTTTAATGCCGATTTTTCTTCCAATTAGAAGTGCGTTTTTGCAAGAGTAGCGAAAAGTTGAATGCGTGCGGGGCATTCGCTGCATACCCGCCAGGAACGGCACTGCAGATAAATTTGATAACTTTCCAAGAGCACCGTCATTGCCTCCATATCCACACAAGAAAAATCACATCAGCTGCTGAAAATAAGGAGAATTTGTGTAATAATCCACCTCCTGTATCTTGCAGCAAGCTCTATGCAAATGTAACCCCCTCCTGTTCATACACTACCATGAAATTTGAAGTAACACCTCAACAAGTTGTGCCACTTCCTCATGCAGAAAGAGAAATTAATGCTGATGATAAAAGTAGGGGAAAAACGGCTGTGCTAACTTCAATTCCTTATAAAGAAGAACTTGAAGCATATAAAGAAAACAAGCCTATAATGAAGCCCAAACTAAATTTTGAAGAAAAAGGGAAAGTAGGGATTAAGAAAGAAAAAAAGAAAAAATGTACTACCAGGGTAAGAAAAAAGAAGAAAGAAAATAAAAATAAATAGAGCAGTTCAGAATATGAGGAGGATGACGAAGAAGCTTGCGTTTATTGTACAGAACTGTATTCTAAATCTAAGACGAACGACGGTTGGGTTATGTGCCAGGACGGTCGACTTAGGGCTCACGAAGCTTGTGCTGGGGTGGAGAACGATTATGAGCCGTACTCATGCAATTTTTGTCGGTGTTAAACTGTTAATTTCTTTTTTATATAAAAATCAAATGCATAATGTGCTCGATTTTCAAGTTCAATAAATATATTTTACTTTAATATATTTTCTATTCATATTTAAATACCATCCCATTTTACCCGACCAGGAGGGCAAAACGGGATGCTTTACCTTTTTTAAGAAATATGACTTTTTCTATACTATTGTCGATATTTAGAAATAACCATACTTAAACATGGAAAGGAGTCAATGAAAATGTTACAGTCAAAAAACCGTATATATCCATAGCTTAGTTAGAGTGTCGGGTCAAAAAACGTTAGCTATCCCGTTTTGTCAACTCTCCCCTAGGTATCTGAAACAAGCTATTTTGATCGTGTTTTTGCTCATTTAATTTTGATTTGGTGCTTTCTTCGATTTTGTTTTAATAGCTTAGGTATTTTAAAAGCAATACCTA
Source organism: Galerucella calmariensis (assembly GCA_910591675.1). Lineage (NCBI taxonomy): Eukaryota > Metazoa > Arthropoda > Insecta > Coleoptera > Chrysomelidae > Galerucella > Galerucella calmariensis. The sequence goes on along the minus strand of CAJUYG010000070.1, from coordinate 351,408 downwards.
TATCTGACTGTTTATAATAAAAAGGATCAATAAATCAGTAAAAAACAACCAAATTACAATTCTAAAATCTTTCCAAATGATTGTTAACCATCAGGACAACTGTCATTAGTGTCAACTTGTCAGTTGTGGTGGACATTCTCAAGATAATAGATGTATCCTAATAATGGTCTCATACAATATTCTTGACAAATGTCAGAATTTCCTGCTTTTCAATGCGACAAACGTCAGAACGTTGGTTCATTGGAACATCCAGCGAGATATTCTACCTCTGTTATACAAATCCTTTGTAGAAGCGACAACCGGTTATAACTATTATGACTTATACTGGAATAATTGTGGAATCGGTCGTTAGTGGTAAAAAGAAAACACTAAATATTTAAAAATGTCATTTATTTATAATAAGTAGGTATAAACAATAAAAATTGTATACATTAGAAAATCACATTATAGTACTTACAACATTAAAATAGATCACCATACAAATGTAAAAGGACAAGAAAAAATGTATACAGGATGTTTATTCGATCATAAGGTAACATTACTAAATTCTAAGCCATGAGAGATCCGATTCCCTGTATAATTCAAAATTGGAAAGAGTTCCCGTAATTTTTTTACCATACAATCATCCTCGAATCTATTACGGCTTAGATAATGGTAATGTTTTACCAAGTGATAAAAGAAACAGCCACTATATCTAGAAAGACTTATTATTGCTATTATTATAAAATAATTTATTTCTTACACAATACTTTTCCATGCATGCAACGTAACACAAAATATTAAATGTACGTTTTTTTTTTCATTATGAGTACCTACGTGGAAATCCAGTATTTACATCTGAGTATTAAAAGAGTACATACCACCAACGATTTGGTACATTTTTGTTATTGAAATAGTTTGACGTTGATATTTTTTGGCCTTATCAAAATCTTAGCTGACTAACACTATATTTTGCTGTAAAACTGAAATCCACTTCCCCATTACAACAATATGTGGTTGTAATCTGTTATACAATGATACATTTTTTTTATCACAATCGTAACAAGTTCAACGCCCTGTATACTTGGATAGTAAATGAATAATAATCTATTGAAGCCAAATATTTTCAACTATTATCAAAATTTATAAACACGAATAATCTTGCAAATATTAGTACATTATTTTCCCAGTAATTTTAAATGGATCACCCTGTATTTTAAATCATTGTCGACCATTTTTATTACGCATTTCCTATACCTTAAGTCATTAGTTTTTTAGATATTTTCATTGTATGTAGTAGGTGCTTTAGTTTTGACTCACCATGTATTTGATTTAATAAATATTATCAAAATCATTCGTGATTATGAATTGTAATAACCATTAAAAATTTTAGGCTTTAATAGAATATTAATTAACTTATTCCAGTAAAATTATACAGTTGGTTGAACCATTTCTACGGAAAATTGGTTATAACTTTTGTAATACCCAGTATAACAGATTGCAAAATTATATTGTTGTGATGGGGAAGTTGAAGGAATTTAAATTTAACAGTAAAATATAGGGTGTTCCACTTAAAAAACCACAACTTTGATCCAGCACCAAGTTATGCAACAATCTGTAACATTGTAAATAATTTTGAAACTGAGAACCTACTAAGCTTTATCACACTAATCATCAATCACCCTTTATAATATAGTATAACTTTAAACGGGTTCGTCTTTATTAAAACACAAAATTACTCAGTATAACGTGGCAAATAATTTTAAATAGTAAGTTTTATTTACACTAGCCTTTTCACGATGTATCTATAAAGTATGAATAAAGTCTAAGAGTCTTGATATACAACAAAAAATCAAAAATTGAGATACATTTTTTCTTCTTGCCTTAATTACATTTCCTCATACTATTATTGTTTATGTTGCATACATTTTGTTTTCAGTACTCTTTATTATTGCATGTATAAAAATTAAAAATCTGAAATCTAACCTTCAAACCACTATAAAATAACAAAGTCGACTATTTATAGAGTACATCTATTATTTGTTATGGTATGTAGTTAGATTTAGAAGAAAAAAAAACGTACATTGGAACCAAATACACTCAACAACATTTACTTCGATTAACACTATCACCATGCGCTATACTACTTATACTAACATTTACAGTCTCTTCATTGGCAGTGTCGGTTGCTTCCAAGTCACTTGATTTTGCCATCATTTCATCTTCATATACTTTAAGCGTCGAGTTTAGACCCTGTAACCTTAACAGTCCTTGAGCAATTCTTTCAAATACCATACCAACGCCCTGAAAAAAAAATAGAGAAGTTGTAATGATACTGTGATTTTACTGTAATAGATACAATGGTAATTGGTATAGTAGGGCATGTCCACGACAGTTGACAGTTGACAATACCCCTGTGGTAAAACAATAAACAATAGACACGATGAAAAATTATCAAACAACAAACAACTATTAACCTATATTCTATATTATTAAATATGCTAGCTCAACAATTAAAATAACTTTAAAAGTACACTGAAGCAAAACGATCTATCATTATAAATCAGCATAACCTCACTATTAAGTACCACATGTTTTGAACGCTTTGTTTATTGTTTTACCACCGGGCTCTTGTCAAAATAGTTTGTGACGTCACGTGGACATGCCCTATACTAACATTGACATGACATAACCGTAACTTAATACGATACACCACTACTTTTATTACGTTCTGACACCGAATAGTGCGAGGTGTAACATTTGACATGTAAAGGTGGGAGATGTAGATGTTTGTGTATTCGGGTTCATTGGGACGAAAAATCGACTGGCACAGACATAAAAACATTCGTTCACATTTTCAACATGAAACTATGAATTTTGAACTGAAATTTTAGGAGAATATTTTCAAAAGACTTAGACATAACTTAAAGGGTTTCTTTTGTATTAATAATGAATATAAAAGTAATGAGAATATTCGAAAATCCACTTTCTGAAACCAAAACGTAACTCGACTAACAGTTAGATCGATTCAGGGGAAAAATTTGTTCATTTCTCTGTTTCAACTAAAAAAAAATTTTTGTTATACGTACTTGATCTGCCTTCGCGGAAGATTCCAAATATATTGCGTCAATACTGTTTGAATAAGCCAATGCCTCTTCATGTGATACCTGTAAAAAAATCATTTTATTTATATATATATATATATATATTTTATATATACAGGGTGTTTCTTAAGTAATGGTCCAAAGTGGAATGGAGGCCCTAAAACCCCTATCTCTAAATTTTCACGTTTGTATTTACTGAAAAAAACATTTTTGTCATTTTAACTTTGCCACCCTGTGTCTTTCTTATCATCAATATTTTATTAAAAGACGTTGCGTCAGATTGTAATAGGTATTTTCAGGCCAAAATAATCTTCCATTTCACTTTGGTCCATTACTTACGAACCACCCTGTATATTGATTTAAAAAAGTGTGTACTTGTCTTTGGTCGTTTAAATCTATCTTATTGCCTAGCACGCAGAGCACCATTGGTTCATAAACGTTTCCTTTCAATTCTTGCACCCACATCTTTATGCTTTCGAAAGACGCTATAGAAGTTATATCAAATACTAAAAGAGCAGCGTTTGCGTTACGGTAAAACATTGGAGCCATCGCCTTGAAACGTTCTTGACCGGCTGTATCCCATATCTGAAAAATATTAAGAGCAATGAACAAACACACCAAACTACAACATGTATCAAACCAACTAGACTTTTATTTTCCATGTTATATCTTTAAGGACTATAAAAGAAATGAGAGACCAAAGAACTTGAAAAAATATTTCAACAGTCTAATAAAAGATGTGATACGCCTATGAATTACGAATGCGAATCCATAGGCGTATCATAAAATTATCAAAACTTATTTCGTATTGATTTTCCAGTGTTTGAGTAAACGTTCATGATTTTTGTATTTTAAAGAGGTCCATATTCGTCAACAGGTAGGGGCGTACTGCTTATCTACGTTTACGTATATTTATAATAATTATTCTCACCTGAAGGGTAACTAGATGATCCTCAGTTATGACTCTACAAGTAAAAAAGGAAGCTCCCACAGTGGGAGCAGTTTGTTGGGAAAACGCTTTCTCGACATATCTGGTCACAGTCGCTGTTTTACCAACTCCTGAAATAAATATAATATGAAGTTAAAGCGCTCACCAGAAGCTCACCAGAACTTGTTCAAAGAACAAAGGAGGAGGACTGGTTGCTATGAGAAAACAAGTGCAAAAATACAAACAGCCATTTGGTTGACGGTGTTGGCCTATTCGAAGAGATACAAAGGAAGTTTACCAAATTAACTTCAATATAGTAATTAATACCACATTAGATAATTTTAAAACGAATTGCTAGTAAATAATTTTAAAGCAATGTTTATAGAGTCAACTAATATTTATTTCAAAACATATCTACTATCAGTAGTACTAATATGATAAGTGTGAAGGTGAAATACCTTGGTATTACCCTCGACAGGAAACTAAAATGGAACTCTCATCTACACAGCAGAGCAAAAAGAGCATATGTGGCATATGAGCAGTGTCGGAGGACAGTGGGACGCACATGGGGTCTGTCGCCCCGTGTGGTCACCTGGATCTACACTGCAATAATAAGACCCATGTTAACGTATAGAGCAATTGCATGGGGACCGAAGGTTCTACAAGCAACGGCCATCCAAAAATTATATCAAATACAGCGAATGGCTTGTTTAAACATCACAGGAGCCATGAGAACAACACCAACCGCAGCAATGGAACTAATTACTGGTCTGACCCCTCTGGACCTACACGTCAAGGAGGTTGCGTTAATGGCCATGGTACGATTGCGCACGGCTGGTGTAAACCCCGAAGTAGGAATGTACCAATTGAGGTTGAGCCTATGGCAGGAAGCGCTCACTGCGCTACCTCTGCTGCAGGCAGCCAACGATGCAATTGAACCCAGGTTTTTGTTTAACAAACCCTACAAAATTCAAATGAAACAAAACACAGAGCCAGATGCTGCAAATGCAATACGCATATATACAGATGGTTCAAAAATGAAAGAAGGCTCAGGCTGTGGAGTTTACTCGAGAGCACTAAGCCTCAAGATTAAGTGGGGAATGGGAAACAACACCAGCGTGGTTCAAACAGAACTGGCTGGTATCTCAATTGCCACAAAAGAACTAACCAGAAGAGGAATTTCTGGCAAAAACATAATAATCTGCACTGATAGTAGACAACCCCGTTTAGCCTTGAACAGACAACGTGTTATATCGAGGCTAGTACTAGAGTGCCACCAAGATTTAGCTGACGTCTCGGCAGATAACAACATTATCCTGAGGTGGGTTAAAGGGCACGACAGGAGTAAAGGAAATCGCATTGCTGATTCTTTAGCCAGGGAAGCCGCTGGACTAAAAATTCTTGGACCCAGTGACACCTACGGCCTAACGACTTCGACAATTGCGGAACTAGCCAAACGTTACACCCATGCTCAATCCCTTAAGAGATGTGATGGAATCAAAGGATGCAGTTTTGCCAGGATCACCCTGGGCGACCCTGGGAAGCTGGCGCCGAAGAAATATTTGGCGATGACCAGGAAAAACCTACGTTTAACAGTAGGATTTCTGACTGGTCACTGTTAACTAAGTAAACACCTCCATACTATGGGGCTAGTGGACACACCTCTATGCAGGATGTGTGAACAGGAAGATGAAACTGTCAGGCATGTCTTATGCAAGTGTCCGGAGTTATCGTCAATAAGAGAGTGTGTGTTCGGTGAGTCTTGGCCTACACCTGCCGATATAAAGGAGATGTCTCCCAGTGACCTGTCCACCTTCCTGAAAAGGACAGGATGGACAATGACCTAGGAGGACAACTCCTCGGGAGGATGTACAATGGGTCACATGTGGCCTAAGTGCTGTGAGCCTACACACTCACCCTCCCTACTCTACAGATACAGATGATAAGTGTTTAGTACTGACAAAAATCATCACCCTCCCTACAATCCTGATTTAGTCCCAAACTACTAATTTTTATTTATTTCCATTGAAATTAAACAGACAGGTTTTTAATAATTAGGTTTAAGTAGGTAGGTGTACTACATTCATAAATTATTATCAATAATTAATCTTATCTAGGTAACTCAAATTGCGTCAATTTTTTCACTTATAATCATATCTGTTTTAAAAATTACAAGTTTGCCATTAAATTAAGAATATCTTGATATTCTAGTTTTGAAAAAATGATTGTTTTTAATGACATTTACCTATATTCAATATTCAATACGTTTTTTATACCCGTTGCATTTATTCCTGAGTTATATTGGAGACGCCACTGTTTAGAAGAGAAATATATTTTTAACAGATTGTACCTTTTAGAATTAAACACCAATCTACGCCCTTAAATTAAAACACGTGCAAAGTAATAACAACTAGTAAGTTGGCTCATGGTCTCATACCTACCTACTAAACATTTCCCTATAGATTTATCATCTAAAATAGGGCTCAATTGATACACAATAGACAATTTTGGTTAAATAAAATGGTATTTCTTACCTTGATGGCCTAGCAAAACAACTTTTCCAACAATATGTTTCATACTCTATAAACATCGGTTCTTTATCACACATACAAATTTCAAAAATTTCATTCAAGATTCTTCAACAAAAATACCAATTTTCTCAATTGTTTCTACACTGTTTACGTGAATCAGATGATTTCGGTCTACTTCAACTGACATTGATAACGACGATGCGCACAACACATTCATTAGTCATGCATCTGGGAAATACTTGTTGAGGTTATCTATGGTTGAGGTAACGCATAATAGTTGAAGGATTTCTGAAAAACCAATTCATTTCACGGATTGTTTTAATACGATATCTTATTTATTTTGATTCGAAACATTTACTGATATTAACATAACTAGTTGATAACTAGTGTCGGTCCATAACTTTTATGGTTCGATGATTTTAGTTATAGTTCGTTTCTTTGTTCCTTTTATCCATGTAAATCTTTTCATTCTTGAAGTTTTAGACATAGTAGGGACATCTATTGCAGCTGCAGTCAAGTTTCTCATGGATATGAAGAGCTTCTGCATTTTTCAATTCTTCAACATTGCAGTTATCCTACTGAATAATAGATGTCAGCAGCACTTATTTTGAAAGTTTTAAATAATTTATCAGTTTATTAATAGTTATTTAACCAACAAGGAGATTGTTAATTGCCCTTTTAATACTCGTGTTAGTTACAAAGCTGTATAAGTTCTATACGTTTTTTTCAATATTTTGAAACTAGAAATATTTATTTGTTTCATACCTAAGGACTATCAAAATTAAATAATGACATTGAAATGTATGTTTGGTTGCCTACATGGTAATAGTCAATATAAATATTATATAATGTATAAGATGTGCGTTAGGTTGCCTGTAGAAAACTCGTTGATTAATGTAAATCATGCATTAATAGGGGACATTAATGTATGATTTTGTCTAATTTTGAGAACGTTAATAGCATATATGTTAATACACGGTCGGCGGAAAAATATATAAATTGAAAGTAAGACTACTTTTACCACATTATTTAGGGAAATTGGGTATTTCAAAACCGAAAATTGTTTATAAACGACTCCCATAGTATATTGAATATCGGCGGCTTTAGGTATGGTCGACAGGGCACCGCGAGTAATTTTGGGTTTTAGATGAACTTTGATTATTTTTGAGCTCTCTATTCTACCATTATATATTGGTATTTCATGATTTAAAAAGTAAGCTTCAATTCCTTTAATGATATTTGAAGATACTTATCGGAAAAAAAATCGTGAAAAGGCTCATGAAAAATTTTATCTTTTATTTTTCGAATCAAAATGTCCGCTGTCGATACCTGCTGTTTAATTTCCTAATAGCGAACTTCCAGTTTCATTTATATCCACTGAATCTTCTCGATCAGCGATCAATTCCAATTAATCAAGTGGCTTTCACTTCCACAAGCTCAAAACAAATGGAAAAACCCAGATCCAGTGGCGTTTTCCAAATATTTTTTTTGAACGTTTTTGTTTTGTCATTCAAACAGATCCTAATTAATCTTACCACTGAACCACTCAAAGATGGAAAAGTAATTTTTCCGAGCACGCTTACTTACTAAAATGACGTAAGCCATCTCTATAAACCTTCCCTGATAGACAAAATTACCTGCTTCCATTCCAATTGTGATGCGAGGATTTCCAATATTTTATTTTTCATCGGGCTTCATATCATGCATAAATATTATACCTAGAAATTATTATAATAGGTACAATCTGGTCCTATAACATTTATGGGCATTCTCAGGTTTTACAGCTTGAAGGTCTAAGGTCTAATTGGTACGCCCAGCTGAAGTTTTTGTCGGCACTATTACTATTGCCACATATTTACATTTTAAATCCCACTTCTAAGTAGATATACAGTGCTATTCAAAAGTCCCCTCCCCCCCCTCGTATCTTTTGAACGGCTAAACTTACATTAATAAAATTTGGGGGGTGAAAATAAAGTGTTGTAAACTTCTCTACGAATCGTAACAGGTGACATAATAGTAATAGATGACGTCACAGTGCCACTCTGGCCAATCATTTTAAATAGGACCTTATGGCAAGTGATATCTCGTTTGAAAGTCATTGACATTGGTTACATAGCCATATTAATTTTGTTTAGACTCAACGGATAAATTAAATAAATACCAAAATTATTATTTCACATTTAAATATTGAAGATTTTTCAGTCCGTCTCTGGTTAGTTGTCAAAAAAATTGACGTTTTTAATTTAATAGTATTTGTTGCTTTGCAAAGTTTTTCTAAATAGCTTAAATATTAAATTTTATTATTGTTTAACGAGACGTTTAAGAGTTTACATAGGCAAAATGGTATACGTACTCAAGCCGACAAAGTAGCAGCTATCTTAATAACTGGTGATTTTAGAGGGAATCTCCATGAAGCGGAACGTTTATTTAATGAGAGATACCCAGATCGCCCTATCTCGAGAACTTATTTGAGGGAGCTTCTTCACATGTTTGAAGCAACAGGTAGTGTTCAAGATGCCAAACGATCTGGTCGACCAACATTTTAGTGATGATAAAAAAATTGATATAGTTGCTGAAATGGTAGTAAACCCTACTTCCTCTTCAACTAAAGTTGCGTATATCTGTGAAGTAAGTAAAAGTACAGTACAGAGAGTGTTGGCTAAAAATAAATTTCATCCATACAAGTTAAAAATGGTGCACCACCTTTCGGATGACGACCCCGACAGAAGACTCGAATTCTGTGAATGCATGACAAATAAAATTAGTTGAAACCCACATTACACAAAAACAATTTGTTTTAGTGACGAAAGTACTTTTTGTCTCAATGGAAATGTGAATACACAAAATGTAAGGTATTGGAGTGACACAAATCCTCACACCTTTCATGAACAACATACCCAATTTCCAGAAAAAGTCAATGTTTGGGCAGGTATTTTGGGAAACCACATAGTTGGTCCTGTTTTCCTAAATTCAAATTTAAGCGGTGAAGTGTATCTGGAGATGTTACAAAATGCAATTGAGCCGTTAATTCTTGAAATCCTGGAAGATAATCCAGATGAATTCGGCCATCTGGAAATAACATTTCAACAAGATGGTGCTCCTGTACATTAATATGGTGCAGTAAGACGTTACCTGGATGAAGAATATCGAAGTAGATGGATCGGCGGCGAGGTCCTATAGAATAGCCACCTCAGTCACCAGATCTGACACCATTAGATTTTTTTCTATGGGGGTACTTGATATCTAAGCTTTATACTATGGCACCAGATAGCATTGGCGTTTTGAAAGAAATAATTTTTGAAGAATACAATACAATTTCAGCAGACACATTCGAACGAGTACGACAAGAGTTTACTAATAGGAGCTTTATTCGGATTTTTGTTTCTGGACAGTCCGTAAACCAATCTGGAATTGCGCAAAACTAGTTGCGTACTTTATTCAGTCCTAAGAACTACTTTCGGACCGTTTAAAATTGAACGAAGTTTGAAAAAACCCGAACATCCCGCATGGTCTATAGAAGAAAACTCTGATGGGGACTGGCTTAGACGGTTTTCGAACTATCCAAGAACTGCTCTTAAGGGGATTTTTGAATAGCACTGTATAGACAATATACACTGTTTCAAGCGATTTCCTAACATTTTAAATTTAAGTAGTCGAAATATTTTGTATTCAAATACTTTTAAATAAAATTTTCTCGATATCGTCGTCATGTATATCTACCCGCAACTCCGTTCCGTGCAGTAGATGAAAAAGTGGCGCCATTTCAGTCGGTCAAATAAAACATACGTAAAACAATAGCTATCGAGGCAAGAGAGGGTGATATCTGATCGAGTCGTATCCGGAAGGGATAATGTAACTCCCCGATTGGTTGAAAACTTTTAGATTGCTTCCAATCTTTGTAATTTTGGTCGAGAAACTTATAATTTATTGCTAGGGGTGAGTTTCTAACAGCGTGTACAGTCCGACGAAGAAGGTTTCATTTTAAGATGCTCAAGAGATCGGAAATTGTCTTTTAGAAAATCATTTTTTAAACATACTTTTCATTTTTCAGATTTTTTCAAGATAGCTACATATTTATTAACATCAATCAAAATTTAAAATTGTTAATAAAATAGAAGAAAACAATCTAAAACAAAGAAACATTAAGATGCAAGCTGTGACATATCGGATAAACATCCTCTTATTCAACAACCTTATTAGCGTCATACAACTTCTTCTTCGTGCAATAAAGTTACATTTTAATAATACAGAGTTTGCTGTTTTTGAGGACAACCAAATATTATAAATTCATGTGGGTACAATAAATATCCATTTTGGCACAATTCTGATGAAGTCTAACATATTTAAATTAATAGTTGTAACTTTAATTTGTTCTCTTCCAATCTATATAGTTTTATAGATACACCAAATTAGTGAACTCGGCCAAATGTTTAAAATATGTTATATTACAAGGGAGTCAATTAGCTCGTTTGGCCTTATCAAGCTGCGTCTAATATATTAATCCTTTTCAGAAAATTGCTAGGAAATTTTGACATTAGAGACAACATTTCTCAAATAAAAAGTTCCTATTCAATTCCTTGATTGTCAATTTCCTCCACAAAATATTCTATTGTTGCTGTCGCTCCTTCATTTCCTCTCCAGGCCAATTCATGAGCAGCAATGTGAAAGAACTTCCTTTGCAATCCTTCCGGAGTGTTTTCGTCCCAAAGCTCAATAATCTTCATCAATTCGTCTGCTGATAGTGCGGATAAACTTGCCTTTCTCTTGGTTGGATCTATTTGTAGCTTCCGACGCTTAGCATTTTTTGCAGCTCTTGCGTTGACATATTCTATGTCAGAGAATGGATTAAATTTGCGATTATACCTTTCGAAAAAATATTCCTGCAAATGCTTAGCTGTAGAATTCCATAGAATTTTGATAACACTCTCCTTGTAGTCTTCGGAGTTCTTTTTTCGCATGTTGAAGGCATAGTCTTCAAGAATGAGCGCCAGTTCTTCCACAGGTATATCCGCTCTGTCGAAATCATACGCTTTTTCTGTGCAAAAGTTTATAAACTGCTTCCATACACTTGCCTTCGATCTCCTAGTATTCGCTGGTGTCAACTGCTTAATATTCTGGCGAATATTTTCTTTACTTTCTTGACCGAAGCGAGACATTTTTCTGCGCCGTGCTGTTTTGACAAATTTTTGACAGAAATAATTTCTAGTTTAGAGTTTCAATGAGTTGCCATGGTAACTGAATAATCAAGTTGACAAAACCTGCTTTGTAAGAACTTGATAAAGACGAAAATCGATGTTGTTGGAAACACATTTGGTGTGGAATTTTCTTACCGAATACCACACAAGGTCAAATTAAATCCGGAAATAATTTGACCTCTAGTGGTATTACTAGTGAATATTTTGTACTGTAAAAATTTTTTGCCACCTCAACCTTATTGATAAGAGATTCTTCGATATTTCTCTGTGACAGTACTATCTAATTTTATGTGTTTATTTGTTTGTGATAACAATTATTGACTTGTCCTATACATTTGTATGTCTATAAGGATGAATAAAGTTTAGGTACTTACTTTACTTATTACTTACTATATCCTTCAGCAACTTGTGATGACTTCCATCCGCCATGCCTCTTTAAACTAGTTCACAGTCGTCCTGGAATGATAGCCTTTTCTTACTCGGTAAACAATGTACTATTGTGTTTTCCTACCCTACATCTATATTTTAGTCCAAGAGCACTAGGCTCTGAGAAAACCCATTATCCCTTTTGCTATTGCCATTGCCATTTCCGTCAATTCCTTTATGCCCTGGTTTCCACAAGTTACTTTGCTGTATTTAGCCAGTTCCTTAAAAGATTGTTTACAGTTCCACACTAATTTTGACTCATAATTGATATACTATAAAGGAGCCTGAATCAATAAAGATTCTGGTTGGAATGTTTAAAATAATTAACAACGAAGAAGGAAAAAAACAAGCACCTACTAGTTCGAAAAAAATTCATGTATTCGACATACTTGTTACCAGTAACTACCCTCTCGATCTGTTGTTATTCTTGAGTGTACCTCATGCATTTAAACATGATATCGAATCAGTTGTTAAGTTAAGCGCGAATTCCACTTTAGACAAAACCTTTTAGCAAATTACATCAAGACCGATATGGACTTGTAATACATACAATTCATTCCGTTGGAAAATGCACAAATACGTGTCCGCCACTCTGGATAAATTGCCGATTTTAGGGTTTTCAACGAGTATAAAAAGCTCGAAGGTCGGAAATGTTTTTTTTTTTTTTTTTTTCGGGCCGAGATGGGAAACTCATGTTCGACTGGGTCCTTAACCAGTACCCAGACAGTGTTGGACTCATCCCCACGGAGATGCCTACCAACCAAACCCACCTCAAACTCGCCGTTACTCCCGCCTTGGAATCACTACATTAGCATACTTCAAGACGGGCGGCGGTCCCTCACACACTCTCCCTCATCTTCCTCCCTCTTTCTCTCCCACCTCTCTCATTCCATAGCGAGTCTTTCTCTTTCCCTTATCATGCTCTCTACTACGCCACTTATCTCCATCCATTCCTCCTCGCCCTTCAACATAATCTCCACCATATTTTCCCAATACACCGCCTCTCCCAGTTTATTCTCTAACTTCTTCAAAACTTCCTCATTCTTCCAGCATCTAAACACATGCCCCACATCATCCTCCACTTCACATCTCTCGCACACTCCAGTTTCTCTTTTCCCAATCTTGTGGAGGTAACCCACTCTTGACCCATGCCCTGTGAGCACCTGCGTCAAGAAGTAGTTCACTTCTCCAAATTTCCGGTCCACCCAATTTCTCCTGCTCCCAATCGCTCCTTTTAGCGCGCCCTCATACTCATCCCACCTTCTCTCCATTTCCTCATCCATCCAATCCTGTACTTCCTCTCTGCTCGCTCCCCTCCAGCGTTTCTGTCTGGCTCTAGCCATCAGATCCAATGGATAGGACCGTGACAGCACTGCTGCTGCCAGTCCACCCACTGTCCTGTACGCCTGCACCACCCTCAAAAGTATTCCTCTCTGCACCCGCAGGAGTGGTCTAACCCTCGCATTCACCCCTGCTTTCTCACCCCACACTTCAGCGCCATACAGCATACTCTGCTCTACCGTCCTACCAATTATCCTCCTCTTCCATTCTCCCGGTCCTTTCACATTACCCATCAATCTTCCTAGCCACGCTGCCCTTACTTTTGCCTTCTCTGCAGCCTTCAACATATGGGTTTTGAAGGATAATTGGCTATCCAACCACACCCCCAGATACTTCACCGCTTCCTCCATCCGAATTTTCTTTCCCTTCACCATCACCTCCACCTCCCTTGCCTTGCTCCGCCCCTTCACCAATAGTCCCACAGTCTTATCCTCAGCTACTTCCAGTCCACACCGCTCTATCTTCTCCACAATCTTCCTACACATCCTCTCCGCCTTTCTTTCTATATCCACCTCTCCCTTTGCCGTACATACCAGACAGACATCGTCCGCATACACCGTAATCTCACATCCCTCTTCACATGCTATCCCACAAACTTCATCAAACACACACTTCCAAAGCGTCGGTCCCAGAACCGAGCCCTGGGGCACTCCAACCTCCGTCCCATACCTTCTCCCTCTAGTGTCCACTATCGCACGCCCCGTCAGGTAGTCCTCTACTAGATTAACTAGCCCCTCCCCTACTCCAAGCTTTGTCAACGCGCTCAACACCGCCCGTTTACTGACACTGTTGAACGCGTTTCCCACGTCGAAGAACACAAGCAGGGCCAATTTCTTATTCCTACCATTACCCTGCCTAGCCCTTTGCACCAAGTCCACCACCCTGCCCAGCGCTGAGATGCATGACTTCCCTTCTACAAACCCATGTTGGTTTTCCCTAAAACCCCCATTCCTATCAACTTCCTCCTCAATCCTAACCTTCATTATCCCCTCCATCAATTTACCCAATCCACACAGCAGGCTAATAGGCCTGTAGTCTCCCGCCCGTTTTCCATCCCTACCCGTCTTCTTCACAAGGATCACCCTGGCCACCTTCCACCTTTCCGGAAACTCTTCCTCCCTCAATATCCTGTTAAACAGTCCAAAAAAGTATTCCCCATTGTCATCCAACAGCCTCTTCACCATATCACCTCTCATGCCATCTATCCCTGGGGCTTTCCTTACCTTAATATTTCTCCCCCCCTCCTCTATTTCCCACTTCTCTACCGACCTTATTCCTCTCATTTTCCCTATCTCGCTAGTATTCTGGGCTTCCCGAATTCTGCCCTCCCCACCTCCTTCTACCCCTGTAAACAATTTCTCTATAATCTCTTTCTCCCAATCTTCCTCTAGTACCACGTTCCTGTTTCCACCCATTCTTTTCACCGCTATCTCATACGCCTTCCCCCATGGGTTGTTTTCCAACTCCCCCAGTAACTCTTCCCATTTTCTTCTTTTTTCCCTCTCCACCCTGCGCTCCAGTTCCTTCTTTTTCTCCTTATATCCCACTCTTCCCTCCATCCCTACTTTCCCCCTCAACATTCGTCTTCGTTCCTTCTTACACTCCCGCCACAGACTCTCTATTTCCTCGTTCCACCAGTAATTAGCCCTCCACTTGCGCCTATTACCCCTTTTCCCTTCTCTCCTGCAGCCCTGTATCACATCATACAGTTTCTCTACATCATGCCCAAGTCCCCTACCTATCTCCTCCCTTAATTTCTTCCTCACTCTTTCTGCCTCGGCCTTCGTCCACTTCCATCCCCACTCTTCCAACAATTCCTTTCTCCCTCCTCTTATATTCGTCTCCACATACCTATGTAAACTCAAGCTTTCCTCATCCTCCAGCACCCTCCAACTACTCACTCTTTCCCCCAGCCATTCATCACACGCTGTTATGTCAATAAATGATGAACCCCCGTCACCCCTCACGAAGGTGGGCAACAGTCCATCATTCAGCACCGCCAATCCGTTGGATGTCAATACTTCCTCCAGGATCTCTCCTCTCCTGTCCGTTTTTCTCCCTCCCCAGGAAGTATTCTTGGCATTGAAGTCACCTGTCACCATTCTTCTTACAACTCTCCTTTTCCCTTTAGACACCCTAAGATCTTCCTCCAGTCCTGTCATACTCCTCTCATATTCTTCTAGGCTGACATTTGGACTTATATACACACTGTACACCACCATGTCTCCAATTCGCACTACCACCCAACCGTTACCCTTCCTCACTTCATCCGCCCTCATTCCATCTCCCACCACTCTTATTCCTGCCTCTCCTGTATCATCCATTATCCAACCTTGCTTTCCCACATATCTAGCGTTCACCTCAGATCCACACACCACATCCACTTCCCTTCTACCAATTACCTCATCTAGAATATCATGTGCTACTCTGCATTTTCCTAAATTTATTTGTAGCACCCTCCATCCCTTCTCCACATTTTCTCTTCCCGAGGTCTGTTCGCCCCTTCCTCCTATTTGACCGGACTCATCCCCTCTAAGGGGTCCAGAGGGTCCCTCCCATTTTTTCCATCTTCGTTTCCATTACCTTCATTAACTACCTTCCTCCCCCTACTACACTCTGTTTCCCCTGGCTTGTGTCCCCTTTCCCCACATACCCTACAAAGGAAGGCTTGCCGACAGTCTTTGGCCATGTGTCCCACGCTTTTACATAGCCAGCATTCCCTTGTCTTCTCCACTCTCCTTGCCTTACATCTCGCTACTTGATGGCCCTTCATTCCACAACCAAAACATCTGCCCTCCTCTCTCCCCTCTATTATATTCACCCTATTCAAGTCCAGCCTAATTTCCCTTTTTCCTAGTAAGGCTACCGCCTTCTCGCATTCCACCCTCACCACCGCCATTTTCATTCCGTTCCTCTCCCTCACCACTTTCAACACCCTCGTCCCTTCCCCAATCAATTCCTCTATTTTCTTACTCACCATTCCATCTTCCATCCATGGGTCTATCCCTACCATCTTAATGATTTTTGTTTCCCTCCCCGCCTCCACTGCCCTAGCTCCTGTCACCTTTTCCACCTCCTTCAGAATTCCCCTCACCTCAACCCCCTTCTTTGCTTCTATAACCACCTCCCTGTTCCTTGAGACTCTGAGTCTATCCACCCACTTTCCTTCCATCTCCGTCAGACCCTTCTTAATCTTATCTATCCCCTCCTGGTTGACTTCTCCAAGATCCTTCAGGATTACCGCCTCATTCCTGACCTCCTTTTCCCTATCTATATAAATAGTCACCTCAGTCCCATCAGCTCTAACCCACGCGACCATCTTCTTCAGCACCTCCACCTCCACATGCTCAAGCCTGTGTAGCCCAACTCTAACCCCGCTCTCCACTTCCCCAAACAGTCGGCTCATCAAATTAAAAACCTTCCTCTCATCCCTACAATCTCCCTCCATCCGACAGATCAACACCTCCGCGTTGACCCTGGTCCCTTTTCTCTCCGTAGTGCGAACCTCCTTAACCCACTCCATTTCCTCTCCTTTTCCTGCCAGCATCGGATACCTCTCCCTAAACATCTTCTGTATCCCCTTCTCCATTCCACTGTCCTCCTTAGTCACCCACACCACTTTTATCTTTTCCTCCCCTAAAATGGGATTTCCTACTTTCACCTCTATTCCCTCCCGTTTTTTATCCTCCCAGTCCCTATTTCTAATCTCATTCCATCCATCCCAGTCTCTTTTCCCGGTCTCCCATCGTGTTTGCCTTCTCTCCATCCTATCTTCCTCTCTTCTCAACTCCTCCAATTCCCTGACTCGCCCCTCCGCCGCCGACTTTTGCTCTTCCAGCCTTTTCACCCTCTTCTCCAGTCGCTTTACCATCTCCTTCAATCTCTCTACACTCTCCCTCCCTTCCTCCTTCGCACTCTCCACTTCCTGCCGTCCTTTCTCCTTCTGTTTCCTCTTCTGCTCCTTATCTTCCAGAGGCGATACCTCCTTCCTCTTCACCCCTGTATCGCTCCACTCACTAGTCTCTCCCGCCTTATCAGGTGTTCGTTTCACCATCCTCGATTTTCCGAAAATATTCTCTTCCTCCACTGCTTTCTGTTCCAGGTCTGCTCCAAGGTCGGAAATGTTGGAATCTTTAAGCTTTCCTAACGATTCATCTGGAATTAGATGAATATATTTTATAGATTCGAGTGGTAAGTATTTTTGAAGTAATAACAACCTAGAAAAAAGTTTATACGAAGATATTCTTACGATAAGGAAGATACGGAATCTCGTGTTTTCGACTGATTGACTATTTTAAGATTATTAATAAAAAAATTTGCATTAATTTAGAGAGGACTCGCGAAAGTTCGTGATTTTATTTAGAGCTGAAGAATCGTTCAGCATTCAATCAAACTTTTGTATTTCACGCTACCAAAACTGGGTAAAATAGAGGCGGCAACCAACGTTATCCCACACTTTACTGTCTATATTTTTGTTTCTCTATATCAGTATCTCTCAAAAACTTTTTAAAATTAAAAATCGGACCATACCTCACGCATCCAGAGCTACTGTAAAATATGGCATTAAACAATTGCAATTGCAGTAGCAACAAAAGTAAATGTCCCATGGTACCTGCTCTTCGTCCCCATAAAATATTTTTTACGAAGTTTCAACGTTATAACTTGAAAAATGACGAAGAAATAAGATTTTTAGAAAATAACGAACTTCTCAGTTTTTCCGAATTTTCTTCGCTCTTAATTATCCAATCACTTGTATTTTTATTATCTACAATTCGGCTTTTGACACCATTATGATTACTTGATTATTATTTGACGTTTCTTAAAACCAATGAAATGCTTCTTTATTTGTCACAAGGGTAAGTTTCAACCAATTATGTCATTATTATAGTGACAATTTAATTCATGTATAAAAATCGCATATGCCACAGTGCAATTGTCACTTTGACAGCGGCAAAAGTTAGCTTTAACTTTTACAGCGACAATCCCATTCATGTATAATAATTCCCATTTGTGAATACAAAAATCGTAGTTTGCTGTCGGCTAAATAGGAAGGAAGAGAGTTTGCAAGTGGATAAAAATATCGGATAAATTACGTTACCGGAGCAACCCTAGCATTTAGGTACTGTCTGTTTACCAAGCAATGCACGTCAATTTGACAATTATAAATGTCAAAAACAGAATGAATTAAACAGCATATAACAATTCCAAAAAGTATGTCGAGATTTGGAAATATTTGCAAGGCAGAAATAGTAAGGGAGATTGGAAAATCCACTCCAGAAAATACCAAGAAAACTCATTCCTCCATATGGAATCAATTTAATTTAATTTAGTTTAATTGAATTGAGTTTTTTATTCATGGGATTGTCTTACCAAATACCACGCGAGCTCAGATTTAGCAGGATATTTTTTCCGGTGGTTTTCTCATGCTTACTTTCATTGGCAATTTAACTCGATCTGTTCAGGCAAAATCACTGAAAGTAAGTATTCGAAAACAACCACAAAAAATATCCGGCTAAATCTGAGCTCTTGTGGTATTACCCCCGACAAATACACTAGTGGTTTTTTCACTTATTCATTTGTTCATCAATATCACTGTTCCTAGTATGAATTTCAATAACTGCGTTTTTAATAATTGTACATTAAAATAAAAATGTGTTTATTTTTAATGTTTCATAAATAAAGTTTGCATTTATATGTTTCCAAATTTCTCATTCATTAAATTTTCCTGCCGAATTACACTCGAAGTTTGTATTGAAATTGGGTAAATGTGTGTTGTTCAAATTCTAAACTGTTTCCTTTAGCAATTTGACGAGAATAACTGTCAACATAAAAACAGTTATTCTCGTCAAATTGCTAGGAAACAGTTTCTCATTAAACAACCCAAATTTACCCGATAAAATACAAACTACTTGTGCAATTATAAGTGAGAAAAAAACTTCTATTACCTACTTTTATTGAAGATTAGCAAAGACCAGTATTTGTGAATATTAACGTAATTTTTTTCAAAACGCAACTTTACACCGTTTTCTGCGAGAAAAATAATTACGTGATATTTGCCAAGAACCCCCCTCCCCCTTAAGTGAGATTTGGAAAGATTTAGCCTGACCCCCTCCCCCCTCACGTAATTAATGGACGCCCCCTAATAGCCAGTTACAAGAAGACCATTCGAATTTACCGTTTGAAGAGCTGTCAAAGTCTACAATAAAATAAAAATATTGTGTCACGTTCACCGTCTTTGAAAAATATTTTTCAAAACTTAAAAAGCGTTCGAATAATTATTATTCTGCGATATCAATTGGTAACGCGCTTTATTAAATAC
This sequence comes from Galerucella calmariensis, assembly GCA_910591675.1. Lineage (NCBI taxonomy): Eukaryota > Metazoa > Arthropoda > Insecta > Coleoptera > Chrysomelidae > Galerucella > Galerucella calmariensis. The sequence goes on along the minus strand of CAJUYG010000070.1, from coordinate 331,585 downwards.
GACAATATTACAGAAAACTGAAATAATACTTTAAAGGAATAATTCATTCCCCATTATGATGTACACCAATGACTATTAACATTCAGGAAATATCACATTTTTGTTAAAATGAGCTACCCACTCTATTGCTCTTCAGCGGCTCTTAACTGTTTATAGGGTGAGTGCTTTTAACGTTACTTGAGAGAATTATACAGTGCTATTCAAAAGTCCCCTCCCCCCCCTCGTATCTTTTGAACGGCTACACTTACATTAAAAAAATTTGGAGGGGGAAAATAAATTGTTGTAAACTTCTCTACGAATGGTAATAGGTGACGTAATAGTAATAGATGCCGTCTCAGTGCCACTCTGGCCAATAATTTTAAATAGGACCTTATGGCAAGTGATATCTCGTTTGAAAGGCATTGACATTGGCTACATAGCCATATTAATTTTGTTTGGGTTTGAACTAATTTTGACGGATAAATTAAATAAATACCAACATTATTGACATTATTTTTTTAAATTTAATTAATCAAATATCAACAATGGATTTTTATAGCAAGTGTTCGAAATGTGCTCCGTCTACTTCCTGACAGTAATACATCCTATAAGTAAACTCTTGTCGTACTCTTTCGTATGTGTCAGCTGAAATTGCATTGCATTCTTCAATAATTCTTTCTTTCAAAACGCCAATGCTATCTGGTGCCGTAGTATAAACCTTGGATTTCAAGTACCCCCATAGAAAAAAATCTAATGGTGTCAGATCTGGTGACCGAGGTGGCCATTCTATAGGACCTCGCCGGCCGATCGATCTACCTCGATATTTTTCATCCAGGTAACGTCTTACTGCACCATAATAATGTGTAGGAGCACCATCTTGTTGAAATGTTATTTCCAGATGGCCGAATTCATCTGGATTATCTTCCAGAATTTCAAGAATCAACGGCTCAATTGCATTTTGTAACATCTCCAGATACACTTCACCGCTTAAATTTGAATTTAGGAAAAATATACAAAAAAAAAAGGAAAAATACAAACCACTTGTGCAATTATAAGTGAAAATTTTTCGACAGTTCCAAGAACCAATCAAATTTCCTCATTTTTTATCATATGAACAATTTCACCCAATCATGTCAACATTACACTGATAACAGACATGGGCTATTTTCACGTTGCTATGGACACATATTGATTTATTTCGATTTTGAAGCTTCAAATATTTAATATTTCGAAATGTCACGATTTGGTTGTAGTACTGTCAAAAAAATTTCTATCCGAATAACCCTCGGACATTGATAAATGCTCAAAAATTGTATGACAACTTTCTGTCATACAATTTTTTCGAACAATTATCAATGTCCTTGGGTTACTACTACTGAAAATTTTTTGACAGCTCCAATAACCAATAAAATTTCCTTATTTTTTATCATATGAACAATTTCACCCAATCATGTCAACATTACACAGATAACAGACCATGGGCTGTTTTCGCGTTGCTATAGACACATACCTATTGATTTATTTCGATTTTGAACTTTCAAATATTCGATATTTGGAAATGTCACGATTTGGTTGTAATTCTATAATTGGTAAAACATTTTCTATCCGAATAACCCTCGGACATTGATAAAGGCTCAAAAATTTTATGACAACTTTCTCAAGCTTGTTGCTTGTAGGTAACAGACCTCCGCCTACGGCGTCGGTCTGTTTCCAAGCAACAAGCTTTCGAAATCTGTCATAAAATTTTTTCGAACAATTATCAATGTCCTTGGGCTATTACTACTGACAATTACCCCATCATTTTAATTCAATAGTATTTTAAGGTTGATAAACATTGAAAAAAAAAACATTATTAGGGACACAGTTATTTAAAGTGAGTCAATTTTCTGGGTGAATACCTACTTCATAGTAACAATACTTTTAACACCGTGACACACACAGTGAATCCACTTTAATATTACCATTGTAATTGAAGATTTTATTAATAGTATATTACGTAACGTGTGTGGTAAGTGGTAAGAAGCATTTTACGCACGAATGGAAAAGTTACGCACGATGCGTAATTCTGAGAGTGCGTAAAATGCATTACAACACGAGTTACGTACTATACTTTACCTACGACCTACTTGTATTTTTTATAAGAAGCATAAGAAATAACAGATACATAATTAGAGGTGCTTGGTAAACTCCATCTCTATTACTCTATTACCAATGAAAGAAGCACATTAAAGAACTAACGTTTAATCATCATTAATATGAACGTTATGAAGAGAGCAGCATTTTGTTCAACTCGCGTAATTTGCAGAACTCGCTAGATCACGTTTTGGCAAATATTACGCTTGTTGAACAATATTGCTCTTTTCATAACTAGTTATGTAAATAACTATTATTAGATGGCACAGTCAGTTTTCTATTAGGTTTTTGTCAAAAACTCACTATTCTGATACTCTATTGCTTGGTCTACAAGCCACACTCGACTCGACTGACGAATATCTTTTGTAAAATAGATGTCAAAAAATTTAAGAGATTTACAAAAATCTTGTTACCAACTTTGTTTTTAGAGCTCATCATGATAAACTTGATACAAATAACTCGGAGGCTATTGATACGTAAAAAAGAAGTCCTTTTTGCTAGTTGACATTTAACTGATTATTTAAATCAGAAGTATTTAATAACAAACTTAAATGACAATGTAAAAAAATTTGCATCGAAAAAAAGTATTTCAGGGGGGGAAATTCACAAAATTAATTGAAAATGAAGGTTCCCCATACGGTAGATCAACTACTAGTAGACTTACATACACCATCTCCAGAATGTTTAGACCTAATCGGCGAAGATCAAAGACAAATCATCACAGAAGATCTGGATTGGGACAAAGATGCCGTACCAACTTTAGCTGACCTGTGCGTAAAAAGAATCGCAGAAAGATTCGAAGAATACACTTACTTCGATGACTTACCATGCGAAGATAGGGATTATCTTCTTGAATTAATTTCAACTAATTTACCACTGGAGATGGTAATTCCTCTTATAGACGAAGAATATTATTGGAAACGTCGCTATAACGACCATTTTGGTATGATAACCTACAGAAAAACTTTCCCATGGCAATGGAAATCTCTGTACATCGAAAGGGAAGTTCAAAGAATTATAGAAAACGCTGAACCGCAATACGCCGATGAAGAAAGCATGGACATTTTAGATTTATGCGCACCTTACGTTAAAAGAGTGTTCATTACTCAACTACAACTTTGGAAACCTCCTCTAACCATAGAAAAAGAAGATATCCCAGACGAATGGCCCATTGATCATATAAATTTCACTTTCCTCACTCCAAAATTACCGTTGGTGGAAGAATTTGATATTGTTTTTGGAATGAATGATGTTAAAGAAGACTTCAATTGGAATATGTTCAAAATAACAGTTTTAGACTGTCAAAGATTGAGTAAAGCGGTATTGGATTTGAAGCAATTAAAAGTGCTACGTATCCACAAGAGTAACATCGAAGACAAGCATTGCCAAGCTTTGATGCAGAATTTAATAAAAAACAGAACTATAGTCGAGCTAGATTTATCTAACTGTAAAATAGGCGATCAAGGTGCTTTATGCATCGCAAAAGTTTTGTTGGTTCATCCTACTTTGAGAAAATTGATACTAACGAATAATTTAATTGGACAAATCGGTGCAGAAGGATTAGGGTATGCTTTAATACAAGAAACGTGTCCTCCTTTGGAATCTTTAATAATGAGGCTTAATCCTTTAAAGCACGCTGGAGTGAGGGGTATTTTGAGAGCTCTAGTTCGATGTCCCATACCCGAAGAACTTTCTTTAAGCGCTTGTATGTTTGAAGATGAAACTGCTGAGAAGGTTGTTAAAATGTTAGGCTGGAATCAAAGCTTAAAGATTCTGGACGTTAGTAACAATTGGTTTGGAGAAGATGGTGGGGAGTCTTTAATTCAAACTTTAGAAAGTAACACCAGTCTTTTGTGGTTAGATATGAGAGAGACCAATATAACGAATCAACAAGATGCTATTATTAAAAAATATTTGTCCAGAAATCGCACCGGTTCTATGGAAGATGAAATGTCTTTGGGGCAATCTGACGAGGAGTATGAAGAAGAAGATGATGAGGAAAGTATGGAGGAGAGTGTTGAAGAAGGGGATGGAAAATGAATAACTTCCTATACAGGCAACTTGGAGTAAAATGAAAAATAAAATATTTTATTTTTTTTAAATTTGATTTAATTTTTCTTTTTTCACTCATTTTTTTGGGAATCAAACCACAATAATGCTACCGAAACGTCGAAATAAAAATTATAGAAACATTATTGGGGTTTGCCCAAAAAAATGAGAGTAAAAAGAATAAGTGATGCCACAAGGAACATACAGAAGATATTTGATGGGGGTTAGAGGAGTTATGATCAGTTATTATCAAGGTTGCAATTTTGCATTACCGATGACAATGTATGCTTCTGAAATGAATTTTTTTTACATAGAAAGACACAAATTGTGTACCACCCAAAAATAAATCCCCGATATACAGAGTCTCGCAGGAGCTCTGTACATCACGTAGAATATTAATTTTTATTTTTAGTGGAATGTAGCGAAGAAAATCTATGAATTAAAATTATGTTTTGATAAAAAACAGAAATGGTGAGGTAATTGACAAAACAGAAATTTTTGAAATAAATTTAAAGCCGATGAGGAAGTAATTGCCGAAGCAGAGGCCTATTTTGAGACTAAAGAAAAATCGAACCACAGAAATGGTATCGAAAAGTTAGAATATCGCTAGGTTAGGTTAGGTCTGTGGTGAGTGTGTCTACAAGGCCCTCCACTGCGACTGGCAAAAGTCTATTGTGGCTCACACCTATTCAGATTTCACCAAACAAATTCAGCTTCTTAACAAAGCCAATTAGTTTATTTGGTGAATTATTTTTCAGGTCCGAGGGCGGGAGAGAGACACTGCCAAACATCAGAAACCTGATTCGAGCCGCGGCGGGACAGGCACAAATTATATGCTCTGCTGTTTCATCATCTTCCAGACAAAGACGACAAGTTGGATCTCCCGACAGTCCAAGTTCTAACATATGATAATTCAGATGACAGTGGCCTGTTAAAAGGCCTGTTAGACAACGTAGGTTATGCCTGCTATAGTCTAACATTTGACATTCTTCGAAGGATGTCTAAAAGCCTTTGAATAAGCCAATCCTGATACACTATGCCAGAAGTCTAAAGCTCTTCTTGCTGTCCAGGTATTTAGTGTTTATTTGGCAAAACTTATTGAGATGCCAATTGAAGGTTCTGGTCCGATAGAAACACGTGCAGCTCCCTCCCTGCTCCCTCCCTGCTGCGCTGCGCTCCGCCTAGCAACTGCAAATATTGCTCGTAAAAAAATATGCACTTTCAATCCTTATAATATAATATACTATTTTCATCCTATGTTCTTTACAAAACCATTTTTCCTAGAAAATCCTTTATTCGTTACCTTGTAAGCTGGAATATCCAATTTTATTAGAATGTTGCCATCGACACCGCGATCATAGCTATCTTGTCATTGTTATTCCAAAGGAGTGGATCTAGAGTGCCGTTTTCTGCACCACTAGTCTCGCTCGTTGATTGGCCGTCTAGAGTCGCGGGGAAACAATTACCAATCAACCTACGCCGCGGGATAGGTGATTCACATCCCTAAAGAGCCTCGGCTCTATATAGATTCGTAACCGATTTGATATTGTACGAAGAAGGGAGACAACGACTAGATTCGCTTGAGCCGGTTTCCGTAAAAGTGATGTTTCCAAGTTTGAAAAGTTTTCTTCGGATCCTTTTTCGCAATTTGTTTCATCAAATTAGGGAAATGTGCTCGACGATCCTTTTGCTTGGATTCAGATGATGATATTAATGTGGGACGATACGAGAATAAGCGATTAGTTTTCGTTTGAAATGAAACAAGTCTTTTGTAATATTGGCTTATGGATATAATTTGCCGTTTTATGTTACTGGATGGTGGATGGTACACCCTAGATATTTATCTCAAAAGAATAACGAAAACTTTGTTAATTTACTTTAGAGATAAGCAAAGCAAGATCAAAAACAAGACTTGGATAGTCTAGGTCTTGAATATTCAGTCTTGGTGCTGGTCTTATCCTTGTCCATTCAGTCTTGGTGTTGGTCTTGTATCCAGGTCAGCATCCAGGTCAACCTGTGTTTTTTTCAACTCCAGAGAATGTGGCCAAAATCAATGAAATTGTGCGCGGAGACCGTCGAATAAGCATTAGAACAATTGCTAAAAGACTGTAAACACCGATAAAGGAGCAATTAGAAAATTTGTACATTTAATGAGCATTAAGAAAGTCAGTGGTAACCAATAAATCTTCCGTAAACATATTGAAGAGGAGCATTCTATCGAGGAATTATTTTTCAAATAAAACTGGGTCCTTTACAAACATAATAGAAATAGTCAAACTACCCTTACCTACCGATAAAAAGTTAAGTCCACTTTTCCACAAAGTGCACAACCACGAACAATAATTGTTCAAGAGCTATAAGCTTTTAAACACAGTTTAATTCCTACTTCGATCAAAGTTCGGATGTCAAAACTTCCATAACCTTTAAAAGGTTACTTACTCGCGAATAATTTATTAATCAGAATGAACAAGGACTAATATAGGGCAAGTCCACGACAGTTGACAATACCCCTGTGGTAAAACAATAAACAATGAACACAATCAATAATTATCAAACAACTATCAACCTATATTATATATTATTAAATATGCAAACTCAACAATTGAAATAACTTTACAAGTACACTGAAGCAAAACCAACTAAACTGAAACACGATCTATCATTATAAATCAGCATAACCTCACTATTAAGTACCACGTGTTCAGAACGCTTTGTTTATTGTTTTACCACCAGGCTCTTGTCAAAATAGTTTGTGACGTCACGTGGACATGCCCTATTAGACAAGAAGTTGTAAGCGATGTTGCCAGTGCTTTGAAGTATATTTTGTATAATGAGTATTTTAGTAAAGGTCATTTTAGATCAGACAATTCTTGTGCAATATTTGGTTCAAGTTTTTGGAACAATTCAAATTGTTAATCTAAAATTGAAAATTGTATTAAAAATTGTCTACCCTGTCAAATTATGGTTATGTATTGAAGTGGTTGAAAAATATGTCTTGGAATAAACTAGAGATTGAAATGTTACTTGAGGAAATCTCAAAACATGTTTGTTTGTACAAGGTAAAACACAAAGATTACCTTAACAAATACTTAAGGAGCTTAGTCGTAGAATCTAATGTGGCAAAGTTAGCCATCATTAGACCGTTTCATTAACCACTTATTTTGTCAAATCTCATTCTCCTCTGTTTTAAAGTTAATATTCGCTTAGTGACATGAACAGCCGTGAAAATTGGGTATAGGGAATACTTGATCAAATTTGAAGTAAGTATAGTAACTTTAATTTTTCGATATGAAATATAGAGTGATCTATTACAAAAATTGTGAAGACGATGTATTCGAGTTTGGCTCGCCCTGTATACGGTTTCTTAGAAATGGAAGCAGGTCTAGTGAATAATGATATTAGAAGACTATCAACGACGTAACAGATTAATTCCAAATTGTGCAGTTTAACGTAAACGGGGCATTGAGTCATTACGATTTTTAAGAACAAGTGGTCAGAACTTTTTAAATACACTGTATAAGTAGAATTTGAGTTTGAAGTAAAATACAGTGTGTCCCTTTCAAAAAATTGTAGCTTTGATCTGGCGAGTACAATTGCGAGTGATTTTAAAAAGAATAAGGAGCGGGTAAATATACACCACGGCTCCATCAACTGCGCAAGTCCAAGTAATTGGATTAATGGCGGGAGATTATGCACTACATTTAAATCGAAAAAACTTGTCAGTGTCACTCACTTCACTTCAAATAAATATGTAAATATCGGAAATATAAAACTAAAAAAAAAACAAGAAAACCCAGGCCCAAACCCGGTTGATCAAAGTGTAACTATTTATAGAAATATCAGAAGATAAGAAATAAAAAAATAAGAAAAAAACGAGAAAATCCAGGCCCAAACCCGGTTGATCAAAGTGTAACTATGTATAGAAATATCAGAATATAAGAAATAAAAAAACTAAAAAAAAACAAAGAAACCAAGCACCTAACCGGATTTCGAACCTACGACCCCTGAGTTGTAAGCTCAATACCCTACCAAAGGCAAAGTTAGCCATCATTAGACCGTTTCATTAACCACTTATTTTGCCAAATCTCATTCTCCTCTGTTTTAAAGTTAATATTCGCTTAGTGACATGAACTGCCGTGAAAATTAATAAATATTTCAAATTTTCCGGTTCCATAACTTACGACATTTTTGAATTTGAAAAGTTTATATTTATTCCATCATCAAATCAGATCACTGCGCAGAATCTTGAACTGAATATTGTTCAATAAATTGGAATAGTTTAAAATAGCTTAAATCCGTTGGACAATATTTCACACAAGAAATCTATTCCAAATATTATTATATATTATTAGCCGAACGAAATAACGTAATAGGTGCCAGGTCACAGGGTATTGAGAACAATGAAAAGCCTGACATACTTACAAAGGGGTCAGCAGATGCACAGCTTGAACCAAGTATACCAAAAACCTTATTTCGGGGATCTGTAAAGATCTAGATCAGAGGGCAACATAAAAATTAATGCATATAGATCGCAAGACAATTGCATGGGACTTGACATGACATTGGTTGTGATATAAATGGAATATTTTTGATTGATTACCTTAAGAAACGTGAAACAATCCACTCTGAATAGTGATGCAAGCTGTTGGATTAGCTGTATTAGCTTTCTGTTGAAGATACCTCAAGGTTTATATTGTTAATGTAACTCATGAACTATAAAATATCATTTTTTCCACTACTAGCAGTAAAGTTGACAATAATTGCTTCTTCTAGCCAACTGAGAAGTTTAATTTCTCTATTAGTGGTTAGTAATTGTTTCTATTATCAACTCAGGTCAATAATGGACAAGTTCAAATATTTTGAGAATTCAGAGATAGTTCAACAAGAACTTGTGCAACACAATTTTGTATACCCAGGAGATTGTCTTTAACATATTTGCTGCTTGAAATCACCTATCAAGATAAAATTATTTAAATAAAAATGCCATTAGTTTAAAATTCGAGCTCAACCAAAAATGACTGATGACATAACGAGTACGTTCATAATAAATCGAAAACTGACAGTGTAGTTGTCAGTCAGACGACGGGGTGAACGCTTCTCGTGGTGCGTTTGTGAATTATTTTTAATTTTGTCTTAAATTTGGCTAGTAGTGGAAACAAATGTATAGACACCACGGTGGTGAAAACATCTTATTCCGGAATCATTTTGGTGCTCGATTAATAATAATAGTCTTCACCACCTTGGTATATTATTAATTAAGACTAAATTTCGCGAATCAAAGATTAATAGAATATAAATAATGGTTTCCATAACAAATAAAAAAACACGTAGAAATATAGATATAATTTGATAAATGTGCCAATTCTAATTTGATCGGGTAATAATTTAATTTTCACTTAATCGTTTGTTATCTGTAAATAGAATTATAATCTAGAATATCTCAACGTCATATAAATAATATCAACATATTTAGAACGGGGATTACGACTAATATGTCGAAATCCGATCAAATCAAATACGTTATCAATATCGTCGAACCACTATGTACTCAAATCTTAGATCGTTCGTAGGTTGAAAAATGAAAAAAAAACATAGAGCTTTCATAAATTTTTTATTTATTACATTTTTATCTTAATTACATTGGAAACAGAGACGGACTTGTCTGATAAATCGATGTTATAAAAAAAACGAACATAAACTATGAAAAATGGTACTGCAAGCGACAAACTTGATGGCGACCCCGCCCCCATGCGCAAAAACTCATTTTCAATGTTACCTCCCACTACAGCTTTTGCAAGACATGTAAATGCTCTGTACAGAGGCGTATCATTAGTTGTCTGTAGGCGTTTGTGAATTGTGAATGAATAATTTTTGATAGTAATTTAGTTGGGAGAGTCTATACCTGCGCGATCGTC
>CAJUYG010000070.1:259132-296509 GCA_910591675.1 Galerucella calmariensis | reverse complement strand
CCTACCGTCCTGACAACCGATGCTGTAAATAAACAAATAAGATCGATAGCGTAAAAATGTTTTTTTTATTTTGAGGTTTCCTAAAAGGCTTTTCCTAGTTTAAAAACAGGATATAGTAGTCAGTTTGGAAAATACTGTAACTTCAAACATGATTAAGACATTGTCTGATGGTTTACGTTTAGAGAATGTTGTTGAATTGGTGACTAAATCCGATACGAAGTTAGAACGTTAATTTTGGTCTATTTTGTGTATTGTCGCCGTCCAAATGCTACTTAGGATATAATCATTATGTCATTATTGTGTTTCATAACAATTCTATCAAAGTAAACACCTTAAAGATTAAAACAATGAAAATAAAAAAGAATACCCGTTAAATATTCCAATTCCACCGACACCATTCTGTCGGCTGCCAAGTGTGTGTGTGTCACAGTGACGGTGTGTATATATACCACTAGCATCGATGTTTGTACTACAAATTTTCAGCATCCCCTTGTGAGAGACTTAACGGTACGGCGTTTTATTTGGCATTCTGATAACTCTTTTCAATTGGGTTACGACTTGTTAAACGTTCTTTGTGTTCGCGGGGTTTTACATGTGTTTAGACAGCAGATGAATCAGCTATTGATATTAAGGATATGTCAGAGTTAAATTCAATTTGGGGAAATGTCTTGCATATAAAAGCGATTTTTAAAGAGTGTCGAGCATGTTTTTTTTTCGGTAATAAAAATTGGAGAGTTTAAAATCAAACAGATGTGCCTTTTAGAGCCATAAAACTGTTTTTCCACTACTAGCTGTGAAGTTGACAAAACAAAAACTTGTGCAACATAATTTTGTGTACCCAGGAGATTGTCTTTAACATATTTGAGACTTTTAGCTTGTCTTGAATTTCTCACTTATCCGTATACGTAACAAACTGCGCAAGTGTAGACCCGTTACGTCTCAGCCGATGCGATGCGTTGAACGTATTGTTACGTACCCTACTCCGTATACTTAAACGTACTGGTATCCCGACCAAAGTCAGTATTCCGTGCTATTTGTGCTATATTACATCATCTTCCTAGTCTAGCAGCAATGGATTATTTAATATCGCCCCCATTTTACGTTTTACAGAAATATAAAAAGGTAAAATTAAAAAAACTTTGAGGTTATACAATTAGAAACAGAACGAAGCGATACGTTTTCTGCTAAAAAGGCTTTCTTTACGTCAACGTAACTCCAATACGGATACGGATACGTGTAAAAACTTATGACCAGCTAAAAGTGTCTATTTGCTACTTGAAATTACCTATCAATATAATATTATTCGAGTAAAAATGCCATTAGTTTAAAATTCGCGCTCAACCAAAAATGACTGATGACATAACGAGTACGTTCATATTATCACAGAATACACCATCCCAAGAAGAAACGAAGCTTGTGCTATATTTTACAATTCATTTTCTGAGTGCGCGTGTCTGACAGTCGCCATTTTAAGCCCGTTATCTGTCAATGACATGTGATTTTATTGTTTACCAAAGAATTATCTTTGTTGTAAGATTTTTGATTATTTGCATATTTTTTTGTGTTTTGAGCGATAAAATTTGTTTACAAAATTACATTTATTAATTATGGCGCCAAAAACTTGTGCAATTCGTGGCTGTCATTCAAGTGATGGATGATATTATGATGATATTTACGCCGGCTTTCGTTTCTTGTTGGCTGGTGTATTCTGTGATATTATATCGAAAACTGACAGTGTACTTGTCAGTCAGATGACGGAGTAAACGCTCCTGGTGGTGCGTCTGTGAACTATTTTTAATTTGTGTATTAAATTTGGCTATTAGTGGAAAAAATTGTATATACACCAAGGTGTTGAAGACATTTATAAATCTCGCACCTTATTCCGCTCGGGGAAAAGCCTCTCGCGAAATAACTTTGGTGCTCGGTTGAGTGATTATTGATTATCGATTATTGCTTCCTAAAATACGCATAGCAACAAAAGATACCATCAACAGCAGTGGTGGCGGTCAGCTGGATGATGGTCAGATCTTCTCCTCTTTTCGTCGTTGCTAATTTGTTCCAATTCTACATTGGAGCTAACAGCAAAAGGGCTCCGGTCTACAAAAAAGATGTTTCAGCCACTCACTTTGCTAGTTCATCTGCTATTTCAATTCCTTATATTCTGGAGTTTCCTGGAATCAACAGTAAAATGAAAATGTGGTTCTCGCCTAGTTCATTGTGTTGCCCTAGGCATTTACATATCATTTAAGAACTGATTACGCAGGTGCTCAGAGCGTTGATCCCTACTTGACTATCTGACATGATGATAATCATTTCCCAGTACACTCTTATCACCTCACCTTCCATTGCTTTTGAGCCGTCTGGTAATTGGGATCCCATTTCTTCAAAAATTGAATAGATGAGGCTTTTACTTGATGTAGATCCATAGTAAGTTATGAAATCAAACAATTTTATTTTGTTAAATCTACATTGTATATAAACATAAAGTGACGCGTTTCGCTAACTCAATTCGTTTGAAAAAGCTACTGTGTTAGCGAAACGCGTCACTTTATGTTTAAATACAATGTAGATTTAACAAAATAAAATTGTTTGATTTCATAACATCCCATTTCTTTTTGTTTTTTTTTCGAAAAGTTGTATTACTCAGAGATTACTAAGTATAAGCGTGTTTTCAAGAAACTAGGTATGCTGACTATGCCCTCTGTCCGTACGCTGTGGCATTTAAACTAAATCTGACTAAGCCTATGTTAATTAGATGCTTTTCTACGCTTACCCACAGGTTGTGTCTTTGTGCACCTGTTTCTCAATTGCCAAGATAAGTCTGTCAACTAATAACTTATTCGAAGATGTCAGTGCAAGCTTTTTAAATCCTATTAATCTTTTTTGTAGGTTTTGATGAAGAACAATTTAAAATCCTTTTAAACACGTTGGTAAATAATAACGGTCCACTACAGTCTGTCGCACCTAGTACGCAATTTCACCCTTCAATTAACCACCCATCAAAAGAAAAGAGCCATTTAACCCCAATAGATACAGAATCAAAATAATAATACATAAATTAATTGAAATTGCCGGCACCCGCAGAGAGCGACAATTGTATCGTTTGTCACTGCGACAGATGGCCACCTGCTAAAATATAACTTATATAAATACAGGGTGATTCCAAACAGGCTTAACATCAACAAACCATCGAATTATAAATGGAACGGGCTCGTTAAATGTGATGGGGGAGATGAGATGACGGTATTATTCTCTAAACTCTGTTTGTTTGCAGGCTAGAAATTCGCATCGAATATGGCCAATTAACAACAGCATGACAGGGGTGTGAAAATATTAAGGATAAAAGAACAATTTTCAATCTGGACGCAAGAAAAATTGTTTGTATAAAAAATAAGGTAATTGTTATTTACGTAACTAGTTATGAAACGAGCGATATTGTTCAACAAGAGTAATATTTGCCAAAACGAGCGCTAGCGAGTTCTGCAAATTACGCGAGCTGACAATATTGCTCTCTGTTTACGTACAACGTTTTATCTAGTTCCGCGCTTTTATATTTGATAAAATCTTCAATTACAATGGTAATATTAAAGTGGATTCAAATGGTGTTAAAAGTATTGTTACCATGAAGTATTCACCCAGAAAATTAACTTACTTTAAATAACTGTGTCCTGAATAATGTTTTCCTTGTTTATAAATCTCAAAATACTATTGAATTAAAATAATGGGTTAATTGTCAGTTTAAATAATGAAATAATTGTCAGTTTTGACAGTACCTACCTAATTAATAAATTATTCTTTGAAACTCATGTATGGTATCTCTATGTTGAAACTGAAACAGTTACGTAAAGTTTTTACATAACTACTTTTCATAACTGATATATGAAGATTATGAAAAATGTGACGTTACCTAACGTCAAAGAGTGACTTAAAGTGTCACATTTGATAGCGGAATTAGATAAAGTAGATATTATTACAGTTTCTTTGTAAGTTTTGAAACAAAGACAGTGACCGTTCAACTAAGAAGCAACAACTACTTACCTGGCTATAGGTCCCGACGAATATTGAATTATACACTTCAAAGTCAAACGGGTTTGGTATATCTACAAGATATTTAACACCACATTAGCACAAGGTATATGTTCTCCGACCACGAGCTCAAAGCCTGATCACGGACTGAAGAAGGCACCAAAATCATAATCAATATATGTCTTCCAGTAACGGAAGTGTAAAAGTTTTGACAGTAGCGACATCCTCACCTCCAACCACAAACCAAAATTCGAAATATCTAACTACAGGACTCGTGGTCTCGAAACAATATAGTATATTATGCAATGATCACAAAATGATGCCCATTTTGCTCGAGTATGAAATGGCTTCGGCTCGTGCTGCAATTCATACGAGTGCAAAATGGTCATTTTGTTGCGAATTGCATACTATACTTTTTATATGACAACATATCGTTCACGTTTAATACATGCATGCATTGCAAAAAGAAATAAACTGATAATATTTCATTAAGTACTCCGTATTCGCCGCTAATGGGCTTTCTATCAGAATTGATATATAAATTGAAGGAATGTGTAAATATTTTCTTTATTGCCATTTCTAATAGGTACACAGAAATAGAAGCCTATGAAAATGTATTTATAGAAAACAACTATGAAATTACTCGTTACCTACTAAAACTTTGACAGAAACGATCTGCTGTCATTTCATCAATTTGTCGCTGGACGTCATAATTTGACAAGCCGTAGTCGTCGTAATTTTAGAGTGAACCTAGACCTAACACGAAATATTCCATTTCGCATTTGTTGCTTAGCAACTTGCCTAGCAGCCGATATAAAAATTAAATTCTGTACAAAATGTGCTTGTTTATGATTGAAGTTACGGTTATAAAATGAACATTTATCGAGGTTGTCGTAGAAAAATGTATTATTACACTAATCTTAGTTCTTTCTGTTATTTCTTTACCATTCAGGATTTTACCTTGCACCAGATATACAGAAGGATTATATACCAGATGAGAAGGAGTATCTTGTACTCCTCATTTCCCTATAATACCTTCCTGTCCTACTTGTCCCTTTCCTATTCTTCGATTCCTAGGTATACTAAGTCTTCTAGGGAAATATAAGTCTGTGATCGCGCTGCTAATCCTTCTTCCTATTCTACCATTCCTCTGTATACCAGGCATCTAGGGAAATGTAAGTCTGTTTTGGCGTTGCTGATCCTTCCTGTATCAAGAACCGGGAAAAACTTTTGGTCGCCACATAATTTGTCCTTACGATGTCCTCAATTGATGTGTATCTAAATCTGACTGTTATGCTACTCAGGTTGTTTTGCAACTTCAATTACTCAATCCTTGCTCTCCCCATGATCACAAGATGTAGTAGTGGAGGGGCAAATAAGTTTAGAAAGTGAGCCTAGCTCAATATTGATATAAAATATATAAATGGCAAGGGATTGTAACATTATGGATAGCCAAGCAAAGCGCCGAACTCTTGTAAATTCAGTTTCAAAATGGTATGAGAATGACTAGATAAATTTAATGAACTGAGCAAGAACATCTTCATTACTCTACAGTGAACTCCAGGCCAAACTAGAATAGGGAGAAACGGAATGGCAGATGAACTATCACAGAGAGAGAGAGAGAGGTTGGAGTATTTTTTCGGAAAACAAAATCTTTATTGCATAAATACCTACTACGCTAGAGTAAGACTGCACTAAAAATTTTCTGCTTCAGTTAGTTGTGTTAAGTATTTTTTGCGTTACACAAATATGTGACGGGTAAAACCATGGTGGTAAAAGAGAGAGGAGGGGAGGTAAGCGTGGTAGTGATTTAACCAGCTTTCGATGGAAGTCGCCATATTGAGAAGCCACATTAGTGACATTAGTCATCAATTCTTGTGTCAACATAGATAACCTTAATATACTGAAAAGTGTCAAATTGAAAAGCCACGTTTCAAAAATTGTGATTTTCAGTATTAGAAAGGTTATTTATGAGTATTAGTATGAATTTAAGTTGATATTGAGTTGCACAATAATGTTTGGAGACTGCTTTTATCCAATTTATACCTACCACCTTAAAAAGATGCATAATTGAATAATTTAATGTACGCCTTGGGTTTGTTTACGTTTTAACGGAAGTCGACCATATTGAGAAGCCACTTTGGTCGATGATTCTTTATACTGTTATGTTCTCTCCTCTCTCTTTTACATCCATGTGTAAAACCAACCCACAGTTTAAATAAAACATGCTAATTTACATCAACCTTCGTATACTGCTTCTTGAAAAAAAAGAATCCCATTGACTGCGCCATGCATTTCTTCAGAGTCTAATCGTGGTCGTTACTCAAAGTTACCGTATCCTCCGTGAGATTTACGATTCCGATTCGACCGGCTGCATTTAATGTGCATTATATGTGATAATTAAATGCAAATTGCATCTCATCTAAGCGGCATTGCTGAAAACAGCGCACTCTTAATGAACTGTAATCGAATTATGCTAACAATGAACGCTAGCGATTCATCACTCGAATTAGAGAGACTTCTCTCGTTTTTGTCTCGTCTCCGGTTCGCTTAGCTGTTTCGTGATAAGGCTCGTTCACAAGACAATTTGCTCATAATTGTAATTATTACTTTTGCGAGATGAATTCATTCTTTGTTGGTTTTTCTTGAGAGTTTTGACGGAAGTTTCTATTTTGGTAGGTAAAATTTTATCAAAACGCTGTCATGGTTCTATTCTGTAACAAATCCATTTAAATTTAGACGCCTATTAAAAATAAGTTTTTAACGGACCTTTAAAAATTTGTTGTTGAAATGCTATTCTGCAAGTATACATTTTAGAGGACTCTTAAAAATTATATATTTTAAAGGGCTCGTTTAAAATTTCGAGTAGAGTATCTGGCAACAGCGCTTTTGTCATTTAATAGCTAATCTTTAATAAAAAACAAGGGAAAATTTTTGAAGATAGAAGAAAAACATAATAATATGTATTTGATGGTAAGCCAAAAATCACTCCACATAAACTGTTTTTGGTTTCTTGCATGCAATTATTATGAGTTATACAGGGTTTTCAAATGACACTTACAACGTTTGCATAATATCCCATCTCTTGTAATTTGTTGGCTGCTTAGTGAAAAATTATGTTTGAATGGGATATAATTTATCTTTGTAATTATCTTATTTTTTATTGTCATCAATTCTTTTGTGAATAAAATCTAAAGTTTGGGAAAGTATATTCAACAATCTCCTCCCAACGTTTTAGATGCAAATTATTTCCTGTTACATATTCTAACCACTAACTATTAGTAGTTTGATAGTTATTAAAAAAAAATACATGAAAAATATTTTTTCAATTTCATTGGTAAAAAGTGATCTTTCAGACTTCATAAAAACATTAAATGTCTTGAAAACTACAAATTTTTTGATATGTGAAGGTTATGCGTTTTTTACGTGGAAACCATTGAGGAATACCCAATAAAATAAAAATAGCTTCAAATGCCAGTGGCGTAAAAAATGGGAGGGAAAAGATAATATATATTCTTCCAAATGTACACCACTGGATCAAGAATTGAAACGTGCGTTCCTTCAAAATATGCCCTTTTGCATTTAAAAAACACGTGCCAAATGTCAAATCAATTTATTCATCCATTTTAAAGTTATCTAATTAAAACATTTAAATTTTCATAACTCAAGCACCCAGTTTATCGAAAAGTAAATAGTCTAGACCCCTTATATCACTTTGTCCAATTTTACGAGAGGTATCTACATGCAAACGATGTGTCATTTGAAAACACCCTGTATTATAGTTATAACATTATATAAAAAATGTCACGGGCGCCGAGAACGACTGAAAAACAATAAAGTTTTTTCACATTTTTCTTGACACTTCCTTGGAAGAGGGAAATACCTTTAAATAAATTAGTAGGTATTTGAAAGAAATAACTCAAGTCCCTAATTCTTTTTCGGTGTAATCTAAAATATGCCCAAGAATAATAGGTATATAAAGATTGTTAATTAAAATTTTTTCAAATATAACCCAACAATGTTTCTTACTTCTTTAACATCCCTTTAAAAATACCTAATAGTTTTAACAGGCTATTTTGAAGAAATCCTTTAAAATTTTAAGGGAAATGTGGTTAGCGAATACCGATTTGATTTTAGCGCCGGTTAAATTTTTAACGGCCTCTAAATTTTAAACGAAGAGTTACATAATAGGCCTCATAAACTAATTCTTTGTTATAGTGGAATAATTTTGAAATGTTTTCGGGTTTGGATTTCGGAGATTTATAAATGTACAGAATTTGTACCCTTTTTCACATCATTCTGTTCAGAGAGGGGCTAGGTGGGGCTATAGCCCCCCTTGGGTATCTATTTTACACTAGATAAAATGGGTCATTTGTTTTGTTCAGTTGCCGAACATGAGAGGAGTCCATTCTATTCTATACAATTTCATGTATGTTGAGCTGAGCCCCCCCTTACATACATCCTGGATCCGCCCCTGGCTCAGTTGAGGTAATCTTCAGCCTGAGCGTGTGGCCAAAGTGAGCAGAAAATCGTAAAAAGAATACGCTAAAATAATAAGTGGAGGACAGAGGAAAGTCCATCATAAAATTTTTAGTGAGATTGTTTATTATTTAGTTTATAATGAAAATATTACAAATATGCAAGTAGAAGATAATTTGGAGGATATCTTTATGTTCACTTTATCTGTTTGTGCTCTTTTTTGTCCTCTAAACTAAGTCCAATTATGATAAGTTAGTTTCATGTAAGTCCTCACACATTTTGAATGCACCTCAAAATAAATTCAAATTTTGTTCCTTTTTATTATGGTTCTAGGTTATGATCAAGTAAACGGAGCAAGCAAGCCCAAACTAGAGGTAGTGCAGACGGGGGCAATAGTGGAAACGATAGTTCAGAGTTCAGCTCTGATCAAAGCGAGCGCTTAAGTGAATACGCAAAAGAATTTAGGTGAACAGAGCAAGTGATTTGCTCGACCAAATTCCGTAAAAAGAGCTCAACAATAGATTCCGAGCAGTTTGGCTTAGACAACTGACAGATACAACAGACAGACAGACGAATAATTTCCGTTTTTTTATCATTCAGACATTCGGATCAGAACAGAGTTACTTATTCCATGAAATATATAAGTATATACATTTAGATAAATCGCTTATCGCAAAAATCAAAATTAATATTCTACACTAATTTGTCCCTTATCTATAATTTCAAATAAGCTGTATTTATTAATTGAGTCCTATTATCCAATTTGGTTATATTTAATCCGTTGGCAAAGATAATGACACACTATTTCGAAATTATTATCTGTATCCCTGACATATGCCGTCTCAATCCAAAAAAATTCAATATGAAATTACACGCCATATCGTATTTACAATTGGTTACTCGAATCGATATTTAATTTTGCACATTGTTAATGTTAATTAAGATGCCACTATGGTCAAAATTGTTTTTTTTAATAAATAACTACAAAATGTACTACAGGTTTCCATATTCCATCATTAAATAGTGCAAAAACCGGTGGATTATTTCAAAAAAAAAAGAACCTTTTGCTACAATCATTCTACAAGATAGGCTTTTAAACATTCAAATCTAATTATCTGTCAAAATTTGACACTATTGGCGGTTTAGAACGACAAAGGTACTTTGGTACTTGCATATTTTCATAAAACAACTTGAAAAACACGAAAATTAGCATTCCATTCACCCTTCCCCTCCTGAAAAGCTTCCTTAATCATTTTCCTAGCCCTTCTCGATAAATTAACCAATGATCCTGATTCAACTTAGGAACAGGATCAAGGTGAGCTTAATACTTTTTCTTCTGCATGTCACCCTATCGGTTGATTGATCAGTTGAACGGCGCTCTGTTTAGTCTAGAGCATACAAGCTAGGCTGTCGGTGAACATGAGTGGAACGACTAGTTAAACTAGTTGGTAGCAGCATGTGACAGTCAAGCTGCCCTTAAAGCACTTCAGAGCTCTAAGGTAACATCTCGGCTGGTATGGGAATACGGCGAAGAACTTAGAAGACTGGCGACTCGGTGTAGCACTGGAGTGGGTCCCAAGTAACAAAGGAATCGCTGGCAATGAAAGAGCTGATCAACTCGCTAGAGCAGGATCGTCAACCCTGATGAATGGACCCAAGCTATATAGCTATGGGCATTCCGAGATGCACAACTAGGTCATGGTTAAAAGGGTGGGTAAAAGAACAACACAATAAACACTGGAAGAATACGCCCAGGCAAACACATGGGAAGAAATTTTTAAAAGAGCCATCAGAAAAAGTAGCGAAAGAACTCTCAATGAGCAGGAACAAACTACGCACCATAACGGGGCTACTTACGGGACACTTTCCCACAAAGAAGCACCTGAACAAAATAGGGTTGTATAACGGAGACCTCACATGCAGAAGATGCAAAAAGGACACCAAAACAGCTCTGCATATATTATGAAACCGTGAGACGCTGGACCACAGAAGGCAGAAGACCCCAAATGATTCCAGAAGACTTCTTCAACCAACCAGCAAAGAACCTGTATGAGCTAATACAGGGAACGGATTGGCTGAATAGGCTGTAGTCAGAACTCTAGGAGGATCCACAATAAGCCCAGGAGGCTAAGATGTATATATGCTGTGGTTTGGCTATGTTTTTTTTTAAAACCCCAATTGGATTTTAACCACAATTGAGAAATTCTAGATATGGATATAGTTATTTAGTATAGTTTCACATAGTTTTTGCACCAAAAAGCAGATGTAGGATTTCACAAGTACACATGCCCACATGCCCACAAATATTTTGAATTTGACTTTATGCTGAAAGTGGCATCAATTGAGTTTTTGTTTCAGTAGGCAATTCGAGTTTATTATTTTGGATGTTATTTTGGCTAAACCTACTATGTGATAAAAAAAATGCTTGAGTAATCCTATAGGTTTTGTAGTTTATTTATTTTTTGGATGAAATTTTGCTAAACAAAGTCAAATCATAGTCTTTACCTTCCATCATACTTTATCATATACCCTGTCTCTCTTTCTACTCCCTCTCGTTTTCCACCCGGAATTTTCCGGTTAGTTTAACAGCGTAACAGAGCTGCCCGGACGTAATGTAGTGCTGATCATGTTAGAATGTGTTTACAAGCCCAATTTACAATCGTCGTCCTCGCCTTGCCTACGACGACAGTCGTCAAGACGCTAGATACAAGTCAGTTCTCGTGTGCGTCTGTCTGTTTGTCTTTTAGATAAAGTTGCCGATAAGATGACGCACACTCACTCACATTAGAATTCTAATAAATCTCATAAAAACCTCGACACGACTAAAGAATGGAAGTCAAAACGTTTGGACGTGGACGTTTGGAAAAATGATTCGTTCAATTTTAATGCGATTAATCTTGAAGAGCGACAATATAAAAGTGGTTTGGGGTCAAACTAAGGATCTATGGTGGATGATCCATCAATTTGACATTTTAACGGGTAATATTTATTTTGAAATTCTTGCACGAACATATAAAAGCAGATATGTAGTTGTTAACTCCAATTTACGATGCGAACAAGTACAATTTATACCAAATAGATGGAATGGAAAGGTTCAGTATTGATAAATTTTTGAGCATCGCAAGTGTCTGGCTTCCACAAACACGACAAAGAGCCAAAATAATTTTATTTAACGACATCTTAAAGTGCTACGACATAAAAATTACATAAAACCACAAAAGCAACATAGGGAGAGTTGGATAAAATGGGGTGGTCGGATAAGATGGGGTACTGCCATTAGCATTTGGAGGTGGTCAACCGGATTGGGAACGATTCTATTTAGTTGCTTAGAGGAAGGTGAATCGATTGTATGGGTTGTCCAGATTTTGCAGATAAAAGTTAATTTTTTGGACGATTTATTGAAATTTTATGGTGAATAGTTTTTTTGAGGACTCTAAAATCGTTAACAATATAAGCTCAGGTAAATATCTATGAGCTTAATTACTTTTTAAGCCTTGTAATGATATATATTGTAAAAAGAAACTATAAATTTTAGTGGAGTTACAACACATTTTGTAAATACTGTACCAGTACGATAAAATGGGGTGCTATTTGGTTTTATAAAATGGGGTAGCCCGTTACATCAAACTTATAACATTTCTCACGTAGTTTTTCCTGACAGGCTGTTCAATACTTTATGA
Source organism: Galerucella calmariensis (assembly GCA_910591675.1). Taxonomy (NCBI): domain Eukaryota; kingdom Metazoa; phylum Arthropoda; class Insecta; order Coleoptera; family Chrysomelidae; genus Galerucella; species Galerucella calmariensis. The sequence continues at coordinate 284,324 of CAJUYG010000070.1, read as the reverse complement.
AATATGGCTAGTAATTATCAACGGAAAACAAACCGCCAGCCTTGGTCCGAGGAGAGCATGCACCTTGCAATTCAAGAGGTGATAAATGGAAACATGGGCTATTTTAAAGCTTCAAAGGCATCTTTCCCATTCTAATCTTTCTAACCCAAGCTCATCATCTCAACAGGCTACTGTAGCTGCATTTAAAACCACAAAGAGGGGGCAAACGGCAGTTTCAATAGAGTCACCGTATAAAAATGAATTAATTGCCGAAATAGAAGCTGGAAAGAAGAAACCTGTGAAAATAAATCTAAATTTGGAACAAGAAGTTAAGAATCTGAGAGGACAATCAAGAAAAATCGAATTTTCAAAAGGCAATGACCCAGAAGATATAGAAAATGATCAAACTAGGAGGAAGAAATGTAAATCAACGATAGAAGCAACGCTAAAAGGTTGTAGGCAGAAAACGGAACCTTATATAATGTCCGTAATTTACGAGTTTTGAAAACTTTTTATTTTTTAAATATATAATTTAATATTAATCTAGTTACTAGGAGGTACCCCATTTTACAGTACCCACTACCCCATTTTAGCATACATTGGGGTATTTCACAAAATTTTAAGAAACACCCAATTTTCACAAAAGTATTGAAATCTAAGAATAATGCGTTTCAGTTATTAATTCATTCATATAACTGTGTACCTTGATATTAAAAACATGAATTTATATTTACTACTTTTCAAATTAACAAGCACGATTTAATAAGTACCCCATTTTATCCAACTCTCCCCTACATTCTTTCGTAAGTTACACGTAACTTAAAGGAACACTCAAATTTTTCGCGTGCAGCACCGCTTCAGCTAAATCACTACTTAGCAAAAATTTAGTAACAAATTAGTGATTTTTCAGTTTTGGCTTTACTTCAATTGACAGTTAGGGCGCCGAAGTGCTGCTAGCAATTGAATCATAGGCACATAAAAGAATATCACGTTTCATTTAGTCTTTCAGGTTTCCTCAGTAGGTAATATTTTATTTCTAAATCATTTTGAAAGTTCATAGCTACTTCATCTTAGAAATATCTTGAAGTAAAAAGTGCAAATGGGCATCGTAAGCTTGAAAGCGTACCATTAATTATTGCTTCTCACAAGATTAGTTAAGGCAGGACAAAAATCTCGATCAACATTTCATACATCCACTTTAACTAAAAATGTTACAGCATTAGGAAATTAAATATTCCATAGTTACATAGTTAGTAACCAAATTTCATATTCCGTAAATCGCAAATCTTTTTAATGTTCTTCTAATACTTTCTCTAGTGTGAAGCCCTATATGGCTCTTTGTCCTAGGCCAATTATGTGCATATGTTTCCTCAGCCTACAATGTCCGGTAAGCATTCTCACCATCATCCTCGTCGTTTCTCAACTTTGACATAGTAAGTCGTGTGACAGTTTGGCCGAAGAGCTTTTAAGGAATAATTTTGCGTGCCTTTGTCCTGGGGTGTCATACCACCTGCGCAACGCCTGGTTGTTTATCCATTTGTGGATGCATTATTTACTTATGCATTTAGCAATTCCACAGGAAGGTTCTGGCTCTATCATGACCTCCGTTGCTCCCTGCTTGGCCAATTCATTGGCCTTTTCATTGCCTTTTATTCATTGGTGAACTGGATCCCAGGCTAAGGTCACTCTATCATTACTACCTAGTCTATTGAAAGCCCCATAGTGAAGTAGTCCTTTAAATTTCTTAAAAATGTTGACTAATGATATAAATAAATATTTATCAATAGTACGAAACAATAAAAATTGTTTTCTCTGCGCATTAAACGTTTCACAGCGACATGTCCAATCATCAAATGGCCCCTTTCGTAATAAAAAAAAACCTCCATCACAATTCCGAAAACATTATTCTCCCTTGTACCCGAATTAAAGGCATATCCATAGGGCCATTCGCCCCCCTTACTCCGTGTTTTCCCCTTTTCCCGTCCTGCTTTCCTCTCCCTGCAATTAGCTAACTTGATTTGGGAGATCCCTATCCAAGAGCGGATCAGATCTCGCAACGTGTTGTCGAATGTTTTGTTCAGTTGCCTCCGGCTGCCGGCTAACTCGATTGTACGCCACGGAATTTTGTACTTTTGTTTTAAACGCTGCTCACGCCATTTGAATTACTAGAAAACTGTACGGTCGTTAGCGGAATCGATATAATTTTTTATTTACGAAAACTATAAAAACTACAACATCCAATATAACGGTTATCATTTTTATACAAATTAGGTTTAGAGATTTTATTCCACCACAATTGCTATTTTACAAAAAAATGTTATGCTATGTGTAGGTAATTTCAAATTCAAATCTTCCATTTACAGGAAAAATTAGATATAACCTCGTTTCATCTAGAATTTCCAGCGCTGAATTCGAATCGTTCACTAATTTCAAGCAAACTTCCATGCATTTTTAAGCTTGAATTAGACCAAGTTCAAAAATGTACAATCTCTTTAGATCACAATATCCTTAATGGCTTTTTAAAGTCAAATTGGACTAGGTTTTATGTATTATACAGGGTGTCCCAAATAAGAGTGATTGATTTTAAACATAAATGCCCAGCTTATTAATTGCTCCAAAGAGATGGGGTTTTCACTAGCTTTACTAGTTTATCAAGGAGATTTTTTTAGGCTTGGCTGGCATTTCATCTCATCAACACAGGATGTTTTACTAATGTTGGTCGAATTCAAGGGGAAAAATATGTATTATTTTAAATGGAACACTAACAATTCAGCATAACCAACAATAATATCAGGAGCATTATCGAAAACATTCCGTCAGAAATGTTGGAAAATTCATTTGAAAATTATTTAAAATTTCGCTTACAGTTATGCATAAACGAAGAGGGTAGGCATATGCAGCATTTATTGTAACTTCGTTCTTTATACGTATTGAATAATGTTATTTTGTTTTCTTACTAAATAAACTGTTTTTCAGATTTGTTGGCAATTATATACGTAATTAAAAATGCATACTACATGAAACCGACTTAAATGATTTTGTTATGCGTCAAACGGTCACAGCATGAATAATTGATTTCAGGCATCAAAATACGTTCATATAAAACTACTAATTAAAAATGTACTACTACATGAGACCTCGAATATCTTTGTTGTTAATGAAACAAAAGATAGAAAACTATACATTTTTGGAAAGAAGAATGATTGCTCCTTCGAATGAAATCAAAAATTATAGGGTGTCCCATTTAAAATAATACATATTTTCCTCTTTGAATTTAACCAACATTAGTAAAACACCCTGTGTTGATGAGATGAAATGCCAGTCAAGCTTAAAAAAATCTCTTTGATAAACTAGTGAAACTAGTGAAAACCCTATCTCTTTGGAGCAATTAATAAGCTGGGCATTTATGTTTAAAATTAGTCACTCTTATTTGGGACACCCTGTATTTTATGGTGTATCTTATTCCGTGTAGTGTGACTTTATCTGAGAAAACACGCTAAATACCATCAGTTGTGTACAGATGACCAAGCTAAAGACAAGTGTCAAAAAATAATGCAATGTCAAAAGTCGACAAACGTGATAATCTCTATTTACTCTATTGTTGTGAGAGAATCTTCTAAACGCAAATTAAATCACTTCCTTCTGTTGGACTGAAAATGAGTGCAGCAAAGGTTCAAGTAAGATTGCTTCCTAAATTTACCACGTTCTAGAATCATCAGATTTCACTAGTTAGGGTAGGTTATGTTACTAAATAAAGCCTGGATCCTAATAAGGCTCACCCACTCGTTAATTTTTACGGTTTATGGCGTGAAATTGAGGTAGTATTCTCAGTAAGAGGAATCTTTTGCATTTTTCCTGATCGACTAGTTTGTCACATTGGAAAAGAGAACAAGAAGAAGGAAATAACTGTAGTAACCCAGGATTATTTGGAGATTTTTTCCAAGATATGGAAAGTTGGAAAATATGTTCAAATTTATTACTGGAAAACACATGAGGAATATTAAGCCTTCTGAATTGTGGACTTTTGTAAAAATGGAAAAACTGGCTACCACAAAGAGTTCAAAATATCGGATATTGGAATAAGAAAACCACAAAAAAAAGAAGGAACGTTAGTGACTCAAATCCTTTTTAAATTCCAATGCGGAATGTTTTCAGCACAAGTGAGAAGACCGACGAAAATCAGCTGCCAGCTGATCTTTATGGAAATGGGAAAATGATCCTCATTTAGCTATTTCTCAAGTTACATTCACCATTCACCTGTTACCTGCGGAGAAACTGAGTCATTTATAGTCTCCTTTCTTCTACTCATAATCCTATTTCTTGTAGAAATTTTAGGATATCCGCATGCTCCAGTTAGGGTAACCGTTTCTCCTTTATCCATTAGTCTTCCAGGCATTGTAGCCTAACATTATGTATTGCTATTTATTCCGCAATTATTTGACTGGAGTTCTCCTGGAACTCACAATGAGGTGTCGAGACAATTCTTGCCTAGTTTATTAAGTTTCTCTAGACAGTCCCATACCATTTTAGAAAGGATTATAATTCATTTACGATAGGTTTGCAATGACAAAACATGACAGATGTTTTACATCGTTGCCACGTTTTAATTTCTTTCCAGCTGTTGGCATAAAATTATGTTGATATATATATCTTGTATAAGATTACATCCAACTCAAAAATAAGAGCAGAAATTATAAAATTTTGATGAATAAATACATAAATTTCAAGATGTCCAAGTTTGAAACCATAAGTTTTATTGAAAAATGTTATATTCATGCACATGTTGAATTGCATCATTATTGCAGTATTAAGTAACAATGTATTTATTAAAAACTTACATCTCTCACAGAAGTTATAGGAATTAGCGGTCCACCGTTAACTCGTTATCTCTCAAAATATGACATTAGGGATGCTACCATCTCCTTGCAACCACTTGATAACGACTCATGCATTGCGACGAAGTGTTCGATACTCTCTTTTAAATAGTTATGAAAATAACAGATTATATCTTGCACAGTAAATAACAAACTATAAAATGCGAATGAAAACGACAAACCAACACAAGAAATTCTGATAAAATTGTCTGATTTTGACAACATAAGTCTGACAACCCCGGACACGGCAGCCAACTTGTGAACCGTAACTTTCCCCTTTATATGATTAATATTCCATTTACACTTTGGATATTTAGATTTTGTACAATGGCTGCAATTGTTACTACAAATGTCAAAATTGCAAACTTATCGTAAATGCTATACACCAGAACTCTGTGTTTTAATATAATGATAATCCTTTTCCAATTTTTTTATTAGCTCTACATATGCATGTAAAGTGTACACATACACGTTGAAAAATTATTAAGCGATTTGTAATATATTCATGAATCAATTTAGGCAATCGACGAATCACATTTTGATGAATTGTTCATTCATAGCCCAAAGTAACATTGTCAATATTTCCACTTCAGATCAACGCATCATAAATATTTGTTTTCGATTCGTTCCAAACATATGAATCAAATTCGTCGATACATTATGATCACAGTTTGATATTCACTACTTGATAAAAATCGTAAAAATAATAGAGCACAATTTTTTTTATCAAAAGTAAGAATTTTTCTGAAAGGATACTATTTTTATAATAACCTAGGTTTAGAATCACTTACTGAGCATTAAATCACAAAATGTTGACAAAAAAAATGTTTGTGACCGATATCTCGGGAGCTTTGCACTTTAGTGCTAAAGTATTTTTGTACTACTGTTCAAATTGTACCATTGCTCAAAAAATGAGCTAATCAACGAGGGAAGTGGAGAGACGATTGAAAGTTTTTGCTGGACTATACAAAGAGCAAATCATCGATAGAGGACGCCATCTTGCTTTTGCTAATGGACGACTGGAAAAATGTATTGGCAACAAATATTGAAGTCTACAGAAAAGCTAGAGAACGTTATGATGTCTGCAGTCGTTCACCTTGGGTTGTATTTGGTTCGGTAATGTTCTATGCTCTGCGTAGGAATTTCTTTTGAGCACACAGATCTTAACAGAGGAGTGCTAGCAGCACATATCAGAAATCCAAAAAGAACATGATATGCCAAATGTTGAGTTGTTATGGCAATGATATTCTGGTGAGGCAGGATAACTTGTGACCAAGCACATCAAAACGCAATTGGTATTCCAAAAATGGAATAGCCTGCTCAGAAGTTTGTAGCATTTTAAAGGTGAAGTTTCAAATTGTTTTAACCACCTAACAAGCTATTGATCAAGATGTCAAACTATTTTTTTGCAGTGGACACCTATATAATTGAAATTGTCATTATCATTTAATTCTATAATTCAAACTAATATTTTTAAGTAATTTTATTTTGAATAATTACTCTCATTCAACTGATAAAAGGACAGGAATGGGTAGTACAGGACGGGTGATAATATGTATATGTATATTTTAAAACCATATCAAGTGAGATAGAGATATAAAACCATGCGTTCAAACTTTTTACCAACTAGATTACAAACGTACAAATAATCATAGGCGGAGAAGAAAGCAGGAATTAGGATAAAGAAATTTCTTAGAAAATAATTTTTTTTTCTTGTTATTCAAAAACTTTTTTGTAAAAATGAAAATAAAAATGTAATTGATTGAAACTTTATTCATAATATTGATAATTTTGATGTTTAAAGTTGTTATCGAGCTGTTTATTCACTGTTTTTATAAGTGTGCCAGTACAGTATTTATAAGTAAATTGTTCAAAAAACGTACGTTAAAAAGGTGAAATTTGTTTAAAATATAACAAATATCACCCTATATTCCATTTTGTGAGATATTAAATTCGCTGTTTTATTTGTAAAATATAAAAAAATACGCAAACGAATCAATCTACACGTGGCAAAACTTTATCTTCAAAGCCTTGTTGTTGTCCTACAATCCTACGCTTGAAACGGCTGTTGAAACAACGATATATTGTTAGAAAATCGACCTATTTTTAGAATTATATCAATTTTAGTTTAGTGGTTTTTGTGGCATCCCTTTTGGTTTTACTTAATTAATATCCAACGTTATTGTCGATAAAATAACTCAACATATCCAAGGAAGCAAAGTCGAAGAGAGATAAATATATGTTATTCCATGAGAAAATCTGCGATTTTATTCTAGAATACTTGTCTTATCTGAAATATTTTTCGAAAACATGTTTTAAGACATTGTTTTTTTATCAGTCATTCATTTTATTGTATCCTGTGACTGTATTTCTATAGCGTGGGACTTGAAAACAACTTGAACTTCACTCGTACCTTCCTTTATGTTGAAATTATCTCATTTAAATAAACTCGTAGTTGAAAATATATAATTTTACTTTGTTTTGGTACATTTATACACATTTATACATATTTCCCGAACAATAAGAATCCTAAAATATCTGTGGAAACAAAAACTACAACCAGTAACGTGAAAATGTTTAATAAAATTCATCCCAGCTTCTATTATTTTGTTAATTCCAATAAAATTCAGGTTTACTATAACTTATAGAAATCCTTCAGGATTCACATAAGCAATACAAGTACTCATACTTCATAATATTAATAGTACTGCTAAAGCTAAGACAATTGAACCCATTTTCTACATTTTTTTCACAATATATGAATAATTATTAATAAAAAATACAGAATTACTTAGAGTTGTCACATACTCAATTACAAACATTGCTTTTGTAGTTAATTTTATGCATAAAACTGATATAAACTGCCCTCGGCACACAATTTTTTATACATCTTAGATCTTTTAAAAACCATTTTACTTTATTCATTAGAGTAAATAAAAAAAAATTATATATTTAATAATCAACAACAATTTAAACATATATCCAAAACCTAGAGGCTTTTTTCTTCTAACGAGTCTTCTAATACAAAAACTGATATAAACTACTCTCGGCACACTATTTTCTATACATCTTAGATCTTTTAAAAAACATTTTACTTCATATACCTACTACAATAATTAAAAAAAGAAATTATATATTAATTATTATTAATTTAAACATATAGCCAAAACCTAACAGCTTTTTTGTTCTAACGAATTCTAATACAAATAATTCATGATTTTTATGTACCTTTTTGCGTTTACTAGAGACGACACTGGCACTGGATACTCCAACTTATCTCTAAGCATATTGCTTCTATGAGTAATACTTTTTAACGTTGGGAAATGCATAGAACATTCGTTCCGAACTAGAGTGTAGATGTCGATGTAGCGTACAGAGGTGGACTTCCTAGGGGTTCAATTTTTAAACTGGTATATACACGATATTAAGCTTTTAATGAATTCGTAACCAGAAATAATAATAAGACGAGTTCATATTGAGAATATGTATGTTAGACGATTCTTTTACTGTCCAAAATGTGGATGATATTTTTAATACAAATTAAGCAAAAGATGACGATTAATTTAATTTTCTGGTTTCTACACAAAATGTTAATATTAAGTGATAATGGATTTGTAATTCTCTTCTTGGTAATGGATTTCTCACGGTTTTTTATTTTTTTATTCTTAGTTTATTCTTATTTTATTTTTATTTTTTAATTTTGACTTTTTTTGTGGTTTGCCTTTATTTTTGAATTGTATTCATAGTTATAGTGTATAGGTATAAGTATTTAACTGGTTGAGTGGAAGAGCAAATTCTTGATTTATTCAAGAAATTTGAACCCTGCCATTTGGCAAACTGCTGTGTAACATAATGAACATTTTTATGTATATCTTTACTTGTATGCACTGTATGTTTGGCCAACTATTATTATTATTATTATTTCATTTTAATATTAAATTCAAAAATATTGAATTTACTTATGAATTAGAAATAAATGGACAATTGCCATTTTTAGACACATTAGTACCTAATTAGGAATAAAATAGGTAAGAATTTGATATTTATAGAGAAGATAATTGGCGAAAACTACGAAGTGGGCGACATCTGTTAATTTCCTTTCTAACTTCAATAAAGGTGAACAACAAAATCAGATGCCAATAATTTTGTTGTGTCATTTAAAATCTGTGATTTAAAATTTGAGTAAAACCTAACCTAAACACCTTCACAAACTGTGACAGACTACAGTCATGCCATCAGCTGACCGGCCGCGTGCCTTTGTTGTTCACCCTTATAGCAGCCATATTGAAAAATTCAGTGCCATCTATTGACACGTGATTTTCTCCAATATAAAATTATGTTATGGAAAAATGTAAAAAAATTCACCTTTTATTTATTAATTGAAATTGAACAAATTATACTGGTGAAACATACAGGGTAACCCACCGTATATGCTTTGATTTACTTTATCTAATTGGCAGATATTACCAAAATTTTTTTTAAATAAAGTAGATGTATTTTAATAAAATGGACACATTTTTAAAACAATTTGTACCATTCAGGGTATCTGCAAAACAGGAAGGTATCAAAGTTACATGTTTCAAATAATAACTGATATTAAAATAAACTTAAAATAATAGTATATAAAAAAATACTAGTATAATTGAGGGGAAAAGCGTGGGGTAGGTACTCGATATACGAAAATTATGGCACAAAGCGCCCCACGCTTTTCCCTCAATTATACTATAATTTTATTTATATATTATTGTTTTAGGTTTATTTTTAAAATTATTTTCAACTTTTTAGTTCGATATTCTCCAAAAGCGTGTTTCTTAGTTTTTTAGTCTCGTCTCGCAGCCTCCAGTCTCGTCTTATTGTCTCGTTTCTCGTACGAGAGTCTCGTAAAAGTATCGAAATCTTATCATTCATAATTTTACTGTTTCAGTGCAATGAGGAATACTTAAATGCTTGCTATAATATAAGAGTCGGGAAAGAAAATTACAATTGTTGAAAAATAACATGTATTTGAAAGTAATACAAAATACAACTAAAGAAAATAATAACATAACTGAAAAAAGTAAAGGTAAAAAACACCCCTTAGCCCTCTCGGCTGCAAATGTTTTTGTTTTTCATCCAGTCGCTTAGACATAGGTAACAAACATCGTGCAGATTCATTGTTGAGGTGATTTCGATGTTTTCTTATAGTTAATGCAGCACGTGAGAACAATCTTTTTACCGGGACTTAAGTAGCCGGTATGCTTAAGAGATCTCGTGCCATTAAACTTAGAATAGGAAATTCAGAAGCATGCATTTTCCACCATTGTAGTATATCTGTTTCTTTATTACATCGAGGCATAGAATAATATTTTTGAAGCTCCTGCATTCACTCTCCTTCTACATGCGTAGGGTTTACTGCATACAAAACATCAAAATCAACCGATAACGCAGGTAGAGGCTTTTAAAAGCTATTCTTGGTGTTATGCTTATACATTTTTATCAAAATAAATTGATGTACATTCAGAAATATTCACCTGCGAGACTCTCGCACGAGACGCGATACCTCATGCACGAGACTCGAGACGAGACCAACAAAAGTCTCGTCTCGTCTGGTCCGAGTATCTTCTCGAAAACGAGACGAGACCACGAGAGTCTCGTGCGAATCACTAGAACTAACCACGGGTATTTTTTCAATATTCCTATTACATTATGCGGGGCTGAAATTAGCAACCCCTACTTTGTTTCATATCAAAACTTGTTTCCGAGATGAGGTTTTATGAAATAAAATTTAACTTAAAATCTTTAGGTATTTTATTTAAAAAAATTTCTTATTGTTAAATTTTTTTCCCAAAACCAATAAAAATAAACACCATAATTTATAATTTTTTTTATTGGTGAACCATTTTACCTATTTAAAGCACGCCTCAGCGTGTTTAAATCGAACTTTAAAAAACGCGAGTGTTTTAAAGTTACCATTTCAAATCTTAGGAAATGGTATTTAAATTAGAACTCAATAAGGTTGAACTTCCATCAGAATACAAATTAGTTTATGTTTTTCTCATTTCCATGACAACGCAAGGTATACATCATATACATCACGAATTCAACCATTTGACATTTAGTTCTTATTTCCATCTATTGTTGCTTTCGTTTATTTGGGCGTCAAGCACTTGTGCGTGACGCCTCAGTCGTCACGACTTTTGAGCAAATCGAACACGATTTTTTAGGATCCTCAAAACCACCTGACATGTGCCAATGCCAATGAATTTCCTGTGTTGTTAGAAGAACAGTTTTCAATTATAATGTTTTTGATAATAAAATTTTGCATATTTGGATATTTTTAGTAAGGTTTAAATCGTACTAAATCGTAATCGGCACAATCTTAACCTTTAAATAAACGTCAAACCGGACAAACGTCAAATTTTTAATGTCCGTGGCTTGAAGCTCATACTTTTCGGTATGTGCTTGAGGGGCAAGGGGAAGGTAAGACTAGGCGTCACGCCCGATAATAAACGAACGGAATTCAGTCACTACGAGCTGCTACTAGCAGCCAAAAGTAAATAATCGAAAGCGCTTTATGATTTCCATTTCTTGTTGTTGTAGTAGTTATAGACCAGTATTTATAATTTCAGAGTGCACCAATAAAAAAAATTGCGTAAAGTATTCGTGGATAACTGGTCTTTAAAACACCGGAGTGCTCTATTTCGAGCACTCCGGCTTCGTCGTCTAAAAATCGCGCGTGTTTTAAATACCTTAATATCCACTTATACTTTAATATAATATTTTTAATAAATTAAGTGAAAAACAGTAAATATGTAAAAGGTAATACGATTCATAATAAATGCTGGAAACAATTACAGAATTTCAAGTTTCCAGCTTTACTGAAAATTTAAAAAAATATTAAAAGCTCGAATATTAGTCACCACCTTTTAAGGGTGATATCTCGGAAAGGGGTGGGCTGAGGAAATTTTTTTATAGGAAAGACCCATCTAAATTTCATACTGAATTTTGTCGCATGAATTTAGAAAATGCCACATTTGATTTTTCGTTAACTATAATAGTAGGTATACTATTTTAATTGAGCTTTCAATAATGAGCTTTATGTATGAAAAAAATTTATATAAAAAAACTCACCGGTCAAATCTGGCAACCTCGGATAGAACATCCCTGTTCTAGCGAACCATTCCAATTGCATTTGATGTATATGATTTTGATTATGATGTCCCACGGGCAAATGTACTTTCTGTACCATTCCTCCGTCTAAAGAATGAAAGGCAGAACTCTGATTTTGTGTTTGATATCCATAGAAACCACCCCCATTCGGATAAATATGATTCAATAACCCCGGTCTAGGTACGAAGGTACTTTGAGGTACTTCTTCGCTTCCCGGTGAAATCGGCGGACTTCTGCTTCGCGTTGAAGTAGGGGAAATACTTCTGGAAGTTTCTGGAGAGTTTGCTCTATCCCGATCTCCAGTTCTGGATAATAGCGCGTCAGATCTAGATAGTAACGACTCTATACAGAAGGAAGGTTTGTTTTCCTGAAGTTTCGTATCCATGTTTAGGGGTTTCGTTTGGAATTGTTGGGTTAACATTAACCGATGGTCTGGATCTATGTATTGTGCCATTTTGATAGAAGTATTCGCAGAAAAAAACCTGTAAAAAATGTATTTTTAAAATAAAAAGACCATAATTATCATTTATACTGTATTTTATAAAGATTTTATAAGCCATTTTTATGGGCTTATAGCTCAAAAGTAATTTAAAATATTGTTCTGAGCGATTCATTCAGTTTTAAGACGAAAAATTCATATTTATTGTAAACGACTTCTATCTATATTAATTGGAATTCAACATTTGAAAAATACTCTGTAGGTACTATGACAAAAAATAAAACAAAAAAGCTGGCAGTAAATAGAGAAAAAAATATATTATATTGATTTTATATATTTGTTTTATTTGTTTATTACATTTAATTATCAATTTTATCAATTTCCATATAATTAGGAATACCTATATTAATTTATTATTATTTTTTTCTATATTAATATTCAACTTATCTGGGTGTACCTACGTTAAATTTTGTTAAAAATATGAATTATTTTTAAATTCGTGGTAACTTTTTTAATATTGCTTTCATTTGTTAGGCAAAATCTAATATCATTTGGAAGCATCATTTGTTGTCGTTGATTAAGATTTATTTATTATTTATTCAATTTAAATTATTAATTTATTTACAAAAATCTTTATCTCAGGATTGGGATCCAGTATTAATTTATTTTTAAATATTCTTATTCATATCTTCTATGTACGTTCCTTGTGGCATTACTTATTCTTTTTTCTCTCATTTTCTTGGGAATCAAACCACAATAATGTTTTTTATATTTTTTATTTCGTCGTGTCAAGTTTAATTACTAATTAATTTTAACAACGGTAGGGACCAAAAATGATTTAATTACTAATTAATCTTGACAATGGTAGCTGGAACGCTACCGAAACGTCGAAATAAAAAATATAGGTCATATAGGGACCAAAAATTATTTAATTACTAATTAATCTTGACAACGGTAGCTGGAACGGTACCGAAACGTCGAAATAAAAAATAAAAAAACATTATTGTGGTTTGATTCCCAAGAAAATAAGAGAAAAAAGAATTCTTATTTATTACACGATTTCAATCAACATTACAAATTTCTTGTTTTTAAATGAATTTCTATATTTTATCTATTTTTTTAAGAAATTATTTTATGTTCTTATATATTATTAGATATCTCACAAATATTTAATTTCCATTTTTATAATATTCTACGATCTTCGAAAACTTTCTATTGTTCTTCAAATTTTAATTCATCATAATTCCTCGCAAAATATATATTTGAAATATTACTTTTCCTTCAGATTCTTGAATTCAATTTTCCATATTCCATATTATTAAATCCATCATTTGTATTTATATTAGAAATTTCTCGCAAAATTCTAAATCATTTCGAATTTTCCAAGCAATATTAAAATATTTGTATGGGTCATTATATTTTACTATCTTTTCTTCCTGACAAAAATCTCTTAATCCTCCTCATCACAATAATCATCACTATTCACATTCAATTTTCATCTTCTCCTTTTTACAACCATTCTATATTGTTTACCACTAACTATTTAACGCAAATCTAATTCAGTATCACTATCGTCTTTATTTATTTAGGTTAATAATTAAGGGTGCTACAGAGGAGAACTCAATGAAGTATTGCTGGGTCTGGATCCCTGGCCATTCTGGCATGGAACGAAACGAGTAGGCAGACTCTCTTGCAAGGAAGGGAGCTGCACGTGTTTCTATCGGGCCAGAACCTACAATTGGCATCGCAATAAGTTTTGCCAAGCAAACACTAAATACCTGGACAGCAAAGAGAGCTTCACACTTCTGGCATAATGTACCAGGATTGGTTCCTTCAAAGGCTTTTATACATCCTTCAAAGAATGTCTTCAAGCAAATGTTACACTATAGCAGGCATGACTTACGTTGTCTAACAGGCCACTATCATCTGAATCATCATATGATAAAAGTTGGACTGTCGGAAGATCCGACTTGCCGTCTTTGTCTGGAAGAATGATGGAACAGCAGAGTATATAATTTGTGCCTGCCCCGCCGCGGCTCGAATCAGGTATCTGATGTTTGGCAGGGTCTCTCTATCGCCCTCGGGCCTGAAATATCATTCACCAAATAAAATAATCAGCTTTGTTAAGAAGCTGAATTTGTTTGGTGAAATCTGAATAGACTCTTGCCAGACCCACCCACCACAAACCTAACCTAACCTTAATATTATGCTGAATTGAATTTTTCAGTTATCAATAAGACTATCACTCGTCACATTTCTAATTAACTGTATAACACTTGAGTTTATAGTGGGTGAAACGTTTCTCAAATTGCCGTAACTATGCCTTTTTGCTGATGCCACATGTGCTTAGCGTAAAATATGCAATCATATGGGGAAGCTTACTGCTAGTATATACACCTACAGGTTATTTTGTTTGTAACAAATACTCTGGAATTTCCCCTTATGATAAATACATAAAATATGGTAAAGTAACATTAAGTGATTGGTAAACTAAGAAAGGCTCAATTTGTACCAGATGTTCTTATTCGTAAATAGATACTATTAAAATTTGAGACAAATTCATTATCATTTCTTCACATATATTAGAATTGACTCTTTAAGGGACTAAACTCTAAACATCTACATGTTCTCTATTTTCATGCCAGTTTAATTAATTTATGCTGTATCTACAGACAAACCTGTTATTTGTATTTTATTTAGAGTAAATAGTGTAGATATCAAATGACTTCCCAAAGTCTTCCACTTTTTTAGATTATATTTCATATTATTCGCAATGAGAATGTGCTATATAGTACCTAGGAATTTGTTCGTCAATAAACGTGATTCAAAAAAAATCCTTATCAAACTCATGTATTTATAAAATATAATTAAATAATTATCATCAGCTATAAAATTACAACTATCAAATAGAATAAGGAATAAGAAACATGTTTCGATAGATATAGAAAAAAGAGAAGTAGAGTAGGTAGCAGAGCAGCAGTTATATAACAATGAGGTTGAAACAACTTTGGAGATACACTGCTCTTCAATATATTGAGCTAGATATAATATGGTTAGAAACAGCAGAAGGAAGAAGGAATGACTAGTCTAAGTGGTAGCAGGTACTGGCCAGCAAACGTCTAAGAACTACCGATACATAAAAAAATTGAACGCTTAGCCAAGACAGTAAATCTGATTCTTGCCGATTGTTTGTACAGTGTGTGTAGAAAAATCAAATTAAAATGAAAACTTTTTTATAACGGATACAACTCACAATTTTTCGACTGTGAAATTGGTTTGAAAATCAGGTCATCAGGTGTCGCTTACCGACGTAAGCATAATAGTGCTTAAACGTGTTTTGTAAGCAATAAAAATCAGCATTTTCATTCTACCCGCGCAACATTTTAGGTCCCTGATATTTAATTTATTTTATATCACTTGGTATATTACTGTCAAAGTAGTACCTTAGTGTCAATTTTCGCGCCAATAGTTGCTGAAAGTCTATCGATTATAGATTATAAAAAAAAGAATGTAAGCAAATAAAAATAAATTAATTACCAATCAAAATAATAACTTCCAATCAATGAAAAGTCACAATTACCACAAATTCACTCACTATTCACGAATCATGCCGATTTATGCATACAACAAACTGTCAACTGTCTATTAGCGATAGTCAGCTCAACTGTCAACCAACTAACCGATTTGAAAAGTATTATCCTAATAATACCCAACATTACAGCAACATTAGAAGTGTACACATATTACATTGGAAGCGTTGCGCGACCGTATTAGCTTCCGATTGGCGGGGTTCGGTATCGCTCCGCCTACAACCCCCGGGTTGCTAGGTAACTAGCGTGCTCCTTTTGATAGGACTGTCGAGTTTTTGATCGCTGAGTGCTGGCGTTGATTGCTGCTAGAGGGTTTTTTAAGGTGCAACGTAATTTGTTGGGATTGTGTTTTTGGAGTTAAGGTGAACGCGGGACGTGGTAGGGGGGAAATCGAATCGAATTGCAGGAAAATACTTTTAATTTTTTTCAATCGTATCTAGCAACATAGATTAATAGAAGAGAGTCAATTATAAAAATGTGGCAGCTTTGTGTAACACATAGTGCTACTTTTATGGCTTCCCTTACAACAGCGGCTGTGTATTATCCCGAAAAAACTACTTCTCTGTAAAATATTACGTTTTTGGTTTCGTTTATTTTGTATAGTCAAGTTTTGTGGCTCATTAGACACTTCCTCTCAAATTTATACTATTCTCTGTTTCTTATTCTCTGACAGCACGCGAAAAGGTCACAGATGCTAGTCAGGTAGTAAACCATAAGCGTCACCGTTCATCTAAGGAATTTATTTACTATTTAATTTTATACCCGATCTGATATATAAAGGTAATATGAATCTAAATTCGTTTAGTTAAAACAACTTGATAATTTCCAAGAAACGTTACAATAGGGTCCTACTAGCGATTAACAGAAAATCTTCCATCTACCTCTTGGAGAAAAGCTGATATTAGAAACTGGTTAATCGTAAAAGATATACCATTTGAAGATGATATGTTGAAAAAAGAATTTTTAAAGGTTGCTTCAGATCACAACATTTAAAATGAAAGATGTTCGTAAACTAATGAAGTACTCATTGACAACAATAACTGAAGAGAACTGGAGAGATGCTGTGAATCATGTAATTAAAGAGGAAGAGAAAATGTGGGTTTTAGATAACCTCATAGAACAAACTATAGAACTGATAGTGATCTCTCTCGACGAGTCTTCGGATGATTTTTGTATGGCCAGCAAAGAGGATGATACTATAGATTGAATTTTATATTTCCTATAAATGGTATGGTTACTTTACTTGACATACATTAATTCATTGTCAATAAATTTGAATTATAAAAATTAAATTATATTTTCTTTAATTAATTTAATTTAATAAAAATGAAAATGTAACTTGTTAATAGGCCTGAACGAATGAATTTTATTTCAACTGTAATGTCGACCGAATCTAATTAAATAAGCAGAATAAACTAATATCGTAGCACTGCCACAATATTTATCGTTTATCTGGCATTGTTCAGTTTTATTACCATATTTTATTTTGAGCTGAAACAGGGATGTATAGATAACCAATACACACACCTACTTGTTTTGCATTAGAATTTTAGTATTTACTTGTAAAATTCTTAGGATCACTCTGTAAAAGATAAATTTCTATTTGAATACCTATTTAATGAGGCTACTGTGCTGTCAGACATTAAGAAATAAACTATAAATGTCTAAACATACCGTTTCCTTGTCGCATTAGTCACTCCAACATGAAACATTAATTTTTATCCAATTTCCCTACCATTTTTGTCTTTAGATATTCGAAATTTGAAATTGCCGATTGGATCTCTTTCTTTCCTCCAACTGCCACTGATATAGACGGTGTTGGTAATTAAGTCCACGGCATGTAGAAGATCAGATATTAATATAAGATGCCTGTTAATAATACCTATATAATTTGGTTCCCAATTCAATTGGAGGTTGACATACAAACAGTTGTAGACAAGGAACATCTGCACAAAATAGGCAAAGCTAGTGAACCAATGAGCAATAAATCGCAGTGATAAAATAATTAAATTGGTGCCGATTCCACTCCATGAGGAGGAGTGCTCTGATATTCTCCTTAGCTAATTTTCATTAATTTGCTGATGCTGCCACAAGATGTTATGTTTTTGCTTGCTGATATATCAAACAGTCATAAAGGACAACCATTGGGAAAGTGTTTTTACTTGGAAGTGGCTAATTACAATTCCTGTAAAGAGTAGCAAGTTTCATCTAGCTTCTTTTTTGCAGAATAGCAGTTCCCAATACAAAATCAGCGAGATGTTAGACATACCTATATATTTTGTTCAAATTCGATTCTTCACAACTTAGTGACATGGTAATGAAACTAAAAAATGCAATACCATGACTATTGGACGTTACAGGAGTGTTTCTAGTTAAACTTACAACTTCAGTGGTTTTCTTTTGGATAAAGTTCAGCAGATTGGACACCTTGATGTAACTCTTGATCGACAACTATCTTTCAATCCTCAAATATCTTCTGCTATTTTTAAATCACTCCAAATTTTTGGATTTGTGGAAAGATGCAATCGGGATTTTATCAGTATTCTATCTCAATCGTGCGTTAGAGAGGCCGCATTTGGAGTAGTTATGCTTCCTCATTATAAATAACATTATATTCAACATATTGAAAGAGTTCAACATGTATTTCTGAGATATGTACCGGTTAATTCGAACAACATTTTGTGGAAAATCTGTTTATATCACAAATTTTACTCCAACTTAAACTATAATTTGAAAATATTTTGAAATATACAATAAAGTGTGGCGTATCAAAGTTATATTTTTTCTTATGGAACACCCTATATTTTATTTCATTTTCTGATTGCCACTAAAAAATATAATACTCTTTAATAATGGTTCCCTATACCCAAATACAGAGGAATCCGAGTTATGATGACTTTTTTTAAAATGTGAACATTTCGAAAAAAAATTAATAACTCATTGATATAACAAATTCTCGCAAATTTTCTCTCACATCTAAATAGTTGGATATTCGTTGAACGTATTCCACGATTGAGTACCAAATATCTCTTTACAGGGTTTCTAGAATTTTCAGTTTCATTATTAGATCATTCAATGTGCGGTATCATCAAGCCTATTTTAAATGGAACACCCTGTATTTTAATAATTCATCATATTCAAAAAAGTGTCCTCTTTCGAATGGTGCAAAGGTGTCCTATTTATACCTAGGTATTATACTTTTCGTGCAACGAGCAATTCACGATTTTCTTAAATTTTATTCTAAATCGATTTTAAAACATCTGCAATTCTCTCTAAATTATTTCAAACTAATGATTTTGGCATAGTTGTTGTCAGAAACTAAATAGATCACGATTTAAGCCTCCAAAAAATATGGGGTTCTGCTATTCTATACCGAGTGGTTAAAAAGATATAGATAATATTTGGGATTGTGCAAAAAATAACTTTGTTTTATTTTCAACCAAACGGGCCAATGGACAAGGCTAATATAATATAATAATAATAAACATATCAAATAAATTGCTTGTCTATCAATGTAATATTATAAATTTCATATGATAGAATTGTCAGAGTACTAATAATAGTAAACTGTAATATAATAATAAAAAATTTAAACCTCATGACACAAATCGCTATTTCGCTAATCTAAATTGATTTACGACTGTATAAAAATGATCTTAAAAAGACTTTGATACAATACTCAGATAAAAAATGTGGAAAATATTAGCAGAAAAGCGATTGAAGGAAAAAATTATGGGAATAAACAGAATATATCTGTGACGCACTTGTTAAAATAAGGAAAAAAAATATATATATACACAGCTTGTTCAATTGAAACCCATCTTTGGTCAGGTTAGCCTTGGAAACAACTGTAATCATTCAACTGACGTTTTCCAACATTAGTAGTGTATGCAAACGTCACACTGATCTGTTTATTTCGTTTTTATTTGACAGCGATTTTAAGTATTGTGACTTTGAAATGGCATTTGTTGTTAAAAATCCGTCCAAATGTGATAATGCTCGGCCTCATGTTGCCAACGTAGTGAAAGAAAATCTGTGACGAAAGAAATGGAGGATATTAGAGCATCCACCCTATAGTCCCGATTTATCGCCTTGCGATTTTCACATCTTTGGGCCACTAAAAAAGGCGTTAAAAGGTAACCGTTTTCAGTCGGACGCAGAAGTACAAAACGCTGTGAAAGAATTCTTCCAGCAGCAGCCACAAGAATTCTATAAGCAGGGTATACATCGGTTGGTGAAACAGTGGGATATGTGCCTCAATTGTAGTGGTAGTTATTTGTAACTGTCCTTGTCAATAAATTTTTCCTGGACCAAATATGGGTTTCAATTGAACAAGCCTCGTATATGCTCTACAGGCCTTGTAGACCCAGGGCAGTTATTTTTCTCCATTCCTCTCTATTCTTAGCTTTCTGTTTCCAATTTCTCATTTTCAGTTTATTTATATCAGACATCACACTTTCAAACCATCTTTTTCTAGGCCGTCCTCTTCTTCTTTTGCCAATAAGAGTTCTGTAAAGAGCCATTTTTGTCATTCTTTCTTTGTTCAATCTTTCTACGTGTCCCAACCACCTTAACCTGTATGTTTTTATTCTCGATGTTATCTTTGCTTCTCCATATAACATGTCTATTTCTTCATTTGTTCTCCTTCTCCATCCTTCAGGTGTTTTTATTCCACCGAAGATTGCTCTCAGAATTTTTCGCTTCCAGCGCTCCAGCTTTCCTTCCTGTTTTTTTTGTTAAAATGTTTCACTTTCGTATGTTACAGTGGGTTTTATAGATAATGGTATTATATATTCTTATCTTCATCTTTCTTGAACAGTATTTTGATTTCATCAGTGACTGGAGCATTCCAAATTTTCTGTTGCCTTTTGTGATTCTTGACTGTATTTATTATTTATAAAAAATATACTATAGTATAATAAGTTACTGTTAGATCGATCTGTCCGCGTACACTTTTATCTATGTAAACATTTAAACTAAATTGTCGTGTATTGCAAAATATCATTATAATGAGCAAACAATTCAAATTCTAATTGCCCATTCTAGCGTTATTTCAATTGCAATTATGTATGCTAACTCAATATTTACGTACATACTTTAAAATAAAAATTAAAGGACGGATTTGTCGCTTCACAGAAAAAAAAATTATCTAACTGGAAGATTTAATGTTTTGAATACGGATCGTGTCCAAAACCTAACCTAACCAAGCACTATGAAATATTTGGGAAGTTAGGCCGAAAGTTGTCGTGAAGATTTCCAGCAGAGATTTGACTATTTTACTAGATTTGTGATAAGATTCCGCTCGAGCTTTCGATGCAGCTTGCAAGCATAGATGGAGCACGTGAAATGCAACAGTTTTTCGTCCATAACTTTTTTAGATTTGATAGTACAAAAAAATTGTTGGCATCAAAATTGTAGGGAATTTTATACCCTATAAGATGACGTAATACAATATTTAAGAAAAATTTTTTCAACATTTAATTTTTGAAAAAAAGAAAATTTTCTTGCAAAATGGTTATTTAAGCGACAAACAGCACCTGAAAACGTCATTGAGAAAATTTCTTTTACCATTATAGAAAAATGTTGCTCAATAGTAACCTTATTTAACCAAGGTTTTTAATGAATTACACTGTACATAACGAAATTTACCCATCTAATTATAAGTCAATACCGCTGGTTGACATAAAGAAAGAGAATATTTTGTTATTCAAATACGTTTAAAATCGCATCGATTAACCGGGTGTACTTATTTGCTTTTAACGAACAAGAAGAAGCTAATAGCTGATTCCAGTGTTTTCTTTTAGTTGAAAATCGTGCTTAAGTGGAAGGAATCGTGAGATTGCTGCTTGTATTTGTCAAAGGAGACAAACCAACAGGTAACTTTATAACAATGGTGTATAACTAGAAGTTGACGAAATATTTTAAAATATGGTTAAATCAAAATAACGTAAACAATAGATATTATTTGTTAAACCTAAACCGATTTCTCTTTTAACTGGTATACGTTCAAATATTTTCCTTAAAAACACATCGAAAAACAATCCATATACTGAGTATCTGTAACAGTAGGTATAGTCAAATGCAGTCTTATCATGCGGGTCATACGAATCAACAAAGACGTACTCACCGTTTTGTTTTCTTTTATTGCGTTTAATCATAACTTCCAAATAAAATCCGTAAGATGAATAAGACAGACTTATACAATTTTGGGCGTGCATAAATTCGACGCTAAAATTTCACTTAATCTTTTTCTCACTTTATGTACATGCTTGTAGACCCTTAAATTCGACGCTAGGTACCTCTACTAATCCTTCTACCTGTATTATTTTGTATAAAAATATCAGAAAATAAGAAATAGAAAACTAAAAAAAAAATCAAGAAAACCCAGGCCCAAACCCGATTGATCAAAGTGTAACTATGTATAAAAATATCAGAAAATAAGAAATAAAAAACTAAAACAAAAAACAAAAAAACCCAGTAGGTTCAATATGTCCATAACAGCTAGGAACTTGCTACGGGAACAAACCTATTATAAGCGTTTTCGATTACTTATTCACTTTGGACTGCTAGTAGCAGCTCGTAGTGACTGAATTCCGTTCGTTTATGGGCGTGGCGCCTAGTCTTACCTTCCCCTTGCCCCTCAAGCACATACCGAAAAGTATGAGCTTCAAGCCACGGACATTAAATATTTGACGTTTGTCCGGTTTGACGTTTATTTAAAGGTTAATATTGTGCCGATTACGATTTAAACCTTACTAAAAATATCTAAATTATGCAAAATTATATTATCAACAGCATTATGAATGAAAACTGTTCTTCTAACAACACAGGAAATTCATTGGTATTCGTTTTGCTTAAAAGTCGTGACGACTGAGGCGTCACGCACAAGTGCTTGAAGCCCAAATAAACGAAAGCAACATATGTATAAAAATATCGGAAAATAAGAAATAGAAAACTAAAAAAAGACAAGAAAACCCAGGCCCAAACCCGGTTGATCAAATATAAGCCTAATCCTTAAAGGACATAATCCTTCCGGCAGTGTCTAATTTAAGGGTGTCTCTTCTGGGCTACAGGTAGTTAGTGTCCAATTTGAGGCCGACCGCAATTTTGACGGGAGAAAAAAGGATATTATGTATTTAGTTTTCAGCGATTATAAAAAGTCTTTCACCAGCGAAGTTTTTATTTAAATGTCAGTTATGTCACTTTGACACTTTGTATAAACCTGCCCATATTACTAGACTTCGAATGCCAAATCTCAGGTCCTCCATACATTGGAAAGGATGTAGTTTCTTTTCCTCTATCGTTAGCTATCGTGATTTTGAGAGGGTTTGCAATTAGTTCCTCCTCTTGGCACCACTTATTGATTATGTTTAGGACAGTTTGTGCATGCCTTTTGCAATAATAGCAAGATCATCAGAATACCCTAAGCAATGGATATCAGCCTCTTCAGTAGTTCGTCTACTAGGATATATGTTTCGGTAGAGTAGGGAGGGTGAGTGCAGACTCACAGCACTTAGGCCACATGTGACCCATTGTACATCCTCCCGAGGAGTTGTCCTCCTAGGTCATCGACCATCCTGTTCTTCCCAGGAAGGTGGACGGGTCACTAGGTGTAGGCCAAGACTCACCGAACACACACTCTCTTATTGATGATAGCTCCGGACACTACTGTTAAACGTAGGTTTTTCCTGGTCATCGCCAAATATTTCTTCGACGCCAGCTTCCCAGGGTCGCCCAGGGTAATCCTAGCAAGACTGCATCCTTTGATTTCCTTCCCTCTCTTAAGGGATTGAGCATGGGTGTAACGTTTGGCTAGTTCCGCAATTGTCGAGGTCGTCACTGGATCCTAAAATTTTTAGTCTATTAGGATAGCCAAGGGGGATAACAACTCCTGCCTGCTCTAACTGAGAAGGTGGTCTCGCAATGGATGATAAGATTGCCCTTTTTTCAAACGACCAACATTTACGTTGTCACAATTTTTTTATGAACATCTCTATTTAGGAAATAAAAATGTGTGAATTGGTGGTGCCCTTGGTAATATTTTTATACATCAGCAGTTGTTTTTTTGAGTGTATTTAACGTCACTTCTGTTCAATAATGTTAATTAATGTTCATTAATCAATGTAAATGTTGTTAAAATCATAATTTAGTAACCGCAATAACGAACAAATATTTTTTATTGGATAAATCACTGGATTCAAGTACCAGTAAATTAAGCAATTAAAATAATTTTAATGTGACAGATGGATGGAAGTATCTGTCAACAATATATCATATGCTACTATGCACATAAAAAGCGGAATCAAGTTGGTTTGCGCGAACGTTTTTCCCCTTTATTTGTTTGAACAGGTAGTTGATAAATGCTGTTAAATAATACTTATGTTTTAATATACCTACTGATTATCTGAGAGCCACATTTTTGTTTTCGTTGATAAAAGCAAGAATAGCAGGAAATCGTGGGAATGGATTCGAAAAGAATATATATTTTGTATACCTATATCGGGCTGAATGGTAAACAGAAAACACTGAATTATCTACTTATTACAATCTTTGTTTGTTTTCTTACATTTTAATATCTTTGGACTGCGGAAACCTGAAACTTATCGTTGGTATCAACAATTTACCTAATATTTATCTGTATATATTGACATTTATTTTACTATTAAAAGTGAAATTAGGTCAGTATATCACCTACTTACAACCATAGATAACATAATACTGCTTACAACTAATGAACGAGTTCTATATTATTTAAAACTAACTATTTAACCCAAAGGATGCTATAGTGATACTAGCACTTCGATAGGTAGAGCTCATATAATAACCTTTATCTACGATCACCTTTAAAATTAGTCATTTACGAACCAAAAAAAATGTCTGAAATCAAACATTATTCATACGTTGAAAAGCGTGCGTAAATGACCAATGCTTTTTAAATGGGGTTTTCAGTAGTAATACCCCTAGGGTCTTGATAATACCGAGATATTTTTGTCATAGAGAATGCTGAAAGCGTGTTGCTTGATAATAATTATCTTTGAGCAACACGCTTGAAGGATTCTCAACGACAAAATTTTGAGTATTTATCAAGACCCGAGGAGTATTCGATAAGATAATTTTTTTTATTGGTGAACCATTTTACCTATTTAAAGCACGCCTCAGCG